>VZTH01014538.1:33750-222548 GCA_013397815.1 Aleadryas rufinucha | reverse complement strand
GCACCCTGGCACCACAGCTGGGCATCCTCTGGGTACCAGGCGCACAGAGCAGGCCCTCCATGGCCCATAAAGAAGCCTGTAGGGTTGCTCACAGCCAGTGCACCTGGGAGCTTTCAGCACACAGAGCCAGAGCAAGCCCCACAGGCAGGAGGAGGCTGCCAGGCCACGCTGGGAGCCACGCTGCATGTGAGCAGTAGAAGCAGAGAAAGATTTATCACACAACATGGGTTTACCCCAGGGCCACCCACAGGTACCCTCTGGCATCAGTTTGCTTTCGCTGTGTAAACAGTCCTAATGATTTCAGCCCTGGCTCTCCTGTAGTGATGGAGGCCCTTGCTTTCTCCTGGAACAGCTGCTCCTAACGTGCGTGCTGTGACTGCCTGGAAGTCTCCTCTGCAGCACATTTTGGTGGCATCATGTTGTGAATCTCAGTGTTCAAACCCCAAGCCTGCATACAGAAGGGCTGCCTGTCCCAAGGTGGGAGGGAGAGAGGAGAAGAGGCGGGGGGACACCAGAATCCCTGCAGCACTCTCCTCTAGGGAACATGATCGGCAGGTCCAGTGCTGTGCAGTCCTTCCACAGGCAGGGAGCAGTGCAGAGGAAATCCTCAGGTCTTTGGGAGAGCAGCTGCCTGGCAGCAGGGGGAAGCTGCCAAGTGGTGGGTGGTTGGTGTGTGTGCTGGGAGAGGGGAAACTCAGAACGCATATTTGTGTTAGCAGAAATGTTGTAATTCTTCACAGTGTAACCAAGAGGCTCAGCCCTGCCAGTTCTGAGGCTGGGGGAAAGAAACCCCTTTAATCAGAGCTAGTTACATTTTTTCCCCACTATAACGCCTCACCTTGGCCCTCTGACTACATTTTGGACCAGAATCATCCCAGTGGATGCAAAGCAGAACGTCAAGAGGGTGAAATCACACTGTGTGGAGTGGCACGAATGAACCCATGGTGGTGAGGAAAAGGGCCATTTCTCTGTCCCCAACTATTCCATCTCCCTCTGAGGCTGCTGGGGCAGCATCACCTCTCCTGTTACTCGTTGTCTGCCAGTGCTCCTCTCCATGGGCCATCAGAAAAGGCGTATGGCCTGTGTGACTCTAAAAGTGGCATTAAACATCAAAGCATAATTCAGTTCAGTGAATTAACCTAGCAGGGTGATCCCCATCCTGTCACAGATGGATGGGGATCTCCACATCCCTTTAAATCCCAGGACTGGGCAGAAGGTGACTCAAAATTAAAATGTGGCCAGGGTCTGTTACTGCAAGCTGTCAGGTGAGCTTCCCTTGAAGGACATCTTTCTAAAATAAATCTCTCTTACAGATCTGCTTCTCTTGTATTCCCTGGAGCTCAAGACCAAGCAGCTGGACCAGTTACCATTTCAGTAAGAGAGGAGTTTATCCAAACCAGCAATTGGCTCCTGCTCCACATAAAGCATTTGGAGAAACTGGTAATCCCCTCATCAGCAACTGCACCACAGCCAATGCAACCTCTGTAAAACTGCCAGCACCAGAAGGAGCACGCAGGGACTGACTGCCCACAGCAAGGCAAAGGGGGCACCAAATGGAACTGGCAGGTGGCAGATTCAGAACAAGGGAACGAGAGACTCCTCACACAACACCTGAGAAAGCCATGGAACTCCTCGCTGCAGCATTCTGTGGATGATAAATGCTTAGCCAAGTCAACTGGGGAAAAAATAACAGAAGGGAAATAAATAGATTTCACTTCTGGCACTGGAAATTCCTGGGCAACAAGCTGAGTATTGCATCTGGTTCTAGGACCCCGAGCATAAGAAAGACGTGGAGCTGTCAGAGTGGGTCCAGAGAAGGACCATGAAAACTAAGAGGGGACTGAAGCACCCATCCTGTGACGACAGACTGAGAGAGTTTGGGCTGTCCAGCCTGGAAAAAGGGAGAACTTGTTGCAGCCTTTCAATATATAAAGGGGGGTTGTAGTGACATGACGAGGGCTAACAGTTTTAAATGGAAAGAGGAGAGGTTTAGAGTGGATTCAAGGAAGAAATTTTTGACTCTGAAGATGCTGCGACACTGGAACCGGTTGCCCAGAGAGGCTGTGGATACACTACCACTGCAAATGTCCGAGGCCTGGTTGGACAGGGCTTTGAGCAACCTGGTCAAGTGGAAAATGGCCAAGAGGGTGGACTAGATGACCTTTAAAGGTCCCTTGAAAACAAACTGTTCTATGGTTCTATAATAAGTTGTGAAAAGCTGGAAGAACATTCACAGAAAGTATCACTCCTAATTTTTCTTCTATTGTATTCCTTCATGAGCATCCACTCCTGACCACTGAGACCCAACGTGATGCTGTGTTTGCAATCTTTCCCTGAGGTTATGATGGCAATGCTGTTTGAAGTAGCTGGAACCAGCAGATGCGTGAGTGTGGGATGCTGAGGTCTGGTCTAAGCTGGCATCTACTGCAGCTGTGCACAGCCCTTACAGCTGTGAGGCTCATGGAGTTCCACGAAGCAAAGAGAGAGCAATTGCTCTGGATCACACACAAGACTCTTTGCCCAGAACCCATCAGCCTTGAACAAGTTTCAGGGAGAAGAACCAAAGCCTTTGTGCCCACCAAGAGATCTCCCATGGGATATCAGAGAAGACTCTTCTTGCTGCACAGACTAACATGCAGCTGGTTTCCTCCTGATAGCTCACAAAGCTCAGTTTTATCCTGCTCCTGAGTAGTTTAGTTACAGACTTCACTGAGAGCCAAAGCAGCCCCTCCTATTTCTTTTCTGAGTGCCACCACAGCCAGGGTAAACAGGAAGCAGGAATCCTTGCACAGTAGCACATAGCAGGTTTGCACCCCAGCATTTTGTGTTACATTGACTGGCAGGACTAAAATAAATGCACAGGGTAAGTAGACAGGGACAGACACCAAAGAACAGCAGTCACTCCCCTATAGCTGATTTTCTAATTCAAAGGTCAGATGGGAAGAACAGCAAGGTGGTTCAATATGAGGCACCTAAGGAGAAGGAAAAAACATTCCTAATCTAAATGTGGAGCAATTAGAAAATGTTGCAAGGAACACAGTGAAAACTAGACAAGAAAGAAGATAATGACAGCACTTCTTTGCCCCCTGAGGATCTTTTCTATCCACTCCCACTTCTCAACCCCCCGTTCTTGCCTTGATAAAGAGCAAGACAGATTTTTGTCCTCCACTTACCATACACCCATCCTACACAGATGACTTCAAACACAGCCAGGAAGAGCAGGCATGTGCCACTGGCAGCATAGTAGTCAAAGAGCTGGAAGATGTACATGCCACCCTGTTGAAGAGGTAGAGAAAACAGAGCCATGGCAAGGCCATTCCATGTCAGGGAAAAATGGGTGGGGCAGGCAGAAGAACAGCAGAAGCAGCAGAAACAGTGAACCCAGAGCAGGTGGGAGAAGAGCCTTCTTTAGGGGCTGCCCTCACTCTGTTCCAAAAACACAATCAGGCCTGCTGGCAGGAGAGTTTTTCATGCCTGTTTTAGGGTACTGCTGGGCTAGGCTGGCTTCTATGTGCATAACAGCAGGAGTTGGTTTGTTTGGTTGTTTTAAAACAGGAAGTTTCCAGAATAATGTTTGAAATACCATGTAGCAGTGCAGAACTTTGCACCCAAAAAATTGTGATCTTGAGCACCAGGATATTCAGATACCTTGTTTTACCTTCATCCAACTTTACATACTGCTCATGGTCCAAGCTCTGCAATGGCAGAGGCTCGTGGCTTTCCTGCTGCTTCTGACTTCAAGCTGAGCCCTGCAGAGTTGCCATCAGCTACCTGTACAGGCCTGTGGATGATTTTCATGTGATTTGTCCAAGAGAAAGCCCCTCTAGGTCAAGCAGATGCTTTCAAATAATGCTGAAGGGCTCTAGACACACAGTGTCACTCAAATTGATAAGAGTAGGAGCTGCCTTCAGCAGATCCTTAGCCAGGATCCTGTGGAGGATCATTTGTCTGTGCCTAAGGGGTTTAGCAGGAATTGGCTGTCACTGCAGAGCCCATGGAGGCAGCACAGGAGCGCTGAGACCCCCACTCAGGCTTGTGGCACACACAGAGCACAGCCCAGCACAGCAGCACACAGGAAGAGGTGCAGCTTGTAGCTGCAGAGCAGTGCAAACACTGTGCCTGGCATCGCACCAGCACAGCTCTGCTCCTCCTGGTCCCTGGGATCACAGGCTTCCCATGGGCTCCAGCAGGGTTATGGCACAGCCATCACCCCCAGGCTCCTCTCCTGCTGCTCTGCTCTGTGTGGAAAGCAGCCAGCAAACGATCACTGTCCTCAGAAGAGCTTGTTTTCAAACAGCTCAGCCTGTTTTAGCTCCCAGGTCTGGTATTTGCACGAAGCTGTGTGTCAGGCAGCCTCTCTGGGCTGTGGGACCTCTGGAAGGCTCAGGGATGCAGTGAGTGCACCAGTGTCCCACGGGGTCAAAGCAGCACAGGCTGTGAGAGACACCAGCCAATGCATTAGAAATCAGAGACAATTAACAGCATCCAAGACGAGCTTGCTGCCTCTGCCCAGACTCCAGCGCTGTGCAGCAGGGGTTTGGTGCTCAGCTGTACAGCCCAGCTGCTCCTCGCTTACCTCAGTGACCAGCAACAAGCCCAGCAGGTAGCAGATGACTGCAACGGCCAGGATCAGCAGCTCCCGACGCCCCTTCTTCCGAAACACTCCAGGGAACATGTCGATAATCGCTGTCACCATGCTTTCCACACAGACAAACTGCACAACAAAACAGGTCAGAGAAATCAGCGTCTCTCCTTCCCCGAGCACGCGCTTCCCCTCACTGTCCTTTTTGTCCTCCTACCACCCAAATCCTTGCTTTTTCAAGTTTTCTCTTCATCTGCCTTGCTTCCACCAAGGGCCAGCAGAAACAGAGGAAAAAGGCCTGGTTATCCAGATACAAGGGCTGAGGCATTGCAGAGCAGAGCCTGAGCAAAACACCTGCCCGGTGGGCGTGCAGGACACCCTCTGCTCCCCTTGTGCCACTGCATTCTGCAGGGCTTGTTCTTGGCACAACAGGGGTATGGGATTGTAGGAGATGGGCACAGCAGTGAAAAGAGGACACAGGGATTGCTCTGGTGGGATGCAGGAGGGAGAAAACAGCCCCATTCCCCATCCCAGACTGCCCAGCTCGGTGCTGGGCCTCGCTCTGTAGCGTGCACAGAGACAGGGGGATGTAGCGGGGACACCCTCACACACACACAGGGAGAAGAAGCCAGCAGAGATGCCAGCACACAAAACCACTGTCCTGCCATTGGCCCTGGCTCTGAGCTCCCACAGTGTCAAACTGCTGCACACAATGCAGGGAACCTATTTACAGTTCCAGCAAAGCACATATCCACCTTACCCTTTCCAATGGCCATGGGGAGTGCTCAGGGTAGGGACAGGCACCTGCAGTTAGGTGAGGAGGGGGGTTTGTTGTACCTGGCTGTCCAGTCCCAAGAAGATCAGCATGAGGAAGAAGAGGCAGGACCAGAGCTGAGACACAGGCATCATTGTTACTGCTGTTGGATATGCAATGAAAGCCAGGCCAGGACCTGCCAACAGACCACAGGATGACCACTGCCCTGCAGCACACAGTAAGCTCACATACTTCTTCAAAGCTCCTATTGCCACAGCTCCTGGCCCACCCACGGCTGAAAGCTGTGTTGAGGAGTACTGGCCATGCAGACCTCTCTGCAGACACCCACAGTGATGGAGGATGTAGAGAACATCTTGGGTTTCACCTCGGAAGAGTGCCCTCCCCTTCAGGCTGTTTGTTTTCCCTTGGCTCTGGAGTGTCCCAGAAGAACATACCTGATTCAGCCACTTCTGAAATAGGCACACCCTGCTCTCGAGCCATGAAGCCCAGCACGGAGAAAATGGCAAAGCCAGCAACAAAGCTGGTGCCACTGTTCAGGAAGCAGAGCAGGATGCAGTCCCTGCAGGAAGGAGACCAGGAGAAAGGGGTGTTTCCTGCTGCAGAATGGATCCACTTAGGATCACGTCTGTACTCAGCTTCCCTGGCTGGACAGCACTAACCAAGAAACAGCAATGCTGTTCTTGAACCCCCTCAGAAGTAAAAAGCTCAGAGCAGAGCCAAGAGTTCAAGAGTTATAGGACTATACATGGCACAGCGGGTGAATGGGGCACAACCACACAACACACAGCAATAAAAAACTGACAAGAGTCCAGAGAAAATGAGGAAAACAGAAAATTAGAAGAGAAAGGAGGTTGCAAAAGTAAACATAGTCAAGAAAGAGGAGTATCTGAAAGCATGAACACATACAGGTTCGGCAGGTCTAGTAAAACAAGGGTAATAGGATAATAAAAACCCTCACCTGACAGGGGCTGTGCCTGCACTGTCTTTATTAACTATGCTCAGATGGGGGCTGGCATGTGCTATGCTACTTGTCCTGAAACTTCTGTGCACTTGCTCCTGTGAAAACTGGGCACCACTCTGAGCTGGCTGGGCTGGAAGCCCCACAGCCCTGGATCCTGCCTGGGCAGCTGCCAGAGCTGACCCACAGGATCAGCTGCTGTGGGGCACTGTGGACACCCAGCCCTTTTGGGACACCCAGAGCTAAGCTGCCAGCACAAGGCACCTAAGGAATTAGAGGAGGGTGTCAGCACACTGCTTTATTGGTGACAGAAACATCTTGGAAGAGCCAGGGGAAAGTATTAACTGCCCAATCAACAGCCATGGCAGCACCTTTTGGAGAACAAAAGGAGAGATGATTGATGCCTCCCAAGTACAGTTACATTTCACCATCTGTGCTGGAGCAATATGTGAAAGAATAACAAAGTCCCTGCTTCTCAGGGCTCTGTAGAAGGTGTCAGAAATGGTCCTGATGGCTCCACTGAGCTCCATGTCAGGCCATGGATAAAATACATCTGTAATCCAAGGGCAAGGAGAAGGCCAGACAGACTTGATTAACCTCCTTGATAGGATCAAAAGGCCACTGGCAGTACATTACTCTGGTGGCAGTAAAGCACTGGAGACAGGGTGCCTAGCCATCATCTTTGTACCACCTCCCCTGGCAAGTGATGGCAGAGCTGGCCATGTCACCCCTGCCCACTCACTCTGTCAAAATAGACTGTGCTGTCTGCACAGAGGCTGGAGACACTCTCCATTTTCATTCCTCCCCCTCCTCCAGTCTTGTTTCCACGCTGACTTGTGCAGGAGAGCACCACTAAAGCCATTTTCTGGACTTCTCTTCCCTCAGCCATTCTCCATCCCTGTGCTGAGTCCTCTGCAGCCTCTGCACTCTGAGCAGCTCATTAGTCACAGCAGCACGACCCAAGGTCTCCCCCAGGGACAGAGCTGCTTCTGATGCAGCTCTGTGCTCTCTGAGAAAATTTCCAGAAGGAAGTGAGGAGTCCAGGCCATTCCTACCTGTAGCAGTTGTTGGTGTATTTGTTGTAGCTGCCCAGAGCTGTCAGGCACCCCTGGCAGACGGCGTAAGAGAAGAGGATTTGAGTGCCTGCATCCAGCCAGACCTGGAACAGAGAAGGTCAGTGGTCTCCAGACCTGGCAACAAAATAAACAAATGGCTGTGTCCCGTCAACAATAACTCCTCCAGTCATGGGGAGCAAACCCTGTGAGACAGAAAGGGGATCTACAGTGAATGGAGAAACTGGGATACCTGTCTGGAAAAACTGAGCTATAGGACTGGGAATCCTTCAGGAAAAATCTCTAGAGGAGACCATATTTTCACATCCCACTCAAGGTGACACCATTTCTCCATCCCACACCCTTGCATTCAGGGTAGAGATGGCATCCCTGATAGCATGGCTCCGTCTGAAGCTGTCACTGCAGACATCTGTGGTCCCTACATGGCCCACATGATTAATCTCCCTGCAGAGCCACTGGTGAGTCACCCCAAATGAGAGTGAGCAGCAATCTGTGTACTCCCTTCCCTGCTCCCAGATCTAGCTTCCCACATCTCTGAGGCCACAGTGCAGGGTGCAGGGCAGAAAACTGCCCAGCTGAGAGACTGCAGGCCAGTGGGGTGTCACACACCCAGGCTCCCCCTTGCTCTGGCATTTCATGGGAAAAGCTGAGTGGGGTTTCTCACCACTGCTCCAGCCCTCTCCTCCACGGGGGAGCTGAACTGTGGGCTGAGCTGCAGCTCTGCTCTCACACAGTCCCAGGGAATGCCCTGAGCTGGGAGTTCCAGGCAGGCAGGGAAACAGCCCACCTTTCTGATGGTCTCCAGGTTCCCCTCTCATTCTCTTTTTCCTCTAAGCAGCCCCCATCCTGCAGCAAACATCCGGGAAGCTGGAATTTGGTAGCCTTCAAAGAACCCCAGCCCAGGCACTGCTGCCTAAGCTCCCACTGATTTCTCACAGATGGGAGTGTACACAGGAACCCTTCAGGCACAGACACACTTCCCACTTGATCCAAAGCCCTACCTTCTGCTTGAACTCCATAGCAGGATCTCACTGAGGGTTTCCATGAGCTCCAACAGCTGGCAGCAGGGACTGACCCTCTGGCCAGCCCCTGCCCCAGGCAGGTGGGACCAGCCCCCAGGACAGGTGAAGGGAGCCCAGCTGGTCACAGCCCATGTTACATGCATGCCTTTGGTGTCTGCAAGCACAGGGACCCCATGTGTCCTGGGAGGGCCCTGATGGAGCCAAAGTGCTAATCAGGCCAGAAAAAAATTAAAAGTGATAGATTGTATACCCCCTTCCTTAATTATCTGCATTTAACAGCTGGGAAAACTATCTGTTACATGCTAAATATTTGATACACTCTTCTGGTTTTGCTGAGCCCATGAGTGGAAATGACCTAATACACCCACATGCTGCAGACCACGAGCAAACAGGACACACTGTGCAGGGGGACTAGACCCCTCTCAGAAGTTTTAAGGATCCTGGTTCACCGGTCTCCTTTCAGAGACGACAGCTAGATGCTCAGCTAGCAGCAGATCCAAAGGCCAGAGCACTGAGAACATTCTCGTGGCCAGCATTTGCCTGGCACCACCCCTCACCTGCGGGTCTGCCAGCCTGGAGATGTCTGGCTTCAGGTAGAAGATGATCCCCTCAGCAGCCCCCGGCAGCATCACCCCCCGAACCAGCAGGATGAGGAGCATCACGTACGGGAAGGTGGCAGTGAAGTAAACGACCTGCAGGGGCAGGGAAAGGAGGAGAGAGGGTCAGCAGGGAGGGCAGCAGGCATCACCTCAGCTCAGCTCACCTCACCTGCAGGCCCCCGCCCCAGCAAACGCCCCTGACTCTGCTGTTGGCTGCAGCTGCTGCTGCTAACACAGAAGAGGGGTAGGAAAGAAATTAACCAAGGTTACACCTCACTGGTGATTTAGTTCATCTGCATTTTGTTCTTCATTCAAGACTCTGCCACTGGTTGCTCTGCTTTGTTTTCTCTTTCCAGTCAGCGTCATTTCCCTGCTCTCCAGCTGTTCCCTTCATCTTTCTAGAGCTGCAGAAGAAGCCCAGATCTCCTCCTGTCACTGAGTTTTAATGAGGAGTTATTAAAATGGTCCTGTGCCCAGCAAGAGTTCTCCAAATTAAATACCAACTTTTGCTGTCCAACTTGAGACACCTATGAGGGGTCTCATTTCCAGGAGTGCTCATGCATCACTCTCATCCCTTCAATGCCTCTGAGCTCACAGGTAAAAAATGGGGGCAACTCAAAGCCTTTAAAGAAAATGTAGACCATTGTTTTTGTAATACCTATTTTTACTTATTTTTGTGTGTGATGTAAACAAATATTACAGTAGAATTAATCATCTCTAAACCATTGCTCAATATAGCATATTCTTTTTTTCTATTTGCAAAATATTTGTGAGCAAGTTGCAACTTCCTAACATTTATTCATTACTAAAATTCATCCAAATAATGTGGAGGCTTGTTTACTCCATGGATTCATGGTGATGGGCCCAAAATGACATTTTTTTGTGCTTAGTGATAATTGGTCAAATAAGTCACAGTACACAGTACTTTTGCTGTCCCTTGATTGAATGAGAATGGCACTACTTTGGGCACAAGTATTAAAAGCTACCTTCAGAAATCACTTCTAAGGAACATTTATGCACAAGAGCTGAGTGCATAAGGAAGAGAAACATAGGGCAAAAGGAATAAAAGAAAAAGGCTTTTAAAAGAAAATGAGTCTTTATGAAGTTATTTGAAATTCTTGTCCTGAGGTCACTATGGTTTCTTTAAATTTGGATTCCTTAAATCACAGAAGCAGAAACATAAGGATCCAGCAGGGTTATCTGATCAGAGCAGCCTCTCGGGCAAGCACAACCTCCTGTTTAATCTGGAGCGCTTGAACAAAGTTGTGCACCTACTCAGGATTCTTGGGTGTTTCCCACAGCTTACCTTAGTACATTGTCAGCAAAGAAAAAGAGGGAAGCAGTTGAATTTTTTGACAGTGCCCCTGTAATACTCAAAATTACTGCCTGCAGAGAAGACAACTGGCCTGTTTGACCTGTAATATAGTTGGGGACAGAAAACCCCTCCCTTATCATTGCAACATGTCCATAACACCTGGCTGGTAAATAGCCAACAGCCCTGTTTCCCAAAAATTGTGATGGAAAAATCTTCTGTAGTCTCAGGAAGACCATTCCATTTACTACATGTAGTCACTGTTTCCTCTCACTTTCTGGTCTGGTTTTGATTTTGGTCAAATCAAATCAGCTAAACCAGCCTGACTGAACTGCTTTAGATTTCTCCTTTTGCAGGTAAGTTTTGCACATTGGGGCAGCACTAGGCAAAGGAGAAACCCAGTGGAGAAGTCTGAGAGCTAAAGAGAACCTCAGGTGACTTAATTATTCTTCCATGCAGATCACACAGCCTCTCAGACCCAACCTCTTGTGAAGATGGCACTGTGGTATTCAAATTAGGGGGCATCAGAGATTCAAGGTTTAAAATGCAGACCATCCATCCCCTCTCCCCATAAATGTGGAGTATGGCTCTCCTTCCTTGAGAAATGGTGGACAACAAGTCAGCACCAGCAAAAACTGGGAAAAATCTAGTCAGGGGAGCAAGCTTTTATCTCATTCTGTTGAAATGGGTGTCCAGTGCTGTTTTCAGGTAGCAGATGGGATTTGACATTGAAACACAGGTGTCAAATCAAAAGGGAACACTTGTCAAGAGTACAGATAGTGATTTGAAGGAAGAAATCTGCTGCAGAAATTGCTTCCCTCCCTTTGCTATTGGGACATCCCCTGAACACCCACAAGACTAATCACTAATCATCAGTCATCATTAATGATCCACCCATCTCATTGCAGCTCCAGGAAAGAAGGAGGTCCTGAGCAAGTCAAGGCCATGGCAGTGTCCCTAATACCCAGCCCAAGGCATCAAACACTCACTCCAGAAGGAAAACCACTCCATCTGCTCTACAGGATGAACCTTGGGAGGGAGCATTGGCTCCAGCCCCATTAGCAAAATGCAGAAAGTGACCAACTGACCCCAAACCCACAGATCCAGAAAGAGCACAGAAGAGAGAACAAGGACACTTTCCCCAGCCCAAGTGCTTTGCAGGATAAAGAAGCAGGAGACATTCATTATCTATTCACTGAGCTGGTTACAGGCAGCAGCTTGTCTGTTTTGCTCAAGTGTTTAATTATTGCCAGGGATGGGAAGCCTGCCACTGCAGAGGATCTTGTTAAAAACACCCTCAAGCCACAGCAGGACAACACACTGGTGAGTGCATGATTCCCAAGGGCACTTGGGGAGAATCCATCAGCCACTGTGGGTATCTGCAAGGGAAAATGTGGCTCAAAACTCCCCTCAGTTCACAGTTCTTTCCCCATTCTCCTCTCCCTGATAGACCTACTCTTTATTCTTCCTCTTAGGGCTCAGACAACTGGTGTATATCAGTGAGGCCTCAACAGGTTTTAGGTTTCACTTTGGTGCTGCGTCTCCTGCCTCTACTTCATGAAGAAGGAAAAGAGATGGGGGAAGAAATATAAGATGGGTACAAGGAGGCTTATGGACTGGGAGGATAATCTCCATTCCTACTTTGCCTGTGGATTTGACCCCTTTCCAGATGCAGAAGTAACAGATGATCCAGGCCAGCAGGAGACACAGAGCCAGCTCCCAGCGCACAGCGCCCAGTTTGTGAATGCCATCCGTGAGCCCCAGGACTCGCCTCCTGCCGGTGTCCAGGGACAGGGAGAGAAGCATTAACACTCCACACCACTCACCCATACACACCTTTCCCATATTACCCCATCCAAAGACTTAACAGCCTGTCTACGACACACCTGCCCAGGGCTCCCAGCCATGGAAATCATCCCAGCTCTGCTTAAGGCTCCCCTCCCCACTCATCTCTGCTCCACCATGTCCTGAGCTGACCCAAATACCCCACTCTCCAAACCCATGGTGCCCTGCCCATCAGACCCACACTACACAAAATCAACCCCTGCTCCCCACTGCTCCCTGAGCCTGGCAGCTCCCCAGCAGAGACAACTCAATCCAAAGCAGGCCACCAAAGCCACCATCAGCCCCATTATTCCTCCCCCTATGCTACAGACACCCTATATATAAGCAGAAATTATCTTTATGATTCCCATGCCCTTCCCTCAGCCTCCTTCCTTGGAGATTCACCATCATGAAGGTAGGCCACACGAGAGCTCAGCACTGCAGCTCACGCAGGTCCCACAAGCCCAACCCCACACTTACAACTCCTCTGCACATCCTGCTCCAAACCAGTACCCTCAGTGTCCCCTTGCCCTCTCTACAGGAAACCTGAACAACTGTTTCAGAGGGGTCTCAGCTCTCACTAAATAGTATGTGCAAGGAACAGGGCAGGAGAGGGGGGCCAGCATTGTGCAGACTCTTTCTGCAGCCATGGGCACGTATCATCTGTGTGCCTGTGGTGCCTACAACAGACAAAGGACAGTCAACCCTTTCAAAGGTACTTTAGGAGCCAGAAATGAGGAAAAAACCCAAACCCAGCTGCTGAAGCTGAGTCCCTGACACCCCTCTTCTTTATAAGACTTTCCTCAGCAGCATGTGGCGGGGAAGGGTGGCACCAGCAGTCATTTCAACCTCTCGAGGCTGCACTGATGACCAGCCTGTCTGGGACACTGTCTGGCCTGCTGCAAGACCCCTCACTCAGACTGTGTTTTAGTCCTTCCAGCCCCAAATTCCTCAAAATTCTCCTCCTTCCTCAAATTCCTCTCTGGCATCTCATGCATGCATCTAGGATCCCTGCTCTCCAGGGATGATCCTAAGCAGCCTGATGGACCACTTCCCTTAGACAGCAAGCAGAACTGGGTCAAATGAAGGGAAAAGGCAGTTTTTCCCCTTTGTGTTTCACTGTGGAGGACTTTCCAGCCTGCCCTGGCCTCTCATGCTTGCCTGCCAACCTGCAACATCCAGCACATGCACCCCTGCTTGCAGCAAGCCCTCGCTGCTTTTGGTGCCTCTCTCGGTGGCCACGCTCACGCAGGCAGCTCAGTGCCAGGAAGGGAACAAACACACCCTCGAGGTGCACACGAGCACCCCTGGGCAGGCACACCACGAGCTGCCTTTGGGGTGTCCCCAGCCCTCACCCCTGGGCTCTGTGCCCATGCCCCTGGCAGCTCGTTGTGCTCCCCGTGCTCAGATCTCATGTGAACCTCTCCTGCTCCTACAGACACACAGCCCCCGCCCAGGTACTGCTGCAGCTGGAGCCTTTGGGTGAGAGAGAGCCTGAACAGAGGGACGGCAATCACATACTCCCAAAACTCAATCATTGAGGAGGTGGCGTTGGCAGGCAAGGTCCTGTTGTCCGGGCTGGATCTATTCAGAATGTCCACACAGAGATCTACCAAAAGAAAAGGAAGCTGATGAGGTGAGAAATTCTCTAGGGCTCCTCCTTGAGGGATGCTCCTTCCCCTCTGGAGCCTAACCCTCACTCTGGCAGCACACAGACCCTTCACCCTGTGCTATAGAGCATCTCATGAAATTCTTGCATCTCATTAAACATCTCATTAAACTCTGGCTCTCCCCAGCCATGAATCCCAATCCAGCAGTAGCCAGAGGGGCTTCAGGAAGGGAAGAGGGGAAGGAGAGAACAATTCCCTGCCAAATTGAACACAGATGGCTGCAAAATACAGATTATCGAGGGATAGTGAGTATGAGTATCCAGGATAGAAAATCCCATTCTCTTTCCACATCACGCACCATTCCCTGTCCACACATGCATGCATATGTTCACACACACCACAGAGGCCTTCCTGCTCCCCTTTGCCACCCCCAGCCCTGTTACAAAGCGTGAAGTAACTAAAAACAGAGGAGATGCCACACATCCAGTGCACCTCATCTTGCATTTTGCCAGCAAAAGACAATCCACTGGAAAACTAAGGAAATCCAGCTGCTGCTGGGAAGCTTCTCTCTGTTAAGAGAACATATGTGGCTTTCCTTACAAACAAACCCATGCTGGGGGAGCTGAAGGAACTGGATCAGCTCTTTCAAAGGCTGGTTACTTCTGCTGGGATGAAAGGGCAGAGGGAGCTGTGAGTGAAAGGCCCACAGGGTGTAGAAATTTAACTAATTGCAGAGATTAATCATCTGACGCAAGAGAAGAAGGGAGGGAACCAAGCTGCTGCCAAGCAAAACAACCCGTTCAGCATGTTAAAAACGTCCTGACAAGGACATTCATGAGGATTACCTCACACCTACCCCATCTTCCCAGGCTCAGCCCAAGTGCCTCCAGTAAAGCCAAAGCCAGGTCTTCTCTGCAGGGCAGAGCTAAGTGAATTGTGAGCACGAAGAGATGAGACCCCTGGTGAATGTGATGGTATGGAGGCTGTGTGGATGTGATTAACCAGGAAAACAGTGCCCTTGGACTTTTGTGTTACTGGTCCCTTCATTGGGAGACACAAACTGGCAAAATCCTCCAGTGCAGGCTTGGCCTGGCTTATCCAAAAGCTGAGTGCACAGAGGAAAATGTGCAGGCACTGGCAGCAACTGTCCCAGTCACTCCAAAGGAATGGGTAGAGTAAGGGAACTGTAAGATAAACTGTTGTACCAGAGCTAATAAAAAGCTCCTGCCACATGAGGAGGGCTCTAGATTGGCTTGAAAACTCTACCACCCACCTCTCCTGCTTGCCAGAAAGCGCCTGGTTTTTGGTGACATCACACTGCAGCTCATGAGAGCTTCTTATCCAAACAAAATAAAATATTTTCAACAAAACCCAAATAATTTCTGGGAATTGGAAAGAAGCTAGAAGCTGACCAAGGGAAGGTGTACCTGAGTTCCAGGGGTTATTGCAGGTGGCCCATGGTAGCACTGAAGTGAAGGAGCTGAACAGGTAGAAGAGTGCCCAGGACAGGATGATGATGTAGTAGATATTCAGATACCCATCAATGACTTGGGAGGCATATCCAATTCCTGTGAAGAAAAGCAAAGGAGGTGAGGGTGGGACTGGCAACCAACTCCAAACACATCAGGCTTAACCCCAAACCAAGAGACAGGTCACATTGTGGTAAGAAGGATGCAACACCAACAACATGGCCCTCCAGAGAATAGTGCAAGGTCTGCCTAAGGGAAAGAGGAAGGATTTTGTGACTGTGCACACAGATAGGAAACATTGTTGGTAACTCTGGACAGGTCTGTGGTGAAACAGCCAGAAAACCTTATGCTGATTTGAAAAACATTTTCTGATGGCCACCATGCCACTGCATAATAGTGCCTCTCCTTCAGAAAAATACAGCTCTTGCCTTTGAAGAAAAGAAATGCAGCTGAGTCTCTTACTTCTGGAAAGACTCAGGCAAAAAACCTTCTCACAGCTGATATGCACCGTGCTCAGCTTCGGTCTTGGGTCCTGCCTGTGCCCATTGCTGACCGAGACCTCACAACAGTAATCAGGCCAGAAAGGCCCAATTCATTTATTGAAAACTGGTTGTCAGTGACCTTTGAGATGTTGCTGCTGTCCAGCTCCAGGCCTGTGCCAGAGCACAGGGGTCTCCAGTGCAGGAGGTCCCAGACTCCCCAGGGAGTTTCAAATAGCACTGCATGCCCATGCTCGAGCAAAGTAACTGGGTTCCACTCTGCCTGAGCACAGGTTTCTCCATCCACAAACCATGGTTAATAAGCTCTCCCCTGGACAGGAGAACTGAGGAAATTATATTCATGAATATATTAATCCCATTAAATAACCTTCCCCGGGGCCCCAGAAGTCCTGGTTCTTATCCCTGTGACTTAACCTCAACCCCAGCCCATCTCTGGGCTGTCACACCAGTGCACACAGTCTGATCCCCCAGTCTGCAGGATGCCAGCCTGCAAATGCTGCCACAGCAGCCCTGGGCATGGGAGTGGGCAGGGAAAGCACTAGAAACCAGACAGCTTTCCTCATCCTCTTCTCACTGTTTGTGCTGGACTACACACAGGTGTTTGTATATTGACACTTCCATCCTCCTCCTCCAAGCTGCCCATCCTGCTCCTCCTCTCTCCCAGGCTCCGAGCTCCTCAAAGCAGAGACCATGGCTCAGCTGGACCAGCACTGCCCCCAGCCAGCACCACACACTCTCACTCACACACAGAGGGGTCAGGGAACTGCCCCTGCACACACAGCAGGCACCACGAGGAATAACAAGGCTGGGAGAGAGAGCAAGGGAGGGAGAATAAAGGAGAAAGAAAAAGAAAAAAAAAAGAATAATAATATATTAAAAAAAGGATCTGAGTCATTAGTTGTTAGGAAGTGTTGCCAGTAAATACTGTAACTTGACTCACCTTCAAAGATGGGACAGATCTTCCTCCAGGCAGTCACCCCTCCCTCGCTGGTGTACTGCCCCAGCGCCGTCTCCAGCAGGAACACCGGGATCCCACAGGTGAAGAGGAAGATGAGGTAAGGGATGAGGAAGGCTCCTGCAGAGAGGGGTAAAATGCTACCTCAGAAACCTCTTTGAAAACCTTATCCTCACAACCTCTTGCCAGGTGCCTGGGACCACAGCTGGAATCAGCTACATAAATATAAACATTTCTCTGAACTAACTGTGCAACCTCTGCTAAAGAAACAAGGTCCCCACCACCATCATTTCTCAGAAAAAAATACAAGGGTGGTCTGTCTCGTGCTACTGCAGCACTTCTGTATTTGGTGTGGGCCAAAACCTCGAGGTGAGGAGTAGCCAGGAGCAGCCAGGCAAGGAGCTAAAAAAAGATAGTGCTGAAGAAGTTCTCCCTGCTTAATGCTCCTGACCTCATTCCAGCTTTCAGCAGGAATGGGGTGAACAAAATAAGCCCTTGTTTCACATAACCACATTTGTTCTGCCTTTCATGAGAGTCACAGCAAAACTCCCACTTGCCCAGAGGATACAAACCTGGAGGCTGGTGACATTTCTTGGTAAGTAATAAATTTGCCAGGATATAAATTTACTTGAGACATATTTCACGTCAAATTTGGAAAGCAGATTGCACCAGAAGAATGGAAATGGGGGAAGAGTATCTTTCCAGCATTTTCAAAATGAAGAAGTTTAACTTCTATCTTCCAAATCCATTTTTTGCTAAAATGTAGAGAAATGTCTGGAGGGAAATCAGCCTGAAATAGCCCCCAGATTAACCCCTGTCAAAATGGAAGAGGAAGGAGAGAAAGAGCATGGCTTTTTTCCAGAAACAATGACCAACATAAACAAAGCATAAGAAAAGACAAACAAAAATAACAACAAGGAAAAAGTTTAATGCACTGGGAAAATGGTTTAATGCTCTGTTTAGCTGTCTGAAACTTTTCTGCCTTTTCAGTTATGCTGCCAAACCAAAACACCAAATATATTCACTACTCTGCTCAAAACCGCTCCTGAGATCTCATTTTCACAGCTGACCTTCCTTCCATCACCTCCCTGCCTTTCTCCACATCCTTAGTGTAGATTTTCATACTTCTGCTCCCCTCCAAACAAGACAAGGTGACTGCCTTCCTCACTGAAACAACTGTGGCAGTCTTGCCACTCCATACAGTAAACTTTTGGTCGTGAGCACCTCTCTTGCCAGTGCCTGGAGAGCATCTCATCTGCTTGTAACCAAGATGAGGGTGCCTTTCTGAGCCACTGTCCCCCCAGGCCCTCTCCTCCCCTGCCGGCACAGGCATTCCTTCCTGTGACAATTGGCAACTGGGAACACTTGCCCTTGTTTTTAAGCCAACAATGTTACAATAACAAAGAACATCCAGATTTCCCTAAACACAGCTGCGTGTAGCTGCAGGAGACGTGGGGCCAGAGGGAAGGAGGCTGGTTCTCGGGGTCAGTCCGGGTTTGAGGAGTAGGGAATGGGAACTGCAGACCCTGGACTGGAGGCAGCTGCTGCTTTGGGTGCTGCAAGACATCTGTGCCAGGTCTGCAAGACAGCTTCATTACCCTGCACACAGAGCAGCCTTTCAGCAGATTCCAGACTCTGATACAATTTGTCCCAGAGGTTGACCCATTTTGGTCTCTGAGCAGCAATGGTTTTCTTACACCTCTATTGTCTTGTCTCTCTGAACTGTCCCACAGCAGTTAAACTGAAACTCCAGCTGTGGTCCCCTCCTCAATTTGCTGCTCCACTGGAGGAGACTCAGCCTTGAGTGGGGCCCCCAGAAACAGACTCTCTTTCCTAATGAGCCAATAACAAGTTCAGGATGCTGAGCAATTAGATCAAATTTGACCGTGCAGCAATAGATAAGGTCACAGTTGGTCACTTTACAGAAAATTAGCACTATTGTTTCTATGGCATCTGTCTTCATAGCTGCATAACCAACTCGGTACATCCAAGGGTGGAGAAAGGTGACAGGACAGCAGTCTCAAGTTTGGGGGGTGAGGGTGGGACAGGGATGCAGCATTTATAGGTGGAAAATGCCTTTTTTGTGATTCCAAGAACTTTTCCAGTAGTGAGAATATCTTTGAGTGTCATGGGAAAGACATTGCCTTGTCCTGTACCAGTCTGCTGGTTCCCCAGAGCCCCAGAGAGAGGAAAGTACCTTCTGCAGCAGCAGCATACTTTTGGCAAAGGCAATGTGTGAGCTGTGAGGGAAAGACTCTCCCATCCTAACCTTTCCCAAGCCTAGCCTCGTTGCCCTCTGAATCACAGCCTTAGATATTCCAGAGTAGTTTAATTAAAAAGAAAAATGTTGTTCAATAGATATTTAAAGCGAACAAAAGTAGCCTTTTCACTTAGGCTAATTAGCATACAAATTGCAAGGACTGCTGAACTGGGTACCACAGGCATAAACTATGCAAAGATATCATCTGAGCTCAGGGAGAAATTTTCCATGCAAACCCCATGACTCCTCTCTCAAAGCATCACTGCAGAACGGGCTGTTCAATCAGATGCACCTCCAGTGCTTCCTAACCCGGGCCCACCTGACTTGCTCTTGGTGCCGCCCGCTAAAAATCATCCCAGGTTCAAGAAAAACTCATTTCCATTTTCTTTAACCATTTCTTACCCTGCCCCTCTCTGGTTTTGAGGACATATTTTATTGTCTCTTGTTTAATTTGGATAAACTCCAGCAACAGCACAGAGGACAGGAATTTGGAAGCCCTGGGGAAAATTACAGGGGAACCACTCAGCTGTTGGTGAAAGCTCATGGCACCTTGGGAAAGAAAGGCCTTTGGGGCATGGTCTGCAGAGAAAGGAAGCTCAAAGTGAGGAGGGGGGAAAGCAAGTCCCAGAGCATTATTTCAAGGTGTCTCTAGAGAACAAGAACAAAAGAGAAGTTATTGCTGTATTTGACATGTAATTTGTTATTCCTCCTTTTCTTTTATAAAGTTAGATTTTGATTCACTAAGGAAAGTTAGTGACAGTCAATTATTCTCTTACGTTTCCTTTTATTGTTATGAGAAATTTTAACTTTTAACCATATAATGATCTTATTGCAGTGTTACTTCAAGAGAAAATGAGAGCCATGCAAAGAAACAAAAGGGAAGGTGAATGAACCTTTTCTGGGGATGGATTTCCCCAGTAGTGGTTTGATGACGGTGCAAATTGCTCCTGGGGAAGAGGCAGAAATCTCCTCCTAGGGCGTATCAGGCCTTGGCAAGGATACCAGCAAAGCATACCAGCACTATCTGAGCCTTTCCTCCTCTGTAACAAGGGCCTGAAAAGATGGAGTTGACACCAGGAGTAGGAAAAGGGAAATATGTAGGAGGAGGTCAATGTTGGCTTTCTGACCACTCACAGCATTTGATATTTTCCAAAGACCAATAATTTCTGGAGATGTCCAAGAGCCTTAAGTTGTTACTAGAGTTCAATTTTTTAGGAGTCCAGATTTGAGATTGATGTTCTAAGAAAGAGTACCCGCTGGGAAGCTGGATTCACCCCTGAGTTTTTATTCCTCCTGGTTTTGGCAGGAGCTAACTTGTTGAAGGAGATAATAAGGGAGTTATTCTTTTTTTAAGAAAGAGTACCCCCTGGGGAGCTGGATTCACCCCTGAGTTTTTATTCCTCCTGGTTTTGGCAGAAACTGACTTGTTGAAGGAAAGAATAAGGGAGTGCCTGAGGGCACACAGGGCATAGGAGAAATGGGTTCAGGCATGCACATGTCTCTCATCATACCTACAGATCTAGAACATTTCATGTGTGCTGTGAACTCACCACCACCGTTCTTGTAGCAGAGGTATGGGAACCTCCACATGTTACCCAGGCCAATGATCTCCCCAGCCATAGACAGCACAAACTCCATTTTGTTCTGCCACTGGCCTCTCTCTTCCATTTCCTCCACTTTTATCTCTTCAGCAGATGTGGTGGCTCCATTGGGTTCTCCTTCCTTGGATATGGCTCTTGTCATGGCTCTGTGGAACAGAAGAGAAGGAGAGCATGGGATGTAGGGAGCTGCTGTAGGACCCACTTGTGGGAAGAGGAGCGAGGGGACCAGACACCACAGTAGATGTGCTCCCAGTGCCAGCATGAGGTTCCCTCATCCTCTGGAAAATGGCTTCTTTAGTGTCAGCACAACGTATTCTCCCCAAGTTGTGTCTGAGCTGAAGGGACAGAAGAAAGGTTGCTGTTCAGGTGGGATGAGCCCACCTGCACTAGCCCTTCACAGGACTCATCCCTGAATTCACCCTTCCCTCCCCACAGCCCCCTTCCTCATCCTTTCCACACCACCAGCGCAGTGTGCCTCCATCTGCCCCTGGCTAAGTGCTCTGCACCTCCATCATTGCTGGGAACTTGCCTGGGGCTTTGGAACCAGCAGTTCAGAGGAAGAGAAAAGGAGCTGGAGGTGAAGCAGGGAATGGAGGCAGAAGGAGTTTCTCCTCCCTGTGTGCTTTATACAACAACTCCTTCTGGAGGGGTTTCAGATGGCAGGATAGAAATATTAATATGATAAATAGTCTGAACAAGAATGGACAATCTACCATCTTATGTTAAGGTATTGCTAGGAGTGTTTTCTTTGACCCCCAGGACACCACGTTTCACTACCACACATCCTGCCACCTCAGAAGAGCACACACAGACTTTTTTGACCTAGGCTCTCCTCAATAAAGAGGTACCAGCACCAATCCTTCACCTTTGCCCAACCTCGCAAAGAATACAGGGCAAGGAAACAAAGGCCCTCAGGTGAGCACAAGGGCCTCATACTTGTGAGGTGTTTCAGGTCTGGGCAAGGGACTACTGAGATTAGACAAGCTCAAGTGCTGCAGTGAAAATGTTAGGGGCAAAACACCCAGCCATGGAAACACAGAGCGAAGTCACTGCTGGAAGAGGCACACAGAATATGGCTGGGCCTCTAGGGAGGCACATGAAAGACATTTTCCAGTCTACACTAAATCCTGAATCACATGTAGCATTTTCTTAATTAAGCAAAGTTAGTGGCTGCTTGTTACAAGATATATTTTTCTATCACTCACAGTCTTTTTATTGGCTGGTTAATTTAAATCCAGTCAAAATTAACACAGACTCTTAACACTGAATCTTCTCTTCAACATTTTTGCATTATTACAGACATTTGATTAGGAGAAGAAACTGAAGGATGAAGAAAGAAAGCTCCCTTTGACTTAGCTAAAAAATTTCTCCTCAAAATCTCATTCTAATGAGTTACCTGAGATAGGGATGCACATGTGAGTCCAGACAAAAAACACAGACCTAACACGGAGCAGGGGAGCTGGTGAGCTATGCCAAGGAAGTCCTAAATCTAGGTACAACCAACTTGTGGCATTACTGAGCAGAAGCTGGCCTTTCCAGAAGTGATTGGCTGTCGCCAGACCTACACTTTCCTTTGTTCAGATCAGGAAACTACACTGGAAACAAGTCTCTCCAAAGCAGCAGCATCTCTGCTTCCATTCCCATCAGCTGGGACTGCAGAGAAATCAGGGCTTTGTTCCTCTGCAGCAACTTGCAAATTCGTTTTGTCGGTGGTTCGATAAGTTTTTTAATAGCACATCTCTCATTCCTTCTGTGCCACCTAAAGGAACATCCCCATCTTCAGGGAGCAACAGAGACAGCAATCTGCATCACCCACAACACTCAACATTTTCCACTGCCCCTGGATCTGCTCTGGGCTGTTTAAACTTGCTCTCTCCCAGGCAAAGCCCAGGCTTGGCTCTGGAGGCAGCTCAGGCCAAGGACCTCTCCCAGTCAGCCCCTCAGTGGCAAGCAGGACCTCATCACCTCTGATGTCCTTTACCTTATAGGGCCACCAAACCTTCTATTGACCCTCTGCACCAGGATGGTGCACCAGGACCATGATGGCAAACTATTCCCTCCCTCCTTGTGCCTGGTGTCTCTCCAGCCACATCCCTCTGGACAAGCACCGGGTATGAGGCATCTCAGGGTGAGCAGGGACTACCAGGGAACCTGACCTAACTGGAAATAAGAGCAAGTGTAGTCCCTAACATCCGACTGTCCCAGCAGCCAAGGAACGCTGTGGCACTTGTTTTGGTGTAGTTTTCAAGGAGGCAAGGAGGAAGCAGGAGCAGGAGCTGGTGGGCCATGCTTGCACTTATCCACACAAGACAGCATCATTATCAAAGTACCTCATTTACTTCTGTAAATGAAAAGATTTCCTAAACGCTAACCCTCTGGATATATCAGGCCCTGGGGCAAAGAAAGATCCTTGTGTATGAAAAGACAACTTCTAATGAATGTTCACAGCAAAACAAGTAGTTCTTTGGCACAGGCATGTTTCCTGCCTGTTATTCAAGTAAAGAAAGGAAATCAGATCTCACAGTGTAATACACCAATTGCTCTCTAAATGCCCTAGGCAACAGTAGGCTTTGTTCCCTCATCTGCTTTCCTGAAGGGCTCACCCTATTTGCTTTGCTATCAGCAGCAGATTTCTATGGACTCTGAATGGAGGACTGAGTCTCATGCAAGACATCAACCAGTGTAAGAGGGGCTGCAACAAGAACAGGGGGACATAAACCATAGAGGAGAGCCATCAGGGGCCAGTGAAGACCATCCTCCAGGCTAATACAACTTCCTCTTCAAAAACATGACAGAAAGATCCTGGTTCCTGTTGAATTTGAGAGGTTTTTAGAACTATTGCCAGTAAGAGCTTACCTATGGGCAGTACTGCTGTGGGCACGACCAGTTTCGGTGTCAAACGCAGATGCATGAGGGCACTGAGGAAGCAACCTCTGTTTCATCTCCAGCCCTTGCCCTTTATGGTCCACATGCTGGAAAGCACCTCTTTACTGGTATGGCTTGCATTGAGCCAAACCACCGAGGGCTACAACAGCTGTGGACCTACATGTGAGTGTGAAGCTGAATCAGACCTCTGACAGGCTCCTACAAACCCCTAACCCCACACTTAGGGAAGGTGGTGAAACCAGGAATCAAGGCACACACCCTGAATGCTGGCTTGCAGAAGCAGCTCTGCAGCTCACCAGCAGCTCAGCAGCACAGAGGTCCTTCCAGTCCCAGCTTTGCCCCTTCACTCAGCCCTCCTGCTGGGCTGGATCTGGAATCATCAGGTCCTCCTGCCAGCCATTTCTCAGCTTCTGAAGCCCAGGCAAGGCCCTTTTCCCCACTGCCTGCCTGCAGCAAGGCCTGCCAGCTGGCTAATCAGTTTATTCCGATGCTGCAGCACAGCCTCCTCATCTCTGAGAGGAGCAGAGCTCCACGCACTGTCAAATGTGAGAGAAAAAGGAACACGTACTTAATGAAACGTGTTTGATCTGTCACAGTCCTTGGCACATTCCAATTTGCTGCAGTCCAGGGCACGTTATCAAGTACAATGATGTTTAAGTCTGGGTTTATTGAGAATGTCCCAAGAAGCTGGCAGGAGAAGACTAGCTAATTCTTTGGGTTTATTATTTTAATGTAAGGTGGATCCAAGAGCCAGCCTATTTCCACTAATATTTGTGGTTTATTTCATTTTTGCTAGACCTGTTTCACTCATGGGTGCAGAGGAAGATCACAATCACAGAATCACCTCCTCTTACCTAGTCCAGGGAAGGGAACGTATGAGTGCCAGCCCACAGCCCCAGCCCTGTCACCAGCCTCCACCTCAGGGACACCTGGACCAGGACTTTGACTCTGTATCTGCCCTCTGACTCCTGAATAAGCCAACATGAAGGACAGAAGCTGGGATGCTGCAGTGAGGAACACAGCTGGGACAAACACAGAACAGCAGGGGGAACACAGCACTTCTGCCTTCATTTTCCTATTTTAAAAAGGGGGAAAGCACCCTGGCTGTGAAATCAAACCTTTTCAAGTGGGAACAGATGGTGGATTAAACTGGTGCCCAAAGTTTTGGCCCCTCATGGCATGAACTACAACTCCTCCTTTCCCAGACAAAGCCACGCACATTGCACATCCCCACTACTTCCCTCTCTGCTGTGCCTGCTGTTTCTACGAGAAAGCCTATTCATACACCTCCTGTCTCTTTTCCTGAACGTTTAATCCTACTGTGCCCCTGCTCTATATGTTCTCAGGCCAGATGGGGACTCAAATAACTTCTTGTTTCCAGCTAGGAACAATTTGGTTCTCCCACAGCAGTCACAGCCACCTACTGTGTTACATCCTCCCCAACAGGCAAACATTTTCCTTTCCCTTTGGTTGCCCTCCCCTTAATACACGAGTTTGGAGTAAAGACTGTGCTCCTCACTGCTCATCTGCACTTTTTCTGCTGTTCCTTCAGCAAAGTTAGGAGAAAAATCCTATGACTACTTCATTCCCAGCCTCTTTTTTCCCAACTGCTAAAATGCCCTCTGATGCAATCCACAGGCTACCCCTCCCCTGGACCCTCTCAACCACCACCACCACCTTCCCTCCTCAGCTCTCTCTGACCCCACTAGTCTCTAGAGGTGCTCTGCTGTATTTTCAGCCCTTGGAGGAGATGGGTATTTTGCCCTTCACAGAAATGATCTGTAGTCTGTCATCTTCCCACAGAGAGTAGTGGGCTCCCTCTATGCATCTCCATAGGAAATGGTACAGGATTTGGTGCTGGGCTTGGTGCATTGAGGTAGCCACATTTTTTCCCCAAAAGATTTATTGCTGGGAAAATAAGAATATGCCTGGATTCCTGCAGGACCTGGGAAGAGAGCAGGCAGCATGCAGGCAGCCACAGGCACAGAGCAACAAGTTCCATTCTTGAACATTTGAATGAGGCAGCACAGTCTCCCCTTGGTCACAAATTTTGGACTGTGTTTGTCCCACACCTACCACCGTGGGATCCTTCAAGTATGGACACAAAGGGCAAGGAAAACCAAGGACACCTCTGAAGCGCTGTGGTCACTCAGCAGTTGCCTATGATGTGCTGAACACAGTGCAGATATGCAGGAAAACAGCATTAGTGTTTTTTGGCTTTGTTTGGAAACAAGATGCCACTGAAGGGGGAGGTAGAAATAAAAAGAGGAGGAAGAAAGTATCACTTGAACCAAAATATGGTGCTACCCTCAGCCTCTCCCAGGGTAAAAAAGGGCTTTTTTAAAGTTGCTCAGGTGAGGCAAGGAACAAGAGAGAGATAAGAAAGATGAGAGAGAAGCCACCTGGAGTTTTGGCACCAGAGGAAGAAGCCAATAGCGATTCTCCTGAAGCTTTTCTTCCTGCAAACTTGCTGCCTGTTCCCAATTGCTGTCAGACAGGAGTTCCTGCTGCTGGGAAGTTCACATCCTCCATTTGACCTCTTCTGCTGTTTTATCATAAGGCAAAGGAGAGGAGGACAATCTCCAGAGGGAATAGTAAAACAGAGGGAACAGCAGACAGAAATGTCTCTAAAAAGCAGCTGATAACATTTATGAGAGGAAGCACAGTGTTAAAGCTCCCTTGGACACTGGAAGGTGCTGCCTGAACTGCAGAATGCAGAATCACAGGTGACAACGGAGACAGCTGCACTGCATTTATATTTCTTGGTTTCATTTTGAAACAAGCAGCAAGCAAGCACATAAACTGCAATTTAAGATGGGGAGGGAGGAATCAGGAAGCAAGAAGACTGGGCTGTGTTACAAAAGGAGGAGCAGGAGGACACAGAAAATTCTCTGGTTGCACAATCAGAGCCAGCAGTTAGTCGGCAGCTGAAATCCTGCGCTGCATTTTGATGGCAGGAGGCGGGGGCGGCTGTGGGAGCAGAGACAGAAAATCAGGGCTCAGCGAGGAACAGCAGAGCCAAGGTACAGCTTAAGGAACCAGCCCGGTTAAATTAGGGCATGGGGGCTGCTACTGGAATAGGTCATCTCTGCAAGACGGACAAGAAAATACTAGCAGTGGAAACAAGAGCTTTCCAGCCAATCTAAGAGCAGCTACATGAGCAGGGACAGCTGCTTCCAAATGGGAACGCTGCTGGAGAATGGCTCACTCCAGCTGCATAACAGAGAAAGGCAAGGAAAGATGTAGAAAAACTGATCAACTCCAGGACAGCAGATGAAATTAAAATGCCTTTCATTTCAAGCAATTGAAAGTTAGTTGGCTTCTTTACACCTTCTAATTAACTTCCAGGTTCTGTGGGCTGCAGGGTATTCTCAAAGCATCTGTTCAGCAAGGTTCATGAGGCACAGGAGGCTGGTACAAGAATCAGATGCTACCTATGTTTTCTCCAGTGTGAAATAAGAGCACTGCTTTTGCAGTCAGTGAGTTTGCTACTTACTGACACCAGAAAGAGTGAGATAAGGAACAGCTGTGAGTTTACTAAAGACACAAACATCTGCAATACAAGCTGCAAGGATTTTAGAGCATCATCCTTCAGAGCACACACCCCCAGAGCAGGAGGGTGCCAAATGGCTCCTGCCCTGTCTTCTGCTGCTGGACAGGAGAGCCTCCAAAGCCCCTAACAGTGGCTGGCCTTTCCTGAGGATCAGTGGCAAACCTCTTGCTAAAAGCAGTGTAGGCTGTTGTTCTCAGGGCCAGATCAGTCTCTGTTGGTGTCCATGGCTCACCATCCCTGCTCTGAGCTACAGAGACACATAGGTTGCTTCTTTCTCTAGCCTAGAAAAAATCCAAGACTAACTGATGAAGTCCATAAATGGTGTCTAAATATGACTAGAAACCAGCCTTTGCATCAAACCAGATACTCTCAAGACCTCCACTCAGCCCATAGTCTGGCTGTATCCAGTGCACCACAGCAGGAGGGCCAACCACAGCAGGATGCATCCTTCTTACAGAGCACCGGTGACAGGTCTGGTACAGACACAGATCCAGCCAGGCCCCAGTGGAGCCCCTAGAGCCACCTACCCGGTGGCTGGAGGTGTCTGGCCGAAGTCCTGGGGCTGCATCAGGCTGGCTCAGAGGTCCTTGTGTGCAGCCGAAGCGTGTGGCCAGCACGGCTCCTGTCAGCGGCTGGAGGAGCAGGGCAGGTGAATGGCACAGAGGGTAAAAGCCACGCTGGCTCCTGCAAACAGGCCCCGGGGCAGTGACCTGTGGTGCAGCCCAGAGGTGCTGCACAGGGACAGGACACAGCCTGCAGGATGCCTTCAGGGCTGCCACCTCTCTGGGGCAGCAATTTCACGGAGCAAGACGCCAGCCAACAGCCCTGGGCAGGTCAGGTGAAGAGACGGAGGCTGCCAGCCCCCAGCCCTGCAGCTTGGCCACCTGCTGCCATCCCAGTGCAGCCTGAGGCTGGGGGTGAGGGCTGGGGAACAGTGGGAAGCAAAGCCGCTGGAGCAGGAGAGCAGAGGAGCCAGCAATGCAGCCAGCAGTTCAGAGGTGGGAGAGCAGCGCAGGGAATTTGGCATCACCCTGCTCTTGGCACTCGTATCTAAACTCCTCCAGGTAGGCACACCCTGCCTGACCTCCCAAAAGCACAGCCTGGGGGCATGTGCTGTCAGTGATGAGAAACAGGGAGCACAGGGGAAGAGCACTCAAGCGAGACTCTTCCAAAAGGCACGCGAGGTTGAGGCGTGACACGCTGCCTTGTGCTTCCCAGCAGGGAGGATGAGGGGAGCCAGCAGCGTGTGGCAGAGCCGGGTCCCTCAGCACAGACACGCGTGCGGTCAGTGCGGAGCTGGGCCACAGGGGCTCCCTGCCGTGACTGTCCCCACACTGTGCCCCCTGCTCAGCCCTGCACAAGGAGCCCAGCACCCCGTGGCACACCCTGGGCAGGCTCAGCCATCTCCAGGTGCTGCTCAGGACGAGTCACATCAGGTGAAATCAGCACAGGCAGAGGCGCGGGGACACCACGACTCCAGCGGTGCCGTAAGATTTTCCAGCAGTTCCTGCTGTAATGCCACACTGTAATGTGGTGGGACTGCATCCCACCTGCACCCCCCAAGGGGCCAGGTACCTGCTCTCCAGCCTGGGGCACCGAAACTTTCCTACAGCCCTGCCCAGGAGCATGGTCAGGTAGAGATGTGGCACAGGGCCCTTTAGCCTGCCCTCATCTGCAGCCAGGAATCCAGCAAAGCTGGGCTGCTGCAGAGCTGCAAAGGTCAGGTCCAAGGTTCAGCCTCTCGTATCAGCAGCTGTCAAAGAGGAAAAACTAGGGCAATAGCATTTCCACTGGCATGAGATGAAAGCCCTGATTAGTAGTGATTACTTTAAAAGCACTGTTGATTTCAGAAGACACAGATCAGGTGCTATGAAATCCTCATGTGTTCTGCCTGCATTTGTTCACAAGTATGCCCACAGATCCCAAGAGTTTAGCACATGCAGAAACTGTCTCCCTGCCTCATCCCTACAGGAACAAATTTGATGAAACCTCAGGGGCAAGAAGAACAAGAAGTGCACTCCCAGGCACATCTTTTAAAACTGCAGCCCCCAAGTCAATGCACTAGGGTCAGCCCCTCTGCAGGGCAGCACAGGAGGAGAGGACTCATGCTGGCAGTACCTGGAATGCCTACAGCCTACTCCACTCTTAGCACCTTGCTCCTGAACCTGTTGTCAACCAGTCATCTCTGCCCTTCATCCCCATCCCTGTCTCGCTCACTCTTGTCTCTCTTCTCAATCTTCCTGCTGTCTGAGTACTTATCTATCACTCTCTCCCTTTCTCTCTGCTGCCACAACCTTCAATACCAATTACCCATCCTTCAGGCATCTCTTTGCTCTCAGCTTCCTGGCACCCCCTGAGCAGCGTCTCAGCCTGTCCTTTCCTTTTCCAGAGGAACCATTGAAAGAAAAAACTCTTCCCTGCATTGATCCAAACTGATTACTTGCTCCTTACTTTCCACCTCGCTTTTCCTTTGCTTGACATTGGGAAGATTTTGCCCTCACAGATTTGCTGGCCCTCTCTGCAGAGCACGGCAGGCAGCTGGCGTGCAGCAGCAGGCTGCGGAGCGCTGCACTCACCGGCACTCCCAGGGTGGCACGCACATCCAGCCAGGTCTGCTCAGCAAGCAAACGCCCAACTCACCTGAACCCAGCACAGGTCTCCCCCAGGCAAGCCCCTCTTGTCCTGTCCTGTCCTTTCCTGTCCCACTGGAGTCCAGGCAGGGAATCCACTGAGTGCCAAAAAGATACAGCAAGAGTTAAGGCAGAGACTACCCTCTCCCCTCCTCCTGTCCCACCCCTTCCACCAGCTCCCCCCACCAAATTATCACCCAGCTCATGTGTGGGTGGTGGGACGTAGGGAGGGGAGGTGCATCAGGGCAGAAGAACTTTCTCCCATATTCCCTTACCACATGCACCTCTCCAGACCTTGAACTGCGGCCCTGACAAGAAAGCAAGATGAGAAGGCAGCCACGGGCAGGCAGGGTAAAGGCCCAGAGTTTGTAAATATCAACTACAGCAGTCAGGGAGTAACTCCATGTCCTCAGCAGGGTGGGAACTCTTCCCTTGCAGACCACACAGCATGGCCCAGGCTGGCTGCCACATATTCCCACTGTTCTAGGGCTCCACCACTTTAGTGGGGTAGGGGCATCCCTCAATGTCACCCTACAAACGCGCAGAATGAATCTCCATGGAGCGCTACATTAAACTTTCTTCTGTGGCCAAGCTCAAGACTCACCAACACCATCAGGCAGGTGGAGCAAAAGGCAGAGGGTGGGTGAAGGGGGAATGTCTGCTCTGGGGTCATGCAGCCCCCTCAGTGCCTGTGCATATGCTGAGAGTACAAACACAGCTCATGGGGCAGAGCTCTGCCAGCAAGGAGAGGCATTGCTGGAGATTTATAGTGTCTGGGTGCTCACTAGAAGTGAGCAATCCCTCTGTGCCTTTGCCCTGGCAGCTTTCTTTGTATCCATCTCAGCCCTGATGCACTTTTCCAGAGCTTCTCATGATCAACACCATAGCAGTTACATCATTTTTCTCAAGATACTTCAGCTCAGCTTTTCTCTTTTCTTAACAGATGTGTTTAATGCTATCACTGTTTTGTCTTTTGCTTTGTCTGTTAACGTGACTGCCAAATTCTTATTGACCTTTCCATGCACCCATGTGGTCCAACCAGAGCGGCGTGCGGGAGGGAACGTGGGACATATCCAACACGTGCTCGGCTCTGTCTGGACTCACCAGAGGAGCATTTCCCAGCCCCTCAGTGGGAAACACAGGAGCTGACAAAAGTCCTCAATGCCACAGCGTGGGGCAGAAGTAGGTTTACCTGCCTGCACACTCTGTAGAGGTCATTTGTAATGCTGTCTCTAGAAAATCCTCCACAGGTGCTAGAAGCCAGGGAATCAGATCCCATTAGAGCACGCTGGATTGCCCTGGGGACAAACGATGCTGGAGAGATGTGTAAGGGGAATCAGCCCTGGGCTGGGTGGGAGCCTCAGGGTAAACCACTGAGGCCAGTGCTGGAGGCAGTAGGGGAATGCATCTCCATGTACTTGGGGCTGTTTCTGGGATTAAACTTTCCAAGCATGCCATTTTCAAAGCCCTGGCTTTCACTACCCCGCAGGCTGGTTGAGTGGATTGGTCCCATACCCAAAGAAATACAGGCTGATTCTTCCCTTGTGAGATCTGGCATCAACATCAGAGGGGACAGGCTCCATCTTCTGCCTTTTAGGGGCTGTCTCCAAAGTCCTGAAAGACTGCAAGGTGAAGAGCATGTGCTGGTTCTGCATTGCCTCTGACCCTGCTCATGGAGACGTGCCACTGCCTGTCCTGTCACAGAGGACTGGCATGACCCAGCACAGCTGAGGAAAAGGTGCAGTAGAGGTTATCCAGATATGAAAAGGGGATTGAGATAAGCCTAGGTAAGCAGAGCTGACCTAAAAACTTGATTTATCCATACTGAAATGTTTCACAGGAACTTCGCGGGGCTTTTGCAAAGCTGTAGATGGGAAATGACCTGTGACATTAAGGTAACAAGAAGAAAGTCAACCTAAATGAAAACTTTGTCCAGCAATGTGTGAAAATAATTCTCCAGGAGGGGAAAAAAAACGGCTATTTCTGTTTTCCAGCCCAGAAGGTAGCAGAAGTTACGCTCAGGCTTCAGAGTTTCCCAACAGGCAATAATTCACAGGGTTTTTAAATCTTGCTATGGGCACAGGGCACATTTATCTCACCACCCGGCTTCCACGTGAGGGATTTCACTAGTGTGATGACCCAGATTGAAAACCAAAAATCACATTCTGAGCAGCTCAGCTGGTGGGGCACAGACTGTGCTCAGTCCCATCACAGGAGAGAGCAAGGAAAGGGGTGAAGCACTCTCTGACCACCAATTTCCACCTGCGCTGGCACAGTCAGCCCTGAGCAGGCACTCCGGGCTGAGCAGCTGTGCAGGTAGGAGAGGGCTGCTAAAGGATGTGACAATCTGACCACAGGTCACCCCACAACGTGTGCTCTTCCTCCATGAGTGTGGGTGAGATTGCTGTTGAACACTCATCCCCGAAAGGGAAGCACTGCTTGCAATACATCCTGGAAATGTCCAAAGCACCCCCCTCCCCAGGCAGCATGAGCCCCTCCCAGGCCTGGGATCCCCTGCTGTGAGAGGCTCACACGCCAGCAGCACTCAGATCTCCATAGCTCTCCCAGGGGGCATCCTGAGGAAGCCCCATCCCTGCACCCAAGGGTGCACAGGAGAATGGGGACAGCACTGCTGTCCAACCACACAGAGATACCCACTCCCTCTGCAGTTGCTAGCTCAGAGCCAGCTGCACGGGTTTCCATCCCCTCTCATGAGCAGAGCAGGAAAACTCTCTTTGAAAGGACCAGATTCCCTCAACCTGCCAGGCCCAGGGCAGCTGGAGACCAGGACTCAGCCTGCTGCACCAGCCTTTGGCCCACAGGATGGCTAACCCCAGCCTCAGATCTGTCCTGCACCTTCTCAAAGGTGTCCTCCTCCCCACCCTGCTCACCGCCTGCCAGCTGGCAGGGCCCTCTTGCCTCTCCTTCTACCGTTTCTTTTCTCAGAACACATTCTGGCTTTTCTTATCATCTGGGTGTCCCCACCCTTTCCTCCCTTTCAGCCAGCTCTGACATGCCTGCTGTAGAGCCAGCATAGAGCAGCAGGCTGCCAGCCCCAGCCCACGCCAGGGCCACGCTCCCTGGCAGCAGCGAGGCCTGGGCCCCCGAGCCAGCGAGACACAAGGCTTCAAGGCAGAACAAGTCAAATCTCTCCCTAGCCCACATTTTGGGAGAGGTCTGTCAGCATGACAGCCTATGGGTGAATCCAAGCTGTGCTTCACAAACATTAGAGGCTGCAGAGGCAGTTGCTGGGGCAGTTGTTGGAGATAGCGGGGCCTGCAGCCCTGGCTGCCCCCCTCGCTGAGCCACCTGAGGGAGCAGCCACGGCTGCCCTTGTTTGTCCAGACTTACCCCGCCTTTTAACACTTTGGCTAACAAAACAGGGGAAATGCTGGCTCCCCCATGGGCACAACGCTGCTGCTTCTTACACTGAGAACATGCCTGACTGACTGAACACTATGTGTGCGGGAGATTTTTCCCCTAGGCCTTGGTATAATTTATTTTTTATGTTTATGGCTAATTTCTGCTTGAGTAAGCCTGTGACTTCTGACAACAGTTTCACTGTAACTAATCACAAGTGAACATAACCAAAGCAACAAGAGCTAATGAGGCCCCACAGAACCCTGACGGGCTCCAGCAGCCACAGCACCGCTCCCATGCCGGGCTCCCAGGGAGGAAGAGGCTGCCAGGAGCCTTTATCTTCAGGAGTACAGGCAGGGTGAGACATCCCCCGTTTCAGAGCATCCCTGGCATGGGAGAGGATGAGGCAAGGGCAAATGGCTTAGGAGGCCAGAGTCAGCAATAAAGGTGGTCAGGAGGGAGGACTGGCAATGCTGGGGAGACATCTGTACAGCCTCTCTGAGCCTCACAGCAATGTTCACTTGATCAGAGACCAAGAGGATCACAGAACAAAGGCAGGCAGAGGACACATGGGTGTGTGTCTGTTGGCTCCTGCTTTCCCTGCCTGCTTCCTCAGGGCAGCTGAGCCTGGTGCTGTGGGACATGTGTCAGCAAACACCTCCGATGCACAGGGCACAAGGGCACGAAGGACAAGGGCAGAGGCAGACAGAGAGAGGTGCCTGTTGCTGCTGCCCGAGGTGTTGCAACTCTGGGCACGTCAGATGGAGAAGGGGATAACTAAACCTCTGGTAACTTAGGGCAGTAACAGCTTCCCAAATGTGCCTTCGTGCTCCCCCACACATGGTTCCCTTATCTGCGCCGTGCAGATCCCCCTCCTGCAGGCTGCTAACCACGTTAGCACACAAGGGCTCAGCCGAACGCCTGCTCTGTGGGATATGCTCATCTGCACCCGCCTGTAGGACACACTTAACAGATTACTTGGGGATCTCTGCTTCACAGGATTATGTATCCCACGAGTTAACATGTTCATCTTACTCTGTTCTCTCCATTTATGCACCATGGCATCCAACACATCCACTTTTCTTGTCACCAAAATGTGCAACACGACTCACAATACATCATTCTGCAACAGCCATGGAAAACTGCCTTGTAGACACCACTAAAGGCAAAGGGAAAAAGACCTCTCAAGCATCTGTTCAAACACCCCAGGATTTGGGATGCTTCCATGACAGTAGACACATCCTCATCCACGGGTCTGTCCCTGAGGTCTGAAGTCTCTCCCCTGCCCTGTGTGAGCATCTCCATCCATGGACAAGTAGGGCTGAGTTTTCTCCCCAGGCACCACTGACACAAAAAGGGAGAAGCAGAGCCTGGTTTTCACGGACAGACGGATGGACAGGTCATCCTTTCCGAGCACCAATGACCTGGGGCAGAATCTCAGGGACTTCCCTATTTTTAGGTGAACTTCTCATTTGAAAAAAAAGGAAAAAAAACACCACACACACACAAAAATTTAAAAAATAAATAAAACGAAACAACCCCAAAAACCAGCCAACCAAACAAAACAAAAACCAAAACCAAACCAAATCAAACAATAAAAACCAAAAAAAACCCCACTAAACCACAAAAACAAAAAAACGAACCAAACCAAAACCCAAACCAACAAAAACCCCACAAAACGAAACAAACAAAAAAACCCAAATCAAAACCAACCAAACAAAAACAAAAATCACCACCACTACCACAAAACAATCAATGAAAAAAAAGGCTCTTTAATCTCATGCCTGCTATCCAGTAAGTAATGGGTTGAATTCTCAGGCTAAGTTGCAGGTTTTGGATTCTGAAGGTGAGAAATACCCAACGACCACACACCTCTTGTCTAAAGGGAGGTCAGCATCTCCCCAGCTGCTGAAAGTATGGTGCAAATTCCACAGACTGCAAGGCTGATCTTGGATGCAATGCAAATCCCTTTCACCGTATTCCAAATCATAAACAATCACTGTATGCTGAAATCACCATATTCCGAATTTCACCAAAAATTCTTTTTAAGCATGGGGCCTTAAAAGTGCACTGAAAAAAATGTCATGTCCGGAAATTTCAAATAAATTAATTTCAGATTTAGTCCATCAACCTTTTCCATGAGCAAGACAGAATATACTTGCTTCATATGTCAAGCCAGGTGTCATCAAGTCTAACACTTTGCTTAAAGTCCTATCAGAAACAAGATACTTATTTAAGAGTATTCAGCAAAACCTTCAGTTCTCTTGCTTATCTGACCTACCTAGCTCATCCAAAGCTTTACAGCAATTGGGTCATGTAAGAACACAGGCTTGGGAGATTTCCTGGCTCATATATAACCAGATCAATAAACCACATGCCCAATTCACTGGACGCCAGTCTATTTTGAAACAAAGCAAGTCACAAGCCTTTCAGCAAACTCACACTTTGCCTACATGCAGCCAAGCAGACCTTCTACATCAGCCAGATTCTAGAGATAGCTGCGGACAACTACTGTTTTCTATTATGGTTAAAATATCTTCCCAGTGGGACAAACCTCTTATAGACATTACTGGAAAATGAAAGTATAATTCTGTTTAAAGTTAAAATTGCATGGATAAAAATATCAGTTGCTGGAACTTCTGTATTGAACTCAGATCTCTCATTTCTAGAAGTAATTTTACCAGTCAGTTCCATATCCAAGTGGCAGGGCAGCTGGTTGGCTCTGTCTTCCTTCAGGTTGTGGGTCTCTTCCAAAAGGAGCTTTCCCCGGATTTCTCGGTTCTTTACTACCCTTAGCTCATGCATGAGCACCATGAAGCACAGCGGTAGCAGGACAATCTGGAGCTCTGAGGCTTTGAGGCTGCCCGTGAAAACTCTGGCCGCCAGCTGAGCTCCCAAATTCCCGGTGTTCTCCAGAGGCAGGGAGGGAGACTCGCAGAAACCTGGGATTTTGGTGTGGGAGGTGCACACCTACCGAGGGGGCAACCCATGGCTGCACACGCAGCCTAGCGAAAGGAACCCACCGCCTCACAGTCCCTGTGGAAAACAGGGTGGGAAAAGGGAAACAGGCTGGCAGTTCCATGAGGTTTGCACAGCCACGCTGGCAGACAGCCAGCGGAGGCCCGGGGGGCTCCAGCCCCGTGGCCGCTCCGTGCCGCGGGTGGAATCCGCACCGCCACAGGCCTCGGGCAGCAGGGCCCCTCAGCGCTCACCGCCTCCACAAGCCAAAGTCCCTAACTCCTTTCCATCACAGACCTGTCTCCCATCTCAGGTTCTCGGGCTCCAAAAACACTAAACTAGGGAAAACGGAGCCCAGGAAAACCAAACTCAGGAACGTGTCATTGCCATAAACGCGTTCGTGCCACAGCCGGGAGCAGCGTTCTGAGATCCCCGTTCCCCGTGGGAGGCAGATGTCTGCAGGGAAAAGCTCCACAGGGAAGCGGGCAGGAAGGGGAGGAGGATGGCCGGGTCGCCGTGGCCGCGGGGTCCCGCTGTCCCCCAGCCGGGTCCCGCTGTCCCCAGGCGGTGCCGCGGCCCCGCGGGCCCCCATCCCGGCCGCGTGGCTGAGGGCCTGGGGCCACCTTGTGGCTAATGGCGCGGATTGCGCTAATTCGCCTTAATTTGCTTTAATTCGCGTCTTTCTCTGCCCGCGGCAGCAGAAGCCATGGCCGTAGCCTGGTGCCCACCAGTGTCTTTGGGTGCTTCAGGAAGCCGAGCGCCTCCGGCTGCTGGCTCAGCTCTGTCCAGGCTCCAGCTTCCTCAGGGTTTCCTGGGAGCCATCCAGCTTCCCAGGGCTACGTGTCCTCTGGCTGCCCTCCTCGGATGCTGGGGCTACAGCACTTAAAACACAAGCTCTTTGAGTTTTATGTTTTTTTACCCAAACAGCCTGGAAACGAGGGGCCCTGTTGACATAACACGCGGATTCCGTTTCCACCACTCAGCCCTTCTTCCATTCACAGGAAAACCAAAATGACTGGCTCCAGAGCACCTGGAAGGTAGTCAGCATGGAAAAAAACACAGACCTGCAGAGGCGAGGGGGAGCTCCTCATGATCCCTCACTTGCAAGAAGAAAACACCAATCCACATGTTCCTTCAGACCCCAGGAAGAGCCCGGTGACTCACCAGACACATGACATTTGTGTCTGAGACCTGGCAGTGGCTCCAGCAGAAGGTGGCATTGCACTGTTCACCAGGGTACCCCAGGCCTACTACTTACAGGAGCCTCTGAACCACTGTTCCCTGTTTTCCTTCCTACCCTAACCAAGCTTCCTCTCCCCTCTGGCCACCTTCCCATATCACTGTGCCAGTGCAGCAGAGATCCAGACCTGGATGTCCAGCACAGCTCCGCTGACACACATCTCACCTAACATTCTGTTGGCAAGGAATGCCGGTGGGACAAAACTGAGACAGAGCAGATCTAGTCAGGAAAAACATAGATTTAATGGAATGAATGGAGAAGCTCCCAAAGTCCACACTGGAGCCACAGGTCTGAGACTCTGACACTCTTTACTCCAGGGTCAGTCCTTCCTTTCTGCCCACCAGAAGCCTGGGGATGCTCAGGAACACTGGTGCTTGATGTGCCCCTTCAGAGCTCTCTCCAGGGAGAGAATTAAGGTGCATTGCTAACTCCACACAGACCATCTCCATGGCAGCCTCTTCCTCAGCCCTTCAAATCTCCCAGAGAAGGGAGCTCAGCCCAGAAATCCCTCTCTTCTTGGCGAGTGAAGAATCCTTGCATTATCCAACAGGTGGCAAAGGCTGTATAGAAACCATCCTGGGGGGAGGGAGGGAGAGCCACACTGGTCCTAGCAGTGAGATTCGAGCTCTGTCAGCATCAGGAGGCCAGCTCTGGTGGAGGGAAGGGGCTGTCCTGTGCCCGGCCTGGAAGACAAGTCCTCAAGTGGGCAGGTGAGTTGGCGGAACCTCTGGAAGGCAAAGACAGGCACTAAGCACTGCTGCAAGGACAAAAGGTGGCCTGGGCCCTCCCCTGCCAGTCATGGGTTTCATTCAGCCAGCCAGGCCCAGCTGCAGATCTGGTCCCTAAATGCTGGAGGTGCCCAAAATAAGGACAGTCAGCACTGCAGAAACTGAGGGGATAAACTCCCGACCGCTTGTCCCAAGACGAGGTCACGCATCACTGAGCACATGAGATATCTAACACGTGGACAATGCAGGAAAGCTCTGTCCTCCGTTTGCTCCAGGCCAGGGCTGGAAAACGGTCCAAAGGAAGGCTGGTGACCAAGTACCTCCAGGTTGTGCCCTCCATCAGCACAGAGCCTGTGCTCACAGGATTGGCTTTAACTGGGACAAGTGCCTAAGGGGTTACTCTCACACCACATCGTGCTGTGCAGCCTTGCCGTGCCCCTGCAGCTGTTCCCACTCCTCCCTGTCGGTGCTGGACACAGGGGTCAGGGGCCTATTGCTGTCACAACCCATTCTTGAACACTTGCAGGAGGCAGGGAATGAGAGGGATCCTGGGGGTTCAGGACTGTTTGTGAAACCTCACCCTGAAACTATGAGCTGTGGCAGGGATGGGACGCTCATTTGGAGCAAGGCCTGGTTTCCTAGCCCCTTGCCCCTCCAGGGCAACCATCACAGCAACTCTGGAAACAAGGCAGACCCAGGGCACTAAGACTGTGATGGGAACTCCAAATTCCCAGTGATCCCCTCCATTCCAGCCCTATGGCCTCAGCTTAGACTGGTGAATGCAGCTGACCATAATGCTTGGGGGATCTGGAGCTTTCTCAGAGCAAGTCCTCAAGCCTCAGTTAAGGGCAGCATGGAGATCATCTTTATCCTCTCCATCTAATGACCTTTTTCCTGATGGTACTTGTGAAGAGACAGAAGAAATAAAAAAAGGGTACCATGAGGCAGTAGCCAGCTTGGAGCAGCCCTCCAGCAAGGCAGAACTTCAAAAAACCCAAGTCTGTTACAGCAATTAACTCATTCGATTGCTTTATTTTGGGCTCCTGGCTAATCAACCTGCAACGCACAAATGATTCTGCTGCAGGGCTGGAGTTCAACACCAGAGCACAGCCCATGCCCTGATCCCAGAGCGCCAACCTCACCTCTATGAGGGAGCCTTTGATGGTGGAGAGTTTGTAGACAATCCAGAGAGGGATGCACACCATGGAGGAGAGGGCCAGCAGCCAGCCCAGGGTGTCTCCCCACCACGGGTACACGTACTTCTTGTTGTACGTCAGCGGGGTGTATTTGATCAAAGAAAACAGGAAGGTTGCCTGGCAAGGTGAAAGAGACCAAGAAAAAAGAGAAAGAAAATCAGCACCATCAGCAAAGAGAGGTCTTCCTGGTGAGTACACATCTGCACAGAGACTCATGGTAAAAAGGAGCACCTCAGGGCAGCTACAGAGGGGACACCAGTTAAACAGGATTTGCTGGGACAGCCCCCACGGGCAACACTGCTCATGGCATCAAGGAGCTTGTCCCACCAGCAAACACCTCTGTCACAGCTAACCCTCTCACCATTGCTGAGCCCCACACCTGGCCCCCAAAGCTACAAGCACAAATAACAAAAGGCCCCCACAGTACAGGCCACATAACCCCCTACACATATGCACATCCCTCTGCATATATGTAGGTGTCTGTATCTCACAGGCACCCAGCTCTGCCCTTCTTCCTCCCCACAGCTCTTCCTCCTGTGTGCCCTCACCATGCAGACCACAGGGGTGATGAAAAGCCAGCAGTATTTGATGATGGGCCACGGCCGGTAGCCGATCATATCTTCAATGTTATCGTAGAAACGCTCAGCACCTGCAGAAGAGGGCAAGGATGGGATCCCTCACTGCCACCAGGGAAGGAGGGCAGCAGGGTCTGCATGTCCAGGGTCCTGCTTCACCACTGTTTAGGTGCAGTAGCCTCAGCATAGCCAACAGTTGGGTCAGGGAGCTCCTCAGGAGCGTGGCCAGCTTCAGTCTTTGTGCTGGACTAACTTCCTATCCCCCCAGAACAGCTCAGTGGATCAGCAGGGCCAGCTCCTCATCATGTCCAAGGCTAGGACCTCAGCCCAGGTTTTACCCATACCTGGTGACTGTCAATACTGATAAAGGGCTCTCAGAAATGTTTGAGTCTCAGAACCCTCTAAACACAGGCTGAGAAAAGATTTTCCAGACATCTCCAATTCCCCAAGGAAGGAGGGTCTCAAAAGCAGGAGCACGTAGGAACATGCAGGGGATATCTGCCAGGCAGATCCCCCAGGGTGTTCCTGTGAGGAAGTCCTTGCCAGTTGAGTCCAGGGGCACCAAAGCAAGGGTTTAGATTCTGCCTTGCACTGCGAAGCAATTACCAAGTTGAGCTACAGACCAGCACTTTGAGGATGAACCAGACAAGAGCCTGAGAGGCCAGAGCTGGGGACCCTCCTAGTTCATACTCACCATAGACCCAGGCGATGCAGAGAGTCTCGAAGATGGCCACAAAGAGCAGGCACATGCCACTGGCAGCATAGTAATCAAAGAGCTGGAAGACATACATCCCACCCTGGGAAAGGCCAAGTGGGCAGCCAGGTGAGAGAGAGGGGAGAGGAATCAGGCAAAGAGCTAGAGCCAGAGCAAGAAACCAACTCGGTATCTCCCCCAGAGCTGGAAGCATCTCCCTCTCTGGGACAGGGTTTTAGCCTACAGAAAAGGCACATCCCTTGTGCCCAAAGCCTGACAGAGACATGCAGCCACCCTGCTGCTCTCAGGAGTCTCTGCAACCCTTCACTTCAATGCAGGGCAGCACAGCAGAGGGCAACTGACTGCCAGAGACTGTGGGGATGTTTTAGGAGAAGACAAAACCTAGGCAGCTCTTGTAGCTGGAAGCGAGGATGGAAACCCCCTTAAGACATGCAATCCATCTGATTTACTTTAAAGTCCCAATTTGCAGGAGGAAATAACTGCATGCAGCCTGGCTATTTCACTGCCCAAGTCTGCAGGGCTGCCTACAAGACGGGCCTGTGGGTAAGTCCAGGCACGAGATTGCATGTACAACATCAGAGACAGCTTTTTCAAAAGTTATGCCCAAATGGAAACAGAAAGTGCCAAGAGCATTCTGGCAGCATCAATCCACACACACATATTGCTAGGTAGAGTTAAAAGTTTTAAACAAGAACAGTTTAGCTCCCAGGCAATTAATCACAAGGATAATACAGAGGACATCAGTATAATAGGTAAGGGGTGCACTCAGGCCTGACAAGTTTCCTTATACAAAGTGCTCGTGTAGCTCCATTCTGGAAGAAAGAGAAGGACAAGGGCACTCCCCTTCCCATGCAACAGGCTACAGCTGTAAAGGTTTGGTTTGTGTAAAGATAAATTTATAACCAAAACATAGGCTGTCCAGAGCTCCAGCTATCAGTCTTGGCAGGAGAAGAATCAGGACTGTTACTGGCACAAGGGGTAAGGGCTGGAAGGGAGAACGCGAATGGCACGAGGAGGGCAGGGCAGCCTCCTGCAGGCACAGGGCAGCAGGATGGGACTCAGCAGCAAGCTCTCAGCCCTGGTACAGACCCCACCACCCAGCAGGTCCCACTCTGTCCTGTCAAGCACCATGCAGGTGGTCTGAGCACAAAATACCTCTGTGAGCATCACCAACCCAACCAGATATGAGAGGATGGAGACCAGCAGGATGAGGGTCTCCCGGCGGTTCTTCTTGCGGAAGATGGTGGGGTACATGTCCACAAGAGCTGTCACAAGACTCTCCACGCAGACAAACTGCAAGAAGCAGAGATCCCCCCTCTGTCAGCCCATGCTGACCAGCTTCCCAGCCCCACTGGCTCCCCCTCAGCCAAGCTGAAGCCTGTCCTGAAGAGACGGTGGCTTTTGTCTGGTAGGGAATCGCTCTGCTCCTGCAGCTTTACCTGGCTGTCCAGTCCCAGCAAAACAACCATCAGGAAGAAGAAGCACGCCCAGAGTGGGGAGAAGGGCAGCATGACCACAGCCCGAGGGTAGGCGATGAATGCCAGGCCAGGCCCTGCAGGGAGAAGGGCTTTCAGAGCAGGCAATGGGCAGCAGCACAGCACAGCTGGTCCACACGTGCCTGCAGCCACCCAGCCAAGGCACAGCCTGTGGCCATGCAGCCTCTCACTCCAGTAATATCCGTGCTGTGCATGAAACTCAGGCTCCTGGAGCAGTGAAGGAGAAGCAGGAAGGGAGGGAAGGAGACATAGCAACCTCTGCGTCACTGCTGCAAGGACTGGGAGCCAGGGGAAGCCTCTGAGCCCAGGGAGCACAGCACAAGCCTGGGCATATGCCATGCAGTCACCTCAGCACCCTCCCCACAACAGACAGCAGCTGCCTAACCCCAACCTTCACCCTTAGAGGCAGCTTTTATTAGCCTCAAACCACCGCCACTGCATCTCAGTATTTCATGAGTGTGCACTCATTTGCACTCATCTCTCCCTGCTTTTTGGAGGCAGAGAGCAAAGGATGGGAACCTGCAGCTGCAGACATCCCCCTGTCGCTGGGGGCTCAAGTGGCAGCACCCCCACAGCCCCCTCCCACCAGGGTCTCCACTCACCTGACTCGGCCACCTCGGCGATGGGCACACCCTGCTCCTCTGCCATGAAGCCCAGGATGGAGAAGATGGCAAAGCCAGCCACAAAGCTGGTGCCGCTGTTGAGGAAGCACAGGGCCACACAGTCCCTGGGAGAAGGGGGCAAAGCATCAGCCAGGTATGACCCACACCCCACGGCAGCCTCCAGGGCAGCACCTGCTCTTCTGCCCCAGCCACTGTGTCTCTCCCAGCACACCTGCAGCTTGACTCAGCACCAGGAGCTGCAGAAAGATGCCCCAGGCTGGACAACACAGCAGGACTCCCCCAAGGGAAGCCTTGTCCAAGGACAGCATAAAGATGCATTCATCACCTAAGCTCCTTGCTTGTGAGATAGTCTTCCTACACATCTAAATGCCAGGGGTTTTTTCTCTGTTTTTTTTTTCCTCTCTCTCCCCTGGTCCCTCCTGTAGCAGCATGTAACAGTTTATTTTTGCCTGAGAAGGGAACATGGTTTTTTTCCTTAATAGATTTGTCGGACCGCTCACAATCTTCTGGGTTCTCAGCACTACTAGGTATCTCCTGGTGTTTGCATTATGAGAAAAAGATAATCACAGCCATCCAATTTATTTTCTCTGATCTATTCCCTTTTGTCTCTGTTTCATCTCATTCTCATCCATCAGCACTTTAAACTGAACATCTCTTATCTATCCAATTCCTTTTCACGCTCCAGTCTCCCTAGTCCTCTTGTGACTGCAACCCTGGGGACAACAATAACATTTGCAGCATCATTCTGAGATATTCTGAACCAAACTGAATGCACCCCTTCTGGCATTTCATGGCCTGCTCTGACTTTATTAAATGCTACTTTGCAAATCCAGTGTGATTTTTCTATATCAGTCTTTAGTTATACAGCATTTCTGGGGCTTTGTGCTCCTCCTTGCATGTTAACTAGGTCTATTCTTGGTCTGCAACCTTTTCTAGAGAAAAAGTACAATTCATGTAAATTCAGATTATTCCTTCCAAAGCACAGTTCTTTGCATTGTCAGGGACTGTACAGCACCCAGCACTGTTGCTCTGCCCTTGGTTTCTAAGGCCCAGTGAATCTCCCAGCTGGGAAGGAGGGTCAAGCTCCACCAATCCCAGCTACCCAATGGGAAGCCCAAGCCAGAGCCTCATTTCTCCAGTTGCTATAAACTGCCTGCTCTCCACTCAAATTATATTCTCAGTAATTTGATACAAATTCTCACATTTCAAATAGTTCCTCATCCTTCCTGGTGTTTCTCCCTCTTTCCCCTGGATATATCAATGACAGGTCAAACCCTCCTTGGAAAGATATGGGCTGGAAGGTGCTCTCCCATTATCTGGAAGGTGGGAAGGGATGTCATGGTAGAGAGTAAAATGAGGGGATGGCCAGGTCAAAGAGATCTCTGCAGATTTACACCTGAAAGGGAGCCTGAAGAATTCCCTTGCTATGATAGGAAACAAGAAATGGTCAATGCTGTTTGGTGCCATCTTGGACCACTGCCATATGAACAATGATTCCTACTGCCCACATCCTTTTCCAGGTCACCAAAGGTTACACCTGGCCTGGTATAACAAAGTGGGGCACCACGCTGATGTCCCTCTCCCCTGTTAAATCCTGGTTCTGTCTTCTTATCCAAACTAAGCCTGTAGAGCACAGGACTGACTCATTAAAACTGGGTCCCTGCCTGGGAACAGCCTAGTCAAAGATTTGACACCAAAACTAAGAACAGCGTTCCTAGAAAAGCCAAACAGCATAAAGGGTAAAAGCACAGTGTGCAAACAGACACCTCTCCCCTTTCTGCAGCAACTCCCATCTGCAGTTACAGAAGCTCTTTACAACCCTGCTGCTGAGCAGCCCCTGTCATCATCTCCATGTTACATATTAGACTGGGGATGCAAAGGGCTAATGTCCAAGGACATGCTGAAGGCCAGAGACAGATCCATTATCTCGTCTTTTCCTACAGCTTTTTCTCTCAAAACTGAATGTGAGAGAAGGGACATGAAAAGAAACAGGAATCCCAGCCCAGCTGCTGCTGGAGAGGCAGCCCTGCAGCAGGAATTAACTCCTAAAGTGAAGAAAGATGCCAAGCAAGGATCACGTAGCCAGTGGTGTGCCTGGACCCTTGATGGCAACAACCACAATTTTGAATTTAAAAGATGAGGGGAGAAGTCACTGCCAGGAGCAACCCAATCAGCAGAGAAGACGTGGGAAGAGAGGTGGCCTCTTCCTCTCACACAAGTCTTTTAACCCTGGGGATGGATACACCTACAGCAAAATTAGTTTATTTTCACTTGACCACTTCAACTCAGCAGCCTGATTCTACCTGGCAACCTGGTCCATTTCTGTTCCTGCAGTCCAGCACGCAATAAACTGAAGTCACATCTGCAGGCTCACGTGTAATCACAGATAGCACACAGGAACCCAGAGCACTGACAGCTGTGCCGGTCATTGGCTCCAAATGAATCGCAGAAGGATAAATCACAAGGTGAAAGGACTCCAGATGAGAGCCACTAGACTTCACAGTTCTGCTTCCCCTGTGGCTACTCATACACCCATGTGATAAGGGAGGTTGTAGTGTGGGCTGGGGTCACAAAGCTAGTGAAGAGGATCTACCTTTGCAGAGTGTGCAAGAGGGGACAGACAGAAAATTCCCTTGGGTATAAAGCACAGAGAACTGGATTTGGGGAGAAAACACCTGGAAAGAGTTTTCCTATGCCTTGAGTAGAAACAGAAAGCATGACAATTCCACAGGCCAGCAGCCTCCAGCAGATCACTGGTGATCAGGGAGGGGAGGGCTCGAGGCAGCAGTTACCTGTAGCAGTCGTTATGGTATTTGTTATAGCTGCCCAGAGCCGTCAGGCATCCCAGACAAATTGCATACGAAAAGAAGATTTGAGTGCCTGCATCCATCCAGACCTGCAAGGGAGATGCAAACATAGGTGAGAAGACAAGGCCAGCACAGACACTGCACAGATGGGAAGAGGCAGAGCCCAGAGGCTGCTGTAGGCACCAGGAAGGCCGGGGATCAGAAGGCCAGCAGTACTCTGCGTCGGAACAAGCCTTTTCTAGAGGCAGGCTGTACAGTGCCAGGAACTGCAGTGCTCAGTGAGGCACCCAGCAGGGCCAGGAGTGCCAAAGGGAAGGGATGCATCCGGAGCCTCATCCACCCAAACCACATGGAGCTCTTCATCACCACCTCTTTCTTTCTTTGACAAATCTGCAGCACCCTGTGATGCTCCAGGGCCTTCCAGCAGCAGGAGAGCAGATGAACACTTTCCATGAGGGCTGAAGGAGCCCCCTGCCACCAGAGGAAGGGTACTTGATGTGGACAAGCCTCGTCACCCACTGGCCAGCACGGGTACATACAGCTTGTGATGGTGGCCCTTCCCTCCAAGACCTAACATAAAGGCTCCAAAACTTAAAAGAAATTCAGCTGGGTAGGAGTACTAGAAATAAACAGAGTTGATAGCAAAAGACAGCTCCTAAAAGAACATACAAGAACACTGTTATTCCCATGAGGCCCTCTGCTCTCACTGTCAATAACACATCCCAGGGCTCTAAGGCTGACATTTGTCAATGCCAAATTTCATCTGAAAGCCTAGCTGTGTGCAGTCACCAGTTCAGCCACTGTCACTGCCTTCTGCAGACAACAGCAAAAGCAGGAATCAACGGTGAGGAATGAAGCAATGACAAAGATTATTAAATAAACCTCTGTTCTCTAAGATTTTTTTTCCTAGGGGTTTTATAAAACAGAGATAAGACAATCATTCAACCAATGCTGAAGGGTAGCCACATTCTTGAGACAAAAGAAAAGCAGAAGAAAAGTATTACTGGGACAACTTTTCTCATGAAGTCTCCATCTGACTACACTCTCCTCTCCCAGAGTAGCAGTGCCAGAAAGCCCTAGGACAAACACCAGCCTTGCCCCTCTGAGAAGAACAAGAGCCAATGGAAAGCATCACAGTGGTTTTGGTGACTTCAAATCACACCTGTGTCTGTCAGCCAAGACCTCATGTCCTGAGGCAATGGTCAGCTGGGCAGCAGCTGCCCAATCACCCCTGTTGCTCAGACCACCCTCACCAATGCATGGCTCTGCCTTTCCTCTTTCGTACTGGCCAAATACAATCATGTGCTGAGAGGTTTTGTTTTATATTTACCTCTTCTCCTTCCTGGGCCGATGGGCCTTATGAAGGCATGTTACAATCCCATTAGCTGCCATTTTTCCGGAAGAAATTCTGGATTTAGCTCAAGGCACAGATGCACAGAGTAAATCCTCTCCCTGCCCACTGCTGCCAACCCCAGCCCGGAGAGAAGGCAAAGTGCTGCCAGGGCTAGGTTTGGTGAAACTGCTCTCCCTGACTGTTCTGCAAGCCACTTGTCTAACATCCAACCCCACAGCCTTCACTTAAGTCCATGGAAACCCTGGACTCTGTGTTTCAGATCAAACAGGGGGTGAGATCAGATCTCTGATTTGTAGAATGGGAAGGGACAGGTGATGAGGTGGGACTGGAACAACTAATGCAAGGCACTGGGAAGTCAAAAAAGTAATTGACCTCAGCGTATTTTACTCTTTTTGGAGATGAATGGGAAGATGGGTTTAGAGAGCAAGGTATTAATTTTTTCAGTTAAAAAATATTAGAAAAAGATCAAAGCTCTTTTTAAAATTGATTCCTAAAGCATCAATGTGCTTGTGGGCAGTAAGGGCACAGCTTTCATTTTGTAGCTACATTTTAGGCACAGCAAGGCACTGAGGTGAGCTGGACCAGCAGACACCTTTGCATCAATAATTTAAACATCTTTGCACAGACTGGATCAAATGCTTTGTTAGGTTTGCTTTTTATTTTGCTGTTCATTGCTAGAGCTGTTGTTTTCCATCAAATCTGAGCTCGAAACACACCCTCTCAAGGGGTTTGTAGCTCTTGTAGTTTAATTTGTCAAGATAACAAGACTTTTGCCATTAAACTGCCTACCCCACGCTTGTCATAACATTAGACTCAGTTGATGCTTTTCAACCAGATTTAACAGCTGTCAGAAACCTCAAGGATATTAACTACCTATGAATTGCACAACAGGTAGGGAATGGGAAAAAGACAGGAACTCAGGGTCCTCCCGGAGCAGAAAGCTACAGGGAAGAAGAGTCAACCAGTGTTAAATGTCACATAAATCACACAAGCAAAGGAGAAACACCCCTCAGGCAGGAAAAGAACTGGTGCTTTACCAGCCATGGTGGAAGCCAAATATCAAGAGGCCAAGCTTCATTAGCTCTGTGGCTTATGACGTGGCTCATTTCTAAAATCCAGTGATAACCCTGACTGCATAGCAGAGACCAGCGTGGGGTCTGTGGGCTCCTCACTTCACTGCCTGCTCTGCCCAATCTCACACCTGTGGGGTGCACACCTGGCTGTGTGGGAATCCAGCCCCAAAGGGATATCTTTAGGGAACACAGGACCTGCCTTAGCATATGCTCCCATTTGAAGCAAATATGCTCCTGTTTGTCCTGTGGCTGAAACTGTAAATAAAGCTAAGCTTGACTTGCAGAGCTTATGATCCTACTTAGCATGGCTGTGAACACCAGCTCAGGCTGCCTGCACATTATTTCAAGCATTAAAAGGTTACTGCAGCTCTTGGGCCGAACACAGGAGACACGTACAACCTTCCCAGTCTCCTTGCAATTCCCAAACTGCCTGGGGGTCAAAGGACTGCCACAGGACTGATGCCATGTGTGCTCCTGACCCACTGGTGATGGAGTCAAGCAGCAGCAGCAAGTCCCAGGACTGTGGGGTCACTGGGATTGGAAGGAGTCCAGCCTCCTCCAGCCTCTCACCGGGAGCAACACTGCCCCTCCAGCCCCACAGGGCTCATGGGGGCTACACAGACCACTCACTTCAGCAAACAGCAACTCAAACCTTTCCTCCCCAACCTGCTGCATATGCTCATTTCTCTCCCTGTAGTGACTCAGAGGAATGATTTTTTCAGCTGTTTCCAGACCACTCTGACTAAAGGGCCTTGCAGGGCCAGGCAGGGCTCTCTTTCCACTGCAGATAAAAGCATCCTGCTGTTTTCTGGCCACTGCTTCCAAAGAGACTGGTAAAGTTTATCCTGTTCAGATTTTGCTGGCATGTTGGCAGCATGGGTATTTTGCTTAGATTGTTGTCTGCATTTTTCTAAGCCATCCAGTTTGTTTGATTCATAATTCAATTTCTTTGAGCATGTTGTTTGCTCCAGTTTGCAATAGCCTCCTACTCTTTGTTTTTAGCCCAAACCTTTACACCTGAGCTGCAGTTATCCAAGATGGTTATGGCCATTCCTTCATCCCTTAATTTTCTCAGCAATATTCACTTTATTACATGTACTGGAATTTAACAGCTCCCAGTACTGAAACAGATCCTTCCTTAGGAAGTTCTCAAAGCACTTACAAATAACAGAAAGACCACTTTCGAGCAAAATGTTATTGAACCCTGGTGGATGCCATACATCAAATTTAGGTGGCATGCTGAGAAGCACCGAACTGTCCCCATCAGCAAGCAGAGATGACACGGCACGGAGTGGGGACATGCTGTGTGGAGGGTCACGCTTGGAGTAATGCACAGCAGAGAGCAAAAACCAGCCAAGTCCTGAGCTACAGTTCAAGCAGCATTTCTTTTGCTCACGACATCACGGCTCACGAGTCAGCCTGTGGCACTGGCACTACCCACCAGCCACCCACTGCACCACACAAACACATCCCTGCAGTGGAGGGGGAGATGCTGACTCCTGAGGTTTCACTGCAAGACTCCCAGGGCACGATTTCCAGATGAGTGACGTTCCCCTTCACTCAGGACTAGCCCACAGGTCCCAGCCCAGAGATGCAGCCCACGTCCCACAGCACTGCACCAGCACAGAGCTGAGGCCCTGCTGCACAGCCCAGGGCAATGCTTCCCCCATCCCCACTTATCCCAGCAGAGAGGAGACAGGGAAAGGGTCACTGGCATTTCTGTGACGTGTTCCTGTTCCTCCTGCCCAGCCAACAGCCAGCCAAGCATCATGTTCCCAATCCTGAGCCCCATCTGCTTGGAAAATACTCCTCGGGAGTGAGTATTTAATTTAACTTGTTCCCCAGTTAATCTCCCTGTGCCAGCACTCAAGGCCCCCACAACGCCCTGCCTGAGAACACCGACCTCACATCACCCCCACACCTCAGAACACCTGGGGACCTGTAGGGACATTTTATACCCGGGCGGGCCCTCCCACCGCTGGGGTTTCTTTAAACACCGCAAGAAAACAAACAGGTCCCTGGTTCGTCCCAAGGCACGCAGCTGCCTGCCCCGGGGAGGTGCAGAGGGGCAGTGGCACTCCGAGGGACGCTCCCTGCTGCCTGCGAAGCCGGGCTTTATGGTCCTCCCGCCCTGCTGCTTGCGGGCCGGCACACGGACAGACGGACAGCTTTATTCCTTCCTGCTGTGTCAGCGCTGAGATCAGGCTCAGCAGGGCTGCACGGCCGGGTCCCACGGCAGCAGGGCTGGGGACAGCCATGGGACAGGGAGGCGGAGGAAGCCGTCTAAGGTAAATACAGCTGTGGCTCCCCGCACAGGCATGCATCGCTCCGGCGAGGCGGAGGAGAGGATTCCGGCCCCCAGCCCCTCTGGCACGCCGTGGGAGCACCAGGCTCTCCCTGCCTGCAGCCCGGTACCTGCCCTCTGTCCCCCGGGCGGAGCGGGAGCAGTGCCCGGGCTCGCAGCCCCTCTGCAGGGCCCGGGGTGCGAGGGGGGACAAGCACGGCTGCCAGGGACAGCCCTCCCAGCCCTCCCAGCGGGCCCGCTCCGCACCGAACAAACACAGCGCCTTCCGAAGGGCGAAGCGGGGTGCCGGCACCGGCACAAACCCGGCACAGACCCGGCACACCGGGTCGGGTCACAGGCCTGCTGCGAAAACAATAAGTAAGGGGAACAAATAATATTTAGCAGGCCTGTGGTCGCCCTCGCCTCTCACAGGGAAGCAGCAGCGTTTGCTGGCCATAGAGCAGCAGCAGGAAGGGCCTGAATTTGGGGCTCTGACCCCTTCCCAGCGTGGCTACAGGGACCCTTGGCTAACCCAGCAGGTCCCAGCCCTGCAAGATGCACACAGCTCTCATCCTCCCCGTGGTGGCTGGAGAGGCTTATCCTCAGCTCAGCATTGACTCTAAGAGCTGCCCTGGTCCAAACCATGACCTCGGCATTCTCCCTCTGCAGCCACAGGCAAAATGGACCGACCCCCCAAAAAACTGGGGGCATCTTCTGTTGCCTTCCCTTGCTATCCTATCTGTTGGGAAGCAAGATCCATGTGGGAAATCTGCAGGGGCAAACCCTGCTCCAAAACACAGCCATCAGGGAAATGGGTGAAAGAAAATGAGAGGGACGTAGGGAAGGATATTCAAAAAGTAATGCACAGCTCTGCTGGCCATTGGCACCTCCGGTGCTTCCCTGCCCCAGGACTGAGATACAGCCCCCAGCTTCAGGGGCCTTCTTCACACCTGGCATGGGTGGAAAGCAGCTTGTCACAGAAGCTTCTTTCTTTATATAAAGACTGGATAAAGTACAAGCAAATACAGCAAGGTGGGGGCTTTCTGGAAATTTCAAGAGGAAAGTAAGAGTGGGAGGCTTTGAGAAACATTTGCTGGTTTTCCAGAGACAGATAACCTCAGCAGCCTTTGAGCACAACTCCTTCTCCATTGTCACTCATTAAATCTAATGAAATTTAGCTAAGAGACTTGATACCAGAGTGAAAGGAGACCATTACATTTCTTGTCTTTAAAGCAAACCCAAACACACAAGCCATCACTTTCTGCATCAAGCCCATCAGTCTTCTCTTTATATCTGTCTGTCTAAACAGTGACTGGCAGTGATATGAAAGCTTCAATCAACAGAGAGCTGACAGCACCTGAGAAAAGTTCTTTTAATGACAAGTTTTACACACTTAAATCTTGTTTCTATGCTGAATTCCTCTCATTTCATCTTCTCACTAGCGGATCCCACTATGCATCCTTCTCCTTAATCACATTCATAAATTTCCAGTATTTCCTACTGAATAAAACAATTGATAAAACTGATAAATGCCAAGGGTGGAGTGATCAAAAGTAGAAATGGAGGATGACCCCAAGACCCTTTGTTGGTCCACTCTGTGAAATACACAGGATGATTCTGGAGCACAGCAATGCAGCCAAGGAGTGGAAAAAGACTTTGGGCCTAATTATGGCTGACATGCTAATGTCATCATATTAAATATTCTACATATTAAAAAAAATGAGCTATGGGCTCATTTTTTGGATTTTTTTTGTTTGGGGGCATGCAGTTCAACATGGACGATCACTTTGGTGGTTTTGCTGTTATCTGCTCGTATTTGAGCATAACTGGTCTTCATTATTCAACACCTTGGTTTGGCAGGTCTCTGTATGGTCTGATCTACCTATCAAATGCAATTTATTTACCATTTTAATTATGGGCATTTCAGAGATTGAAGAAATGAAGGTGCAGGAAGATTTAGGGCACTGTAGAATTCACAGCCAGAAGAGACCATCATCAATCAGCTCAACTGAGCTCTCATGACAGGATTTCCCAGTTCTGTCCAAGGTCACTTGGCAGGTGAAAAGCAATGATTTCCACACACCAGCCTGATATTCTGACACTTAATCATATCTCAGCTGTTGCTGCTCCCCTGGTAGAATCTGATAAATAATTCATCCCCTCCTTTCACCTAGTTTTTCATATATTTTAGAGGAGCTTTGATTTTGTCCCCTTGTATACTGTTTGCTCTTTGTTTAAACCTCCCCTTGAGATGCCTTCTCATAAGGCTCCAGTTTTAATTTTCTTTTAAATTTCCAGAATCCCTTCCCAAGCACTAAAGAATCTCCCATTTTTCTGGGCAGTGCAGGATAGCTGGTAAACAATTACAGCTCACTGTCCTTTGAGCATGAATCAATTATAATCGACTTGGTCCCCACGGGCTGGCAGGAGTCACACCACAGTCCCTGCACAGACAGGGGGGCACAGCCACACACGTGGGGGGATTGGGGCACTAACCCTTCCCTCTCTGATGGGAAGACACAAGAGAAGCCCCAAGCCCTGCAACACGGTTCAGTAGGATGGTTAAAACATGCTACAGGAAGGCAACTGTTGCTGCCAAATCCTGCTCTTCTCCCTCAGAAGGGAAGCACTCATTGGGAATGATGGAGTTGGAGAGGGGGGAGCAGGGTTTTCCCCCTTGGTTCAGCAGAGTTTTCCTGCCCTGGTTCAGAGCTATTCTCTTACTCTGAAGGGTTACTCTGCCTTTCCGCCAGCGTGTTCCAGGCCGGAAGGAAGCTGTGCTTCTAAAGCACAGGCTGCAATTGAAAAGGTTTGCCAGGACAGACCTAATGAGGACACAGCTAAAACCAACCATGCCACGCCTGAGGGGGCTTAGTTCAGTCCCCTGGGCAACACAGCCACGGTAACAACAGGACTTTTCAGGAGGGAAGGAACACCATTCAAGAATATTATTTCATTTCAGAAGCCTCTTGCACCTCGTCAGCACAAATGGAGGCACAAATACAGCAAACACAGACTTGTCCTCATGCCCTTCCCCACTTTTCTGCACCTCCATGCTGAGGGAGCAGCTGTCCTACCCCACTCCTGTCACACATCCACCAGTGCTTGTGTTCCCATTCGCAACATTAATAACCAAGGCAGCACTGGTGCTAGACCAGAAAGAGTTAATGGGGTTACCAAGGGTTTTGCTGGCCTATTTTCCAGGCAGGCACCCTTTAATCTCCTTTGGAAACACCTTCACACAAAGGCTGGTACAGCAGCTCAGCTGGAGCCAGGATTTAACGTGGAAGAACTTGTCCCAAAGAGATTAAAAGCAGCAGTCGGGTGCTGACCCTCCTGTCAAACAGGCAGGAATTTCTCACCAGGGATGGGAAGGAGAGGAAGGCAGCCAGGTCCCAGGGACTGCTGCTGCAGCGTGCCACAGCTCCCCCATCCATGCAGCTGGCCTGCTTCCCAAGGAAGATGGAGCACACATGCCAGGAGCAGGGCTCATCCCCACAGGCTGCCAGCACGGTGCAAAGTGCACCCCATGCACCGTCTCTGCGGCACAGGAGCCTCCCCAGGAAAGGGGAGGGACTGCTGGCACCACTCGTGATAGGGGATGAAATCCCACTGCCCATACCCCTGAGCAATTCAGACTCAACTCAGACAGGAAAATATGGGAACAGCACTGGAGGGCAAGAGAGCAGGGACTATCAGAAAACACACCAATATCACAGCTCTGCCTCATGGCCACAGAGGGGGAAAAGAGGGGTGAGAAAGTAGAAATTGGAAGAAAGAGAGAAGTAAAACAAAAAGGAGAGAGCGAGGGCTGCCAGAGGAATCCATGCAAGCACAGCTTAGCCATTCATTCCCCCGCTCCACCTTACCTGAGGGTCCCCAAGGCGACTGATGTCTGGATAAAGGTAAAAGAGGATTCCCTGGGATGCCCCGGGTAAGGAGACTCCCCTGATCAGCAGAACAATCAGCATGACGTATGGGAACGTGGCAGTGAAATACACCACCTGGGAGGAGGAGGAAGGGACAGGTATGAGAGAGCAGCAGGGGCCAGAGCACACAGTGCCGGCCGGTAGCACAGCACTGACCCCTGGGCTGGGAGAGGTGGGCAGCAGACAGGCCAGGCTGCTGTGCTGAGCACCTTGCTGTCTCCTGCAGTAGAAAGAAATGCATTTTAAAATGCACTCAGGAAACTTATGACATGCCATTGCATGTCTGGAGCCAGAGAAAACCTTTCTAGTCCTAGGAGCAATCCAGACCCCGAGCCAGGCTGTCAGCAGGCTGGAGTCAGAGTGGGTCTGCTGAAGCCAGTGGTGTAATGTCCACATGCATCAGAGAAGGAGCTGCCCCCAGTATCCACGTTCACATCCCTACTCCAAGCAGAGTCCGAGTGACACGCAGACAGTCTCTTCTTCACAGCGTTTAGTGGCGAGGGTGAGGGCGTGTGCAGGTAGGAGACACGCCCTGAAACGTGATTGCCACTGAAGGGCCACCAGGGACAATGCTGGGTGTCCGCAGCTCAGAGCTGGAAGTGGCAAAGGGGCTGTGCCCAGCCCTCCCCACTGCAGTGACTCGCAGCCGCTGCCTCTGGGTGACCCCAGCTCAATCACCCAGCATGGGCATTTCGGGCAGAGCAGGGCTGCACGTCTCAGAACTGCCACCAAGCATGCAGACCCAAACAGGACCTCAAACACGTGTGCTCTTGCTTTTTATGCCACTAGCCCCATCAGCATTGCAGACATAGGTAGGGTTAAAATCCCTTTCTCTAGCAAAGGAGCTGCATCCCTTGGGGGAAAGCTGGAAACCAGTATCAGCTAATCCTTTCAGGGACTTCACCTCTGGTAGATGTGACACTCACTTTGGGCATTACCAGGGTACTTTCAGGACTGTTCAGGCTAACTGCTGTAGCATGTCACAATGACACCACACTGCAGTCTGTTTCCCACACAAACTGATATCGAGAGCTCATGCAACCTCCTCAGCAATTCAAGTAATGCCATTAATCCTTTTGCATTGCTTCCACACCTTAAAGAATTATTGACCACCTTGAGAAGAGGTTGTTCACTATCATGCTAGGCCAAAAAAGAAATGTTGCTTCTTCAGGTTTTTCCTGTGTGGACGTGCTGAGCGAGGACTTGCATCAGCATGCTTCACCTGAACGCTACCCTACAGCTCTTCTCAGCTCTGGCAGTTGTGCACTGGGGAGCTCCTCTCTGGAGGAAGTGCAAAATGTAGTGATGTGAAGTGATCCATTTCTCACACCTGCCCATCCATCCAGAATAAGCTGCTTTAAAATCCACCTAAAGCCCCCATCCCTCAGTGGGAGTCACAGGCGGTGACACATCTTGGGCAGTTTCTGCATTAGGGGATGTCCTAAGGAGAACAAGCACACGATTTCCCTGGACAGTACAACCACCTCTGCTCTGCCCTGGGTAATCTTTATGATCTGAGTAGTGATTCAAAAAGAGATTTTGTTTTCTGGACCCACTCTGATACACTCCATCTGAATACAGCAATGTCCAAAGCACCTGATACTGTGAGTCCTCCCCTAAGTCAAGACACACAGTCTCCAGTGATTCAGTTTTGTATTGTAGGACAGGATTTGAGAGATATCTCATCCTTGAAAAAACCCAATACCAGACTATCATCTCTATCTGCAGCCCCAGGTTTTCTGTGCATTTCGTGTGCCCTGCTCTATATATCTCAGCAGTCTTGGATAACACTGACACAGAGATCAGTGAAAAATACCTCCTTGCTGAGGCTCTGGGTTGCCTGAGGTGTCTGTGTGAGCAGATTCATCCCTGTCCCTCTGAATCTGCATCCTGAACACTGTAGAAACCAAGGACAGAATCCTTCAGCACAAGCAGATGCCATCATTCCCCATAGTCTCAAATTTTCAAGGAGCCTCTGATTTAGAGCTGTACAGTGACAGTAAATCAAATCTGCAGGTCCTGCAAGTTTAACCATCATCACTGTATTTACCACACAGCCAGAGTCTTCCTTCAGGAAATAATGGGATGCAAGTCTAAGCTTTCTCAGCCCATGAAAGCAAGATTAAAACCAAAAATCATAAAAACAACTCATTGTCTTTGAACCTTAGTGCATGTTCTTCCAGGATGCCAGGCTGCACATTCTTGGCTTGATCTCTAAATAACATCAGTTTTAGGAGCTCAGGATACAAACTGGTAGTTGTCTGGCATATGATTTGGATTCACATTTTGGTGACATCCTATGTGCTTTACAGCCTGTGTGAATTAGTGTGTTAAGCTTTTCACTCCTCAGTCACTCACACCTCCACCGAGACCAGAGGCCTGAATTTGGAGAAGGTTTTGCTGGATTAAGATTGCCAAACTTCTATCTAACAACAGGAACATCTGGATCCAATGAGATATTACTCAGAGCTTGGCTCAGACCCAATCTTTTTATTTTTTTGGGCATTGTTAGCACTAACTACATCACTAGGAACCTTGCCGGGATCAGTGTGATTGTTCTGTCACATGCTGGTCAACAGCATCCAGAGTTTTATTTGAACCTGATCCACATGCCTTGGCAAAGTGGTTCCATCTGTGACAACCCCCTGCCTGTGGGAGCGCTCCTGGGGGTCCCTGTGCTGGAGGATGAGAACCACTGCTGATCTGAGTAGGGTGATTTCAGCTCAGGGTGTTTGACCCTCCACAGGCAAATCCTCAGAATTAAGGAATATCTCTTTCCCGGTGGGGTTGTATTCCCACAGCCAGCATTTTAGTCAGATTATGAAATATGTGGAGGGTTGATAAACCTATGGACACTGTTGCTTCACTGAAAGAAGATTTCTGTTTTCAAGGTCTCACCATCACTAGTACTTTTTGCTAAAAATCACTTGCTTTTGACCTAGAACTTGTATCTAAAATAGACGGAATTTGTTCTCAGAACTTCCCACGCTACGTTTGCTGTATCTTAGTATCATATTTGCTGTTATTAGACTGCCTCTGCTTTCTTTCACCAGGCCACCACAGCAAGCAGTTGCTCTTTTCTTCTAATTTTACTCCATGGAAACCAGAAAATATCATCCCTGCAAGCTGCTTGATTTCCCTGTCACGTTTCATAATCCCAGACCATTCTGGAAGCAAGAGAAACTGCTAACATCCATGCCATCGACTCGATGGAAGCGGGTGCAGTTAAAATTCACACCCCATCACACATGATGGCTTGTTCAGGACATGCAGAGAAAACACCATTTAGGAAACACACTAAACCTTTTCATTTCCATCTGTTCTTGCTGGCTCCAGACAAAGCTGGCTGGGAATGGGGTCAGGAGGCGGTAGCAGAAACTAAGTAATGGGGTCAGTGCAAATGAGAGTGGCACACTCTGTATGTGTGAGCTGGAGCTGGACAGTCACACCAATCCTTCCCAAAAACAGTCAAAGAAATAACTCTGTGGTCACTAGTGTGGGGAGTGAAAAAGGACACCTTTACTGCTGGAGAACATGAGCAACTGTAGGAAGAGTTGGAACAAACAAAAAGAATAAAAAGACAACTCCCATGGTGCTGAGGCAGAGAGGGCTTTGAGGCCATCACAGTTACCTTTGTTTATATCTAATTAGTTTGAGGATTTTCCAGCTGCTCTTGCCAGCAGAGGCAAAAACATGCTGCTTGCTCAAGCTGCGGTGGGAAGGAAGGGAACGTGCAGCCACCCCATACAGAGGAAGACTGCAGGGTCTGCTGGGCCTGTGGATGGAGAGGGACTAGATGGGGATATAACCTCAGGAGTTAATGCTCTGAGAGGCCTCAGTGCTCCCATCCTTTCCTACCCAAAAACATAGAGCCTGACTCACACTCCTGCTGCACATTGAGCCCTCCAGGCCCCTGCCAGCTCATGCAGACAGCAGTTCCCAGGGGACCCCAAGGACCTCTCTGAACCTATAAAAGGTGAGTAGAACCAGTGCTCCAGCTGTGACCAAGGGAAGAGGCCTGACCTGAACCAAGGACTCACCTTGCCTGTGGACTTGACCCCTTTCCAGATGCAGAAGTAACAGATGATCCAGGCCAGCAGGAGACACAGAGCCAGCTCCCAGCGGAGACCCCCCAGGTGCTGGATGCCATCAGAAATCTTCAGCACTCGCCTCCTGCGTTGGGAGAAGCAGAGGAACACGCAAGGGTCACTGATGCTGGCCACCAACATTCCCAACACCGTGCTGGTTCTCACCTCCTCAGTGCCTGATGGCCTTGGGGAGAAAAGCTGTCAGGGTCTCACTGACCAGGGCCAGGTCTGAGCTGAAAACCTCGGAGGAATGAAGCAGTGCTCTCCTGTGAAGAATACTGCCAGCCTGGGCACGCAAAGTTCACCTGCATTTCTGACATGCTCCAGTCCTCAGAGTGAGGGATGCACTGCACTTGCCGTGCAGAATCCATCAGAACCAAGAAGCAATGCTGTCCAACCCCTTCTCCATGGCACACTTCTCTCTTTTGAGGCAGCCACATAATTCATCACCTCAGGATACAGAGCAGCACAGGGCATCCCATGCTGTGACTAAGACCCAACCATGACCACCATAATCCACACTGCACAGTCAGAAGAGGCCACCTAGAGCATGCTCTTGCAGCCAGTGGGGAGATAAAACCCTGGGCCATGTGGACCTTGGTACAAATGAGGTCAGATAACAGCGGCCTTTCCCTGTCACGTGTGTCAAATCTTCCTCATCACTTATGAAAGGAAGGACTCATCCTCCTCCACCTCCTACACCACACAGCTGGACCTGAGTGTGAAACCCCAGGGTGCAGTCCCAAAAACCCAGGCCTGAGACAGGCAGAGAGGGACTTGCACAACAGTGGAGCCCAGCAGCAATGTCCACCCTGCTGCAAAAGACAGCAATCATCCCAAAACAAAGGTGCTGCTGGGGAACCCCAGTCTAAGACACACTGCTGCCCTCCCTGCCCCACAGCCTTGCAGCAGATTGAGGGATGAGAGAAGGGTTGGAAAAATCACACTGCTCTCTCAGATATGCTTCATCACATTGCTCTTTGCCTGCTTCCAGGGATGTGGACTCTAACCAGTGGAAAGGGTGCCCCGTGGACTGGAACTAACTGGGTGCTGTACTGAGTCAGGAGAGACCTTCCAGAGCATGCCACTGTCAGGTCAGAGCTCCTCAAAGAAATGCTGGCCTCCTACATCCCTGCCCAGGGAGAGCAGGAACAGGTGCTGCACCAGAAGCAATGGACAGTGGAAATTTCCAATCCCATGCAGTTTATTCCCCAGTAACACAGATCCCTGTGTTACAGCAGTGATGGACACAACAACTTTTCCAGTGTTCAGCCTCAGGAAAAACAGTCTAAGGCAGGCCACCATCTAATCACTTCTGACCAACAGGCAGAGGGAGAGCACAGGCTCAGGGAGCACACAGGAGACAAAGTTTAAAAACTTCAGAAGCAGTGTCCCTGTGCTGAGCTGAGGATGCCCTGGGGGTGCTGTGTGTGCTCCATCCCCTGCTGAGCCCTCTGTCCATCCCCACGCACGAGGGAAATGCACGGGGGCAGCAGAGGGGTCACCTGCACAGTCAGTCAGCCAGGGCTCAGTGCTCAGCTGGGCCTGCTGAGGCCCATCAGAGATCCTGGGCCAACAGACCTGTGCCCTCATGCCAGAAATAAAGCTACTCTCTACCTCAGGGTAACTAACACAAGGGGAGAAAACAATGAACACGAGGGACCAAATTTCAGTGTGCAGTTGTCTGACCCTAGCACTTTGTTTCGATTTTGGTGAGTTTCTCTCCTCAGCATAACTTGCATGTTAGTCACCCTGTAGTGAAAACATCACTGCTTTTTCTATTTTTGAGATAAGACTGTCTCACATACAAAAGTCACCACCCGCCATGCCAGAGCCTCCTGGGAACACGCTGGTGTCACACAGCAGTGTGGATTCAAAGCAGAGAGGTCAGTGGGACCAAAGAGGCCAAAAGGTCCAGAGGGACAGGAACACAGCACCAGAGAAGGACAAAATCAGGTGGCTCTGAGGCATGCCAGCACAGCTCCAGAGCAACACCACGGGCCCTGTGATGTTAACCTTGGCTGACAGGGCTGCCCTTGAGAGCCTTCACTGTGACCTGCCCAGCTCCCCCCTCGTGTCCTCTTCTGGCAAGGGTGGGCTAATAGGATGTGCTGCTGCAGGGTTTGTCCCTTGCCCAGGGACATTACATCTGCGAGGGAAGGGGTGTCCAGGACTGTCCTTTACTTACTCCCAGAACTCGATGACCGGGGACGTGGCGTTTTCTCTGCTCACGTTGAACGTGGAGTTCGCCTTCTGGAACTCCATGCAGCTCCCTGCAGGAAAGGCCCAGGGAGAGGAGGAGGGTAAGCAGCAGTGCCCGGAGTACCAGAGGATCTGAAAAATCCTCCCCTGTCCATCCACACTGTTGAGACTCACTGACATTGACTCTGGGACAAATTTCATATAGTCCCAAGGATGCACAAGAAAAAGTCCCTTCCATGGAAAGGCTGGCAAGAAATCTAGGACACTTAAGATGACAGCATTTAATTTTTCTTTCCAGTGGGCACAGTCCTGATCAGCACTGGGTCTGTGGCTAACACACAGAACAGGATGGCTGAAAGATGCCAAGAAGGAAGGTGCCCACGGTAGCTGGAGCCCAGAGCAGGAGTGACCAGGGAGGTCACCAGTGTCCAGCACTGGTGCTCTCTAGCAAAGACCCAGATCAACCAAACCTCTCCCACAAAAATGCCAACAGCCCTGCAGTGACCCAGCACCCCAAACCCCACGTGTCCCACCCACACAGGAGCAAGACACTCTCCTGAGGATCTGCTGGAGGACAGGGAGAGGGCTCCACACCCACCTGTGTTCCACTCGTTGTCACAGCTGCCCCAGGGGAGGTCGATGGTGAAGGAACTGAAGAGATAAAACAAGGCCCAGGCCAGGACAATGATGTAGTAGAAGTTCAGCAGTATGACGATGACCTGTGAGGCGTAGCCAATTCCTGTGGAGAGCGAGCCCCGAGGGCGGGTGACCCACATGCCAGGGGCTGGGAGCAGGATTCCCTTCGGGAGCTGCTGCTCTGCACTTGGAGTGAGTGTGCTGTGGGTCAATGTCAGTGGGGTGGCCACCAGAGGCACCGGCCCGGCCCCAAAGGCCACCGTGCCACAGCAGTGGCCATCCAGCCAGGGGCCCCAGCACCCCTGTTCCTGCTGCCCTGCCTCAGCCTTCCCTGGTGAAAGGGTGGCAGTGGGAGGGACCCTGGGCAGGGGATGGGCAGGTTATGGATGGAAAACCTCCCAAGGGGCAGAAACATGCAATGGTGGTGCACCTGCTGAGCCACAGCTCTTCTAACAAAATTCACTTTTTTATATTTTTAACTTTCCTTTTTCGTTTTTATTTGGGAAGCTCTTTTATTAACACTGCACACCTTCTCTGGGAGGTGTTGGAGAAGCATCTAAAGGTTTTGGCACGTGAGGAGGAGGCAACTGAGACTTCCAGAGAAATCATGGGAAGTGGCTTGAGGCTGGATAACTGTGATGAAGCAGTGCTAGCAACAGAGGACCTGACTACTAACAATTCATTAAGAAAGCTGATACCTTTCACCAGTAAGGTTTTAAGCTACCTGCAAACTCACAAAGATGACAGAGCATTGACTTAAAAAGCCAGCAGCACACTTTACGTTCCTCACAACCACCAGGAGCATTTTCCCCATTTACCTCTTAGAGGACAACGTTGATCGGGCACAAAGCTCCTGGCCAGAGCTGTGGCCATGAAGAAGGAAACCGGGATGCAATGTAACAATGAGAACTGTTTGGTGAAAAGGGGGATCAATTTTTCCAGCACAATTTTGGAAAGGGGGCAGCCAGTGGCTCCCAGGCAGGTGGGCAGGGATGTGTGGAGGTGCATAACAAGCCAGGCTGTGGGGAGACATCTCTGCTCATCCCCCGGGGTCCCAGGGTCTCCCCACCTCACCAGCTCCCCCCACTCACCTTCAAAGAGGGGGCAGATCCTGCGCCAGGCCGTCACCCCTCCCTGGCTGGTGTACTGCCCCAGCGCCGTCTCCAGCAGGAACACCGGGATCCCACAGGTGAAGAGGAAGATGAGGTAGGGGATGAAGAAGGCACCTGGCAGATTCAAGTAGCAGACAGAAAAACAAGCCCCATGAGGTGACTGAGGTCAGGCTGTCTCCAGCCAGTCACCACAGAGGTTTCTCCTGGTGGGACAGCCTGGGAGGGATGGGGGCTGTGCAGATTGAAAGACCACAGACAGGATGCCAGGAAAAAATTTCCTCACATTTCATCTTCTGGAGTGATGTGATTGCATGAATAATTCAATATATACAACGATTGGAGAAGGAAGTTGTCAATAGCTGTATGGAAATACAGAAGAACGCTCTGCTGTAAAGACATTACAACTTTTAATCAGGTTGGTGGCTCCTTTCATACAGATTATTGTGACTGAGAAAGCTGACAAGCCGATGGATGACAACACCAAGGCTCTGAGGAGCACATGGAGACTGACACTTTTGCCCAGTCTGTGCATTTGCTCAGTCATTTGCTCACCAAAAAGCAGCAGACATGCAAAGGGAGAGCAGGTAGTGCAGGAAGAATGTACCTCACAGCAGCAGCCAGGGCTGCCCTCCTGTCTCCCCGCCACCAAACAGGCAGGGAGAGAGAAAATGCTTCAAGCTTTTGGTTACCCCAGGTTAATGTTGAATACAGTCATGGCCTTTACCCCACAGAGCACAGGAGCCAGCCCCACAGGTTGGTCCATGCACATGGTGTGCCACTGACACATCAGGTGCCGCTGGAGCTGCTCGAGCCCTGCTGAAGGGCAGGGACACAGGTCAGGGAAGAGGCAGCCCCAAGCAGAGAGCAGCGTCCTGGCTGTGGTGGGCTCAGAGGGCGTGCAGGGCCAGGGGTGCCACCCAGGCTGCACCAATTGTGGTTTCCCTGCACAGGCCCTCTCCCTGCCTGTGTGATGCTCTGGGCTCAGCTCGGTGTGGCTGCATGGGAAATAACAATCCTGGGGCACAAGGGTGCTCAAAACCCAGGAGATTTCATTAAGAAGCTTAGCTAGCATGCAGGGCAGGGGCAGGGAAGGGAGACTTCGGGGACAGGCCGGGATTCCCACTCTGTGCTCATCTCAGCCGGGCACAGAGCCACAGCTCCCCCTTCTTGCAAAACAAAAAGGAAGAGGAAAATAGACAGGGGAGGCACCTTGGCAGCTCCCTGAGGACAAACAGGAGCTGAGAGGGGTGCTGGCTTTATGGTTTGGCTCCATGATCTTAGAGGCCTTTCCCAGTCTCAGTGATTCTGTGACACCTGGCAGCCCCACAGGAACAGTGCCCACACGCTGTCCCTGTGCCAGCAAACAGAAACTGGTGAGGGCAAATGGCAGGGGAAATGGTTGTGTCCACACCATCCCCTCAACTCCCACCTTGCACAAAATCATATCATCATGGAAGTCAGGCCTGTTTCCAAGAAAGGTTGTTGTCATATGAAAGTTTGTATTTAAACTCCAGGAGAGAGGTCTCTGAGGCAGCAAGTCAAGCTTTCCAGCCCAGTTTTCCCTTATTTGCAGCCTGCATTCTGGCCTGTCCCCTAACCTCCGGTTATCTGGAGTTTCAGGAAGGTTTCAGGAGGGTCCTGACATGTGGGCTGTGAAATAACACAGAGTTACGGTGGAGAGAAGGAAAAATTTGCGGAGACCTGTCTCTGCAATCCCCTCACGTCCCAGGTGGGGGGACACAGGGTGAAATGAGTCCATAACCAGCCCCAGTGCCCTCCCCATCTCATTTCCAGCAGTGGGGCCCTTGGGACTGGCAGGTTTGGGGAGGGGGTGCAGTGCTGGCAGCCACAGCACCAGACAGGCTTCCCTGCTATTTCCCCATCAGCAAGGCCGGCCTGCCCAGGAGGGCCTGACCCTGCCACTGCAGGTGAAAGTGAGAGCAAACAAGAGCAAAAAGAACAGATTTTTGCTTTTCTTTGTTGTTTTTCTCTGCTGTGGAGGGCTTTGGTATCATGCACAGAGCATTAAATGTGTGAGGGACTACTCCTCCTTTGTTATGCAAAAATATCCTAAAGAAAGGAAGAGTGACTGGCTCTTTGCATAACTCAGATTTTGCAGATACCATTTTCTTGAAGGGGCTCATATTTAGGCAAGCAAAGCAAGAGCTGAGAGCAGTTGTCAGCACTGCCTGCACACAGTTCAGCAGGGAGAGAACGAGTCATGCAGCAGGGCAGAGCTGCCTCAGACTGCTGGGAGTGCTGGCACAGCAGCTGATGGCTGTAGGCCGGCCATGAGTGACCTGGGGCTGGAAATTCAATAAAGGCCCTGCACCTTTGTACAAGAATGGGAGAAGCAGGTGCCTGGACCAGCATTGCTAAAGGAGTCTAAGACAAAACCTCTGGCAACTTTTAAAATTCAACTTGAGGCGTTACAAGGGTTTTGACACAGTACTGTCTGGGGTGGGCTGGGTTCTGAGGGGCAGGAGGGAGCCTTGTGTCCTGCACGGCCTCAGCACACTGCTCTGCCCCAGGAGAGATCTCACAGGAACCGCTTTCCTCGCCACACGAGAGTCTCACGCCCCATCCTTGCTCTGACCTCGTGGAAAGGGGGCCGGAGATGAAAAATCTGCCTGGGACTTCAAACTCCTCTCAGCCTCTGCTGCTTCACAGGACTTTGCTTCAGGCCCATTTCTCCGGGGAAAAAAGGCTGAGAAATCCCTTTGTGTCTTGCCTCTGCTGATCACACAGCAGCTCCCCTCTCCCCAGAGCTCTCCCTGAGCTCTGCCCTGGCACCCAGGGCAAGGGGTGCCTGGCCAGGATTCCAGGTCCTGCTCCCATCCATGGAATAGTACCCAAGGAAAGTTGCAGCAGTGGGAGCAGACACAGCTCAACAAGCAGCCAAGAAGCATTTCCCACAGAAAAAGAAAATGTGGAAAATTCTCCTTTTTCAACAGGGAAAGAAAGTGCCTGACCACCTGGCGACAAGAAACAAGCGCTGAACAAAGCACGGCGTGAAAGTAGCTAAACAGTGTTTAATCCTCTTTTATGCCACTGGGATGAAAGCAGTTTAGTGAGGCCCATGAGACTACCCCAAGCTCAAGGCAGGGGATTTCAGCCCCGGGTGCTCAGTGCTCACTGCCCGCCAGCTCCCAGCCAAGCGCCGCTTCCCCTCTCCCCTGCCCTTCCGGAGGGCCCAATTAGCAACTAATCACCAGACAGGGAGAGCAGCTCCCTCTCCCTACCTATCACCGAGCCAAAGTTGAGGAAAACTTGGGGGTTTCATTTTTTACAGTTTTGTCCTTTAAAAGGCAGCCACAAGCTGTAGAACCCCCAGCAGCCCTCCACCTGCAGAGCCCAGCTCTGCTGCCACGGCACGGCACAGCCGGGCTGGGGATGGCTGAGCACGGCCTGGCAGCACTGCAGGGCAGCAGCAGCAGCACCCCCCTGCCTCCCCTCTGCACCCTCACAGCCCCACCGTGGGGATCAGAGGCGGGGGTCCCCTCTCCCACACCTTGCAGCTCTGGCACATGCCAAGGGAGTACCACGGGGGGCAGGAGGGGTGTTGTACTTCTGCACCGAGGCAGGAGAAACCCCTTCAGAGTGCCCTGTCCCTGCCTCCAGCACCCAGGGGACAGCCCTCCATGGACACACACAGGAGCAGGACCTGTGTTCAAGAGCTCCTGGGAGTTTCCCTGGAACTTTCCTCCTCACAGAGCCTGCAGAGACACTGGGGCCCTGCTTTCCCAGCAGGACCCACCATCTGATCTGCACGGGATGCCTGGTGCTCCTCAAGGAAGCGATGCCTGAAGTGAGACACGCTGCTCAGAAAGCTGAGTTCTATCCCTGCTCTTCCTGCCTCCCTCTGCAGAGAGCCACCCACTTCAGCAGCAGGACCAGAGCTCCATTCATCTCAGGGAAACACAGCTACAGCCACAGGAACCCTGGGACACTGCCACTGTTATCCATGTCCCACTTGGTTCAAAACAGCCCCCGCCTGGGCCCGGGTGGCAGCATCGTGCTGGCAGGTTGGCATCATCTCTTCAGACTCATGATTTGGGCACAGCTGGGAAGCGGGGAGGGATGGAGGAGTGGTGCTGGTGGGCAGCTGCCCCTGGCTGCACTTACCTCCCCCGTTCTTGTAGCAGAGGTAGGGGAAGCGCCAGACATTTCCCAGGCCGATGATCTCCCCAGCCACGGACAGGACGTACTCCAGCTTGTTGTTCCACTGACCACGCTCCAGGGTCTGGTCCTCCTCCTCTTCTTCCTCCTTCTCCTTCTCCATGCCAGGGTGTGTGGGCACCATTTCACCATTGCTGACAGCACCGGGGACGCTGTAATCCATCCCACCTTCAAAAAGAGTTTCCTTCATTACATTCAGCACAAGCCATGCAAAGAGGCAGAAATTTGGACCATGGGAGGCAAAAGAGGGGCAAGGACATGCACACACACCCCTCAAACTGCTCTTCTCCTGCTCCTCATACCGATTACCAGTGGTGCTAAGAGTACAGAGCATTTTCACTGCTGAGTCCAAAACCAGTCCTTAAAAGCCACTATTAATTTCATTATTTTAAATTGCCTCATCTCAAAACACTCCTGTCTCTGGAAGCACATCCTCCAGGCCCAGTGTTCCCCAGGAGACCCAGCAGCTCAGGCTGGAGGTCCCACTGTGTCAGGTATGGGGAACAGACTTATGGCTGGAGGGGGATGACAATGAGATCAAATACTTGACAAGGTATTTTATAAGGGTTTCTCTTCTCCTGTTGCTGCCTACCACAGTCTGGTTTTGCAGACCATGTGCTGGATGCCACAAAGCACACAGAAATCCTAGACACAGGAAGAGAGCAAACTGAAATGATAGGAAAACAAATTTGACAATCTTCAAGGCTCCATGAAAAGGTGATTTTCAGAATGGTGCTGTCCTTCTAATAGCAGGATAAAGTGTGCACAAGTCATGGGCATCTGGGATCATCCAAACATCTGCCTGTTTCCTGCAAAGCTCCCCACAGTGCTGCTCTCAGATCCTGTGGCACCATCTCTGAATACATCTGTGCCGAGAAAAGATCAGCAGAGAGCAGGTGGGCACCACCCCACTGCCCCACCTTCCCCCAGTACCTCCAAGAGGACAGCGTGTGGAAGGATGAGGGAGGGCTGAGCCTGTTCCTCCCGGGCAGGATGCCCCGCTGGCTGCCAAGTTCCACAGCGCGGAGGGTGAGGATTGTGGTTCTCACCGATTCCCAGTGTCAGAGCTGGGATTGCTGAGGACCTCGTGCCAAGGAGGGCACGTTCCCCCGCGCAGTGCCAGCCCTCAAGCCGGCTCCGTGCCCTGCAGGGCGCGCTCCCCCAGCCCCAGCCTCACCCTGCCATTCATCCCTGCCTGCAACTCCCTCGCCAGGAGAGCAGGAAAAGGCGCTGGCAGCAAATGACACTCTCCCTTATCGGGGGAGAGCTAAAAAAGGGCAAATCAGCACTTTCAGCCTCTCCCCTCCCCCGACATAGTCCCCCTATAAAACACTTGGGGACCTGAAGAGGACTAAGGAACACTGGCAAGCGTTTGACAGCGGCCGAAGGGAAGGGCTGGGAGGACCCCTCCACGCTAGAAAATTATTAAACAGGCAGAAAAGGCTCCGTGACCTCTCAGGCACGGCAGCCCCGGGAGGGTGAGGGGCACAGGGGGAGCAGGGCAGCAGCGGACGGGCAGAGCTGTTACCTTGCGGACGGCGCTGTCGGGGCGCGGGCGACGGGAGAGGCGAAGGCAGGACCGAAAGGTGCTGGCTATTTAAAGTGTGGAAAGAAAAAATTCAGCGGTGGTGTAATCCTAGACTTCGCCCAACCCACATTCCTTCCCCCACCCCCCAGGGCTGGACAAAAACCTACACATGACTGATTTCATGGCCAGTGTAAGGGGCTCGTTCCCCCGCCTGCGAGGAGCGCTCCCGCTGCCCCCGCCGGGCTCTGTCCCGGGCCGGGCTCGCTCTCCATCGCCTCTGTCCCTGCGGACAGGGGACACCGGCACACACAGGTGCCCCCGCAGCGCTGCCCGAGGCGCTCCAAGCCCCGAGACCTGCTGGGAAGAGATAAGAGACAAAATACGAATTCACAGAGAATTCCCTCCCGTCGCTGCTCCTCAGCAGGGAGGTCACGGGCACAGGGCAAGGTCCTGCATCGCAGCCTGACCCGCCGTTTCCAGGACTGTGCTGTGGCCAGGAGCAGTGGCAGGCAGCAAAGCTGGAAATAAACTCAGCTAAGCGCTCTGCTGCTTCTTACCAAGGGCCCAAACAGCCTCATTCAGCAAGTTGGCAGGTTGCAAACTCTCCTCCCTCACACCCAGGGATCTTTGCCACTGGTCTTTCCCAGAAGCGGCACTGCCCCATCCCAGGACAGCACTCCAGAAGCTGCAATGGGAACAGACACTCGAGCAGTAGATGAAAAATCTCACAGCAAGGAGACAGCCAGCCCCAGCTGTGCATGCCCAGCTGCAAAATGAGCTGTGCTCGTCCAGAAGGAGGTCTTGGGATTACAGCAGGTAATGGTGACATTAGCTCGTGCTTAGAGGCCATAAAAGAAGCAAACAGAACAGGATATTATTCATGGTAGACATGTTACAGCTGTGATGGCCCACGGATGTACGTGAGGCAAGGTTTTAAAATATTTTTATTACGTCTGTTGATAAATATCTGAGGCAAGAGAGGACAGGGAAAAAAATAACGCTTTTGGGGTCAGTGTCCTTGTATGAGGTGTGTAAAGTGGCAGCAAAATGTGTACAGGCAGTCTGAGAAGGTGGTAGGAGAACAACAGGAAAGAAGCAGCAAACACTGTGGTGTCACCACATTAACCTGTGGTGCACCCACACAGCACCAGACTTCCCACGGGACAAGCAGGGAAATGGAAGGGAGGCAGGCAGAGGTAAGGAATTAATTAAACCAAGGAGTGATCAAATATGCAACAACTCCTCATTTCAGGAGCAGATGCCTTGGTTGAAAGGAGGGTAGGTGACAAAAGAAGTCCAGGAAAAAGGAAGACAGAGAAGATGGATATGTGATTCACTACATCTCACAATGTAACAACTAATGTCATTTGATGAAAAATTTAAAACAAATTTAAATACTTTTTCCTCCTACTGTGCATAATTAATCAAACATGGTACCTGTGGCCATTAGCACAGAAAGTTGTTTGGAAAGGAACCAGGCAAATCCACACAGAGCTGCTCCTCTTCCACAGCAATTAAACAGGGCGGTCCAAATAAAGCTGCTCCACTCCTCAAATCAGTGATTCTTGAAAACCAGGGAAGATGGTTTTCCCATAATTCCTCTTCCAGAAGAGGAATGATGCAATATGGTGAGGCACAGAAAACATCCCGTTATGTGCAGAAACCATCTCAGTGAACAGTGCAGCTGTTAAATAGTCAGGGTAAGAATGCAGGCATTAAAAACAGCAGTAAAGACAAATATTATCTTGCCTTGTGCAATAGATTGGTGCAAGGAGAGAGGAGATTGATTAAGGAAATATTTTTAGAGATTGTCAAACCCTTGCATTCGTCAGCACCACTGCATGAACACCCCTCGGTGAGCACAATTACTGCAGCGTACAGACAGCAATAATCTTATCACCAGGATGACAAGCTAATTGGCAGGAACTAATAGACTATGATAGGAAAATGTGCAATCAATTACAGACTGTTTGACTTCCACCCAGTGAGATAAGGCTGTGCTGAACACAACAATAACTCGGAAATGAAAACAAATGTTCAGTGTAAACAAAAGCAGCAGGGGGAAATATTAAATCTACAAGTGCAAAAGCAAGCTGGAAAATCCTGAGCAAAGCATGTTTAGAGTAAAGCATCACTTTACACATATTCTGGAATGAACTTAGAAAAAGTCCATATGGTTCTGGGAGATGTTACTTGAAAAATTGATTTTTTTTTTTAAATCTTCCTATAGAAGATAGAAAGAGAAAAGAACCAACAAATACCACAAAGGCTCAGTTAAGACTGGAGAAAATAAAAGATACTTGCAATACATATTTTTGAAATGGTAGAAGGCAAAGAAACTAAGAGGGACTTTAATCAACCCATCAGAGGCAATAAAACTCTAAAGGGAAAAATGCAAATGATGAAATCTCAATGTGTAAGATTTTGAGTCTGTAACTGTATCTCAGGCAAGGGGAAGAACAGGGACAGTCAGAAACAAAGCCTTAGCAAATAGATTTGCAGGAAACAAGGAAGAGAAATGGGAAAATGTGGATCTTTTTTTTAAAAAAGGAACAAACTTAGATAACATGCATGCTGTAGTAACAGGAAAACAACTTCATCCAGAGATCTACCAGGCTAACACCATTCAAAAAAATGTGGATAGATACACACACATATTTATATGAATAAGGAGACCAGGGGAGAGCTTTTGTAGCAGTCTGTGCCACCTGGAATCGTGCAAGCTGAGCCCCCTGGGCAGCTGCAGGGCACCTTCCTGCCAAAGCCACTGATGCTGGCACCCGTGCCACAAGCACCACTCTCGTGCCAACCCCCAGGATGGCACAAGGGGGTTACTTTGTGGGTGGCCTCCCTGACAGGGGTGTGAAGTGAGAGGCTGTTCAGTAACCCCCTCAGAGGCACCAGCCAGAGCAGCCACACTCCTCCCAGCCCCATCCCAGGCACTCGGGCTGTCCCCACCCTTCACTGGGACAGTCCATGCTGGAGCAATGCCCCCAGAGCAGGTCCTGCAGCAGCCTCCAGGGCCAGGCAGGCTGCCAGGCACTGAGCAGCTGTGCCAGCTGTGCAGCTGGGGCACAGCTGGCTTAGACACTTCTCCCCAACACCCATTTTGGAGAAGAGTGAGAGCTCTGTACCAGGGAGGCCACTGTCAGAGTGCCTCACACCTCAGCCAGGACAAGAGCTGGAAAATCCTAAAGGCTGGTGATCGATGTTGCATTTTGCTCCTATCTTTCTCTTTACCTTAGAACATTTGCCAAGATTTCTGCCTTCAGCTTGGTCCCAGTCTTCCACCAGCAGCTGAGGCTGTGCTCCCAGGGAAGTGCTCACAGCCCAAAGAAAGCAACTGTGGAACAAAAGCCTCTGCAGATAATAAGGTCCTTGGACTTTGCCTGGGTCAGATGTGCACAAGAACCGGCCCAGCCCACCCCAGGAGTGCTGATGCTTCATGCTCTGGTAGGAACCACAGAACCCACTCCCAGGTCTGGTCCTGCTTCACGTTTATGTCCAGCTGAGCAGGGAACAAGTGTTGGGTTTCTCTTCTCCAAAGCACCAAGCCCCCTCCAGCCACCTGGAGAGGAAGGTCAAACCTAAAAAGAGGAGGGTTTCAAAAGGCACCTACTTAAAGGAACAGTGGGGGGAAAAGAGGAGAGGGAAATGTTTACTGGGAGACAAGCACCACCTCTTGCTGCTCTCCAATAGCAGCTACTGTTAAATGAATTAAGCTCCAAACCACCGAAGTCTTTTCAGAAGAGTGGCCTGGGCACAGCTGCTGCTGCTTCGTGTTCCCAACGTGAGAAGCCACCGGCCACCTCTGGCCTTTGCTGAGCCCTGAGAGCACCTCAGGGGTGCCCCATCCCACCTCCCCTCTGCCCCTCAGGACAGGCTCTGCCTCCGTGTGCCGGGGCACTGCAGTCTCGAGAGCCACCTCCCCGCTTCCAGGAACACCATTTGCCGTTGCATTATCGGGGAACCAAAGGCCAGAGCAAACACGATGCATTTCCTCCATCTGATAACCACCCTGCTACTGGCCTGCTCAGCCTGAAAATGTTACCCAGCTTAAGCAACCTTGGCTGTAGCGAGCAAAATTGTCACAAAGATGCACAGGAAGGGGATACACAGAGGCTGACACTGGCTGGCACATTACAGGAACCTGGAGACTGCTCAGCAAAGAAAGAAGCCAAAGTAAGCACCAAGGATTGAGCCCTGCTTGAGCCACTGAGCTCTGTCCCAGAAAGGCACATACACTTTGAAACTACAGTGGCAGAAGCAAAAAGCCGGGGCCTGCAGTTCCTGTGTGACAGAAGATCCTGCTGCAGCCTTTCAGACAGCCTCATTCGGACACAGCCTCCCCAGTGAATAACTGCTTCCAAACAAGGGCTTGAAGGATGAGAATCCTGAGGCTGGAAGAGCCCTGTGCTCCCGGGATGGCTGCAGAGCAGCAGAGGCCTCACTTCCGTGCCCAGGTCTGTGAGATGTATCTGTGTGTGCACACCGTGCTCTGCATGCTGCAGATAAACCAGTGACATTTCTGCATGAGCCAGAGCTCAGGGACTGCTTGGAGTGTGGGCTGGCATGCTCAGAGTGCTGGAGAGCCTGCTCCTGGGGACACCACTGCTGTCCCCCTGCTCCTCTGCAGGCAGGAGCCGCAGGCAGCGCTCGCTGTGCAGGTGACAGGGTGCGGGTTTGTCCCTCTCTATGACCGTGGCAGAGCACAGGAGGAGATCAGCTGAGACCAAAGGAACAGTGCCCCTGGACCTGCTTGGGTTGCAACACGAATTCCCAGCAGCAGCAGAGCTGCAGATTCCTGTCAGCCCTCCCTCGGCTGTGCCCAGTGCCAGCGGTTTCCCCCACACCAGGATGCAAACAGGAGGTGCTCCTGGGCTGGGCTCCTGGGCTCTGCTCTTGGGGTCTGCTCCTGGGCTGTGCTTTTGGGGTGTTCTCCTGGGCTGTCTGAGCACCAAGCCCAAGACCAAAGCAGGAACAGGCAGTGTTGCATGCACAGTCCCAGCTGCAGCAGGAGTGCAGTGGGCAGATTTGTGTCTTACCTCTGCTTTGACTTCTCCTTAGTACCCTGTCCCGTTAAACACTGGCCCTCTGCATACATGAGCAAGGAAAAGGGGTTTTTCTGCTCAGAATTCAGAAGTGTCCCCATTTCTCTATGGGCAAAATGCAAGCACTGCAAGGTTATGCCGTTACAAGCACATATTTATAGATACCTACATAAATGTTTATAAAATAATAAAACCCAATATAATATAAGCAGGAGCTGAGTAGCAAGCAAACACTCCTGAGCCTGGAGACTTCCATTATTTTTAGCATCTCCTTCTACTTTCCCCTCAACTCCATCAGGTACCAGCAGTCCCTCCGGCCTCTTTCCTATTTCCACTTTACAGCACCCTGAGCAAACCCTTGCAGGGTAACTGCAGGAATAGAGCCTGAACACATTTTAGGGAGAGGGCAGAAGTCACTGCTCTGCCAAAATCCAGTCATGGGCCTCCTGCTGTGGGAGGTGGTAGCTGCATCAAGAAATTAAAACTCACCAGTCTGTTGTTGCAGCCAAGGAAACAACTGGAGGACATTTTCATATCAAGAACCATTTGCCAAAGGAAATCATAATTCCAGGCCAGTGATGATAGCAGGGTACAGGGTGAATTGAGGGATAGAGAGGGAGCTGTATATTGGGACCATTGATGGTCTTTCCTTATGCTCTGCACATCCTACTCCTCTGAGGTGAAGAGTTAAGTCTGAAAGCGACTGTCTGCAGAAGGAATGTCATCAAAGCCATTGTCAGGGCAGGGATTTGCACATCCCTGCACCCTGTCTGCCTGCAAGGGGGATGTCCTGGCAGGAAAATGGAAAAAACTTTCCTCAGAGGTTAGACAGGGCTGTACTCACTTAACTGATTCCTCCACAGAAAACCCATAATCTGGTTTTAAATGAGCAAGATTTGGGCAGTGATCTCAGAGCATCTGTTCATTCTCATTTAAACACTCTAAAAAGTAAAGAAAAAAAAAGGACACTTCTTAATTCACAACTACTGGGCTGGTAACTACTCAGAACACAAAGTTTCCATTCTGGGAGGCATCCAATAATCAGCTAGTCATTGGATGACAGCGTGAGAGAAGGTTTTTAGAAGTTTCTCAAAAAAAGAAGTTTTCTATGCAAAAGTTCACAGAATGAAAACTTGGGCATTCAGAAAAAATGGTCAAAAAGAAATAAAACATGAGTTCAGTTTTTCCAGCTTCCAAAAATCAGAATTACAGCAGATTTTAAAAAATCCTTGCACTGTAAGGAGATGTTCTCTCTCAAAAACATCACGGGCAGCCCTTGTCTGAGCACAAGGAGTGAGTGAGAGGCACCAGCTCCCAGCCACTGCTCAGCAGCAGCAGCATTTTGTCTCTTGTTTTGCTGCTCTGGTCAGCAGCAGCCCAGGGCAGTGCAGGAGGAAGCAGAGGGACCTGTGCTGCCAGGCTGCTTCTCTACCCTGCCCTGCTGAGGTCCCTGCAGGCAGAGAGGAGCTGCACTCCCCAGCACCCACCCACCCAACTGGCTCCGTGCCTGCTGACATAACACAGAGCTTCCCAGCTGGGTGGAATTGTGCCTGAAGCAGGAATCACAAGCCTTCACACCACGGCTGATCCCCTGCCTACAAGTCATTCCTGTTCTGGTAGTCAGTTGCAACACACGGCACCAAGTCTCTTTCTTTCAGCCTCATTCATTTCTCCTCAAGAAAAAAAAAAAAAAAGAAAAAGAAAAAAAGCAATTTTGTCAGTTTTGATAACTTAAGGCAATCTTATTTTTCTATTGATGAGTGCCAGAGATGAAAAAGTTAAGGTTCAGTTCAGATGCAGCTGGTGCCTGAAGGAAGCGAACCCTCCCAGGCAGGAGCAGGAGCAGGAGCAGGGGACGGAGCAGGGGACGGAGCAGGGGACGGGGATGGAGCCCAGGCTCGGAGGGTTCAGCACACACACATGGATTTGGGCTGGCTGGGCTGGCTCCAGGCACACACACTAAAAGGAGAAGGGGGCTTGAGAGCCCTTTTGAGGGAACCAAAGGGTGGCTGCTGCTGCTCATGAGCTTCACTCTTTGCCCTTTTTGACTATCAAATTCCAGGCCATGTCACCCTTTTGCCGCCACGAATTCAAACAGTGATGCTCAGAGGGCTGCACAGACCGAGAGGTCACATGGAGAAATGCACCCAAACACAAGGTATTCCCATCATGAACATTAATTAAGTCCTTCCCTCCAGCCACACAGGCTCACAGCATCACAGCTCTGTTTGACAAGGACACTTCACTCCGGATCCCTCAAGCTGAGGCAGAGGGTTGGGCACTGCTTGCCAATCATCTGACAAGTGCTGGGAACGTGCTTTCATTGTCTGTCACAGCCCAGATATGAAGTTTTCATGGTGATCAGGGAAGGGGAAAAAACCAAAACCAAACCAAACCAAACCAAGGTGATGTATTCAGATTGGGGAAATTAATTAAAAACATGGAGCCAACAGAACTTTTAATTTTGGTGTTCACCATACCTGGGATCTAGAGGAGAAAGCAGACTGGTCTTTGATATTCTAATTTACCTGGAAAGGTTCTTACCACAAGGTTTGAACTGTGTACACCCTACTGCTACAGAACCTGTGGATTCACACACGGGCAAACCAGAAAACAGCTGTTCTACTGCTGCCCACATCTGGTGCTAACGATGCCAATGGACAGCTTCAGTCCCACAGCTTCTGTGGGAGGAGCCAGGCAGCCCTGAGAGGGTGGGAGGCAGAACCTCCCCTGCTGGGAAGGAAAAGCAGTTTGGGAGGAGCAGAACAAAAGTCTGCAAAGGGAGTTTGTCCCCATTTCCTTTGGCCTCACTTCCCTGGGAGCAGGGACTGCCCAAGGTGTAGCAGAAAGGCCCTGGGGGACAAAAGCAAAAAGCACAAGAAACAATCATGCTTCTTTGAGATCCCCAGAGCTGAGAGAGAATCAGGGATACTGAACAGCTGCTGCTTAGGACAAGGCAAAAGCAAGCTCCTTTTTGCAGAGATCTCAGGTGTTGCTGGTCCAGCAGCACTCTTTGCACACTCTGTGAACAGGAGTTACACAAAGGTCATACCCATTTTCTGCTCCCAACAGGAACCTGACCCATCAGCTTCCTACAATCACATTACTCAGCAAGAAAAAAGAAATCCTTTAAGTATGAACAGCTTTTCCGTGGCTGTGTACTCTTCTATTATTGATTTGTTCAGCTCTGTGCACTCTCTAACACCCCTAAATCTCAGTCTGACCATTCCAAGATTATTTGTACCAGAAGCCAGAGGAAGCAGTGCCACGGTGGATGCTGAGGCCCAGCACGGGAACAACGGGGCTGTGTTCAAACCTTCGCAGCAGGATACAAACCTGGGTGATGGGTTACAGCAGTGCAGCCTCCCCGAGAGCAGCAGCAGCTCGCCCTCACCTGGGGCTGGGCCATCAGCACCACGCAGGGCTCCTGCCAGGGTTCCACTTCTCCAGCAGGGGTTCTCAGCAGCGATCCTCTCCCAAGAATGTTTCTAGGCAGAGCTAAAGCATCCAGCTCCTGCCTAGGAGACTATCGGGAAAGGAAACAATGGCATGTAACACTATCGATGCACTGACAATGTCCAGATTAACTCCATTTCCAGCTGTATGAAGTGAAAAGGTCAATCAGTAGCTGACAGGAGTAAACAATGTGTTACTCATCCCACATCCCCTTAACCTGACCTGTTTCTCAGTCACAGCACGGGTTGGTGCGGGCCCCGGCGCTCCTGTCACAGCACAGCAGCACCGAACACCTCCCTGCCAGGAGCGACAGCCGCCCCATGGCCCGGGGCTGAGCGGGGCACGGCTGCACCCAGATGCAGCCCTCGGTTCTGCCGGTGCATCACCCACCCACGAAAAGCAGGAGCCAGGCTGGCAGAGACACCAACCACCCTCCAGGACCTGTGTGCAGAGCTGGCTGCTCCCCTCGGGTGTAAGCACCCCCAGCAGCTCCCTCCGGCACCTGGCTTTAAATGACTTTTGGGGGGCCGTGGGGGGTAAAACACAGACTCCCAAAAACTGACCTCTGAAAAGCCTCCAGGTAAGACACAATGTCCCACCTCGGATTAAAACTATTCACTGCAGCAGAGCTTTTGTTTCAAACGCATTCAGAGCACAGCTCCTTACAAATATTTCTGGTTTTCAACAAATCCTTGCTACTTTAATTTCCTTTACCTGCAATTTAACACTCACTCGAGCCAAGGCATTCCATTACACGAAGCTCAATGCTCTCCATGTCTTGCTGTGCAGTTTCCAGCTGTCCCACGTGTTTATCACCCTCCCAAAGCCAGCGTGGCTGGAATTCCAGTAAGGGCTGGATTTTATTGCACCTCCCTGCTGCCTTGGTGCTCCAAGCAGAGTTCCTGTTTGGTTCAGGCAGGCTGACCAAACACATTCTTAGTAACCACAGCTGCAGAGGATAGGAAGGAGTTCCCTGGTTTTCATTTGCATCTAACTGGAGTAAGTCTCAAATCTTGCTTTTAGCAGACCACAGCACTCAAGTTCTTAGAGCAATTTTACACTTAGTTCAGGAACACTATCTAAGAACTTTTTCCACCCCTAGGAAAACATCTGGACCCTAGGAAAAATGATAGGAAGATTATTTTCTGTGATGATCCCTGTGTACATCATGCCCATTCAATGAAGAAGAGAAAGATTATGGAACCAATCCTCCTCAAAGCAAATTATGAACCATAATTATGAAGACCTGGGGCTAACAGTGGCCACAATGGAAAGGAGTCAGCAGTACTTGCAGCTGTACAGGCCAGCCCTGCAGGAGGCTGCACAGCAAAAGTACGAGCAGCAGGTTAAAGGTAAGTTATTTCCCCCCTGTATTCACCACTTCTATGCTGTATCTAGAGTAACATACCCAGTTTTGGGCTCCTCAGTGCATTGACCAACCTGCAACAAGGACCACCACGACTGTCACAAGGCTGCAGTTCATGGGAAGCTGAGCTGGGTTAGTTCAGCTTGGAAATCAAGGCCGCAGCACCTGCAGGCTCCAACTACCTAAAGGATGGTCAGAGAAAATATGGAGCCAGACTCTGCAAGTGGCAACAAGCACATTAACAGCAAGTGAGTGTTGCACTGAAGGTGCTACAAAACCAAATGGGAAATCAGAGAGGTTGTTGAATGCTCATCCCTGGAAATAATCAACATTTTATTGGACACAGCCCTGAGAGATTTCACCTACTTTCAAAGCTGGCACTGCTGCGGTCAGGAGGTTGACCCAGATGACCTCCAGCAGTACCCCCAACCTAAATTACTCTGTGATTCTAAAAACTGAGAAGATCAATGCAAGTTTCACAGTGTGGCTGATACAGCCTGGTACCTTATGCTGTGTGACTGTATCCCAATCCCTCCAGATGATTCCCATAATATCAAGAATATTACTTTAAGCCCCCATTATGAAGTAGTCCAGGCTGCACAAGCATTCAGTTTGCAGACCTATGAAAAGCATAAATCCTAAAAGCAATGCTTCTGAAGGTCAGGAGTGACATTTATCTCTCTGCAAGCAAAGCTGCCAAATTCCTGGCCCTGTTTTTGACAAGAAAAACCTGAAAACACGCAGTTTGTATAAGCCATACAACTCAAGCCCTGGCCATTTTCAGCTCCTCACAACAGCTCAGGTAATTTCTTTGACCTTTTGTGTCAGACACATGAAAAGAAATAACACCAGCAGTGGCAAGCAGCCTTTGCAGACTACAGCATTAAGACATGTACCTTTCTAGATACACGAGTTAACAGTTTTTGTGCACTGAGATTTTGTCCCCAAAGCATGAGAGAGTTTTCCCACAGCTGTAGCAGACCTGCAAGAACATTTTTATCTTGCCTTGATTTTGGTTGGCTTCTCTGCACGTGCTTTTACAAAAATTCAAACCCCTAGGATCTGGAGACAGTACCACAGCTGTAGCTTCAGGTTTTTCAACCACTAACTACATATCTACGGGTTTTTCCAAAAGTTAACATTTATTCATAAGTTCATACTATCAGCAATCCTTCGATAGGAATTACGCTCTTAAAAAACAAGCTTAAAACAATAAGATGTAAAGCTAATAATGGTCTTCAGTTTATGAACACCTTATCCAAAAGCAGACAAGACATCCGTGACCAGAAAAAAGTGTGGCAACCTCCTTTCAACAGTGGAACAGAGGCTCTCCATGTGGCTACATGAAAAACAGCTACTAAGAACGTGACTTTTGCATATGATTTGCACGTTTCTTTCTGCTGTTTGCTCTCTCCCGTGCTTGTTACAAGCAGAAGGACCACGGTTGCACTGTAGAGCTGTTTGTTTCCATCCCGCTGTAACTAGTGCTACTGTCAACACTCTCCACCACACCTTCTACTACGCAGAGAAACAGGAACATGCAATGCAGCTTCACTCCAAGGTCTCTTTTCCAGTTGATGGTGATTACATACAACGACTTCGCCGCGACAGAGAATGCAGGAATGGGTACGAGGATGTGCTCGGTGGCTAACAGGAGGTGCTAACCAGATTTTCCCTGCTGTGTCACAAATTCTAGGAGTCAGGAAAGAATACAGAACACTGGGATTCTTTAAGAAATCTTGTACTAGTCTACTTCTGGAACGATTAAACATCTGTGACAGATAGTTTATCCACTCCATATAGGGAAACATTTATGTAGTACCATCAGTTAAAGCTTGAAGGAAAGTAACAACTGTTTAAATCAGTTTACCAAAACTAAGCGTACATTGAGAAGAAAAAAAATGTAACTGGAGGCAAAAAGAGGGTATGTCTATCTAAAGCATAGACTCCTTCATAAATAAGTAAACAAATAATACTCTGAAGTTTGCTAGGGTGCCCGTTCAGCCTCATGCTTAACCACAGCTTGCTTTTGCTTTTAACACCACATCAAGTCTTTAAGGAGCAGGAATTAGAAGTCTGTGTCCAATTTGCACTCAAAGCTCCCAAGACCCTGGATCTTCTGCCCTCCACCTTATTTCTTTTTCTTTTGCACATTTTCCTCTTCCCAGGTAGCAGGCACACATAGAAGAAAACAATAAAGTTCTGTCTACCTGAGCTGAGTTCATTTTCTGTTGTTTTTTTTTGGATGGATAATTCTGCCGGATAAATAAACTTCCAAATATTAGAGAACAAGAGAAGGGATACAGAACAGTCAAGACAGCACACTTTTGTTTTTGTCAATATTTCTTTAAATCCCAATCCAGCTCCTAGTAAGACTGGACACTACTTACAACACTCCTAGAACTGCAGAAGAATGGAAACACAATAGGGAGCGAGTGGAGAGGGGGACAGGACAGCCCAGGGGCTGACTTCAGACATTCACATACACAAGGCCAGCATCCACTGGAGTCATTAAGGCCCAGATGCCCCACTAATAGGAACAAACCCAAACACAAAGGTAGCACATGAAATGTATTTACCTATTTAAACACAGGCAGCTGGTCAAGCTAGAATGGGGAAGGTAACTGCTAATTCCTTGTACTACAAGGAAGGAATGGAGTAAAAAAACCCAAGCCCACGGGCAGGTTTTTGCTTTGTGAACCTCTGTCTGTGCTGCTGGTTAACAGTGGTAAGTATAAAAAAATCAAAGAAAAATAATCTATTTATAGAACAAGTCAGTAGTCTGAGACATTTAGAAAAAAGTAAAAACAAGTCCTTCTTTAAAAATGGATTTACTAAAACAACTGTCACCCAGGATGACCCCAAGCCCTCCGGTCCTCTGGCAAAGCCAGGGGCCACTTCAAACAAGAACTGCTGCTGATTGTACACTGGTACACGCCCAGCAAAGCCAGCAGGGAGGGGGTTTGCACTGTGAGCAGTATCTGCAGACTGCTTGCTGGTATCACAGGAGGCCATGCCCGTAGCCTGGTGATACTGGAAAGAGTTGTGAGTGAAACTTTTCACAGAAGCACATGTCAGTGTAACCTCTGAGGTAAGTGGGCTGTCTTCTTTCCTCCCCATCCCTGGGTACAGATCTCAGAAGCTGTGCCCTGGGGCTGTACCTCCTTGCCAGCTCCATCCTGCGCCACACAGCTTTAATGTGCAGGAGTGCAGAACTCTAAGCCAAGCCTAGAACAGGAGAGGGCATCCCTGTGGAAAGGGAAGCACTCTGCTCTTCCCAAGGTCTGGTCTAGCTCAACATTATCAATGCTTTCTGGCCCTCCTCAGGACAGGAAGATCGGTTGTTTCCCACTGAGGAAAAATTGTTGCCTAGTGGAGTAGAGTTGGGTTTCTTTTTTGGTAAACAGATCCTTTGCTGATTTCTGAGATTATGAGCTCCTCTGCCCTTTAGCTACAAAAGAGAAATGAAACGAAATTCATCCACTTGCTCCCACCCTTATAGTGTAGTGTTAGCTGCCTGGGTATGGAGGCAATTTCACTCTCCCAAGCCATTGCTCTACACACTGGGTTGGCATGGGGAGGTGAAAGATAACTTCCAAAGTCACCTCCTCAGGGTAACCTGCTAGGTCTAAGAGCTCCAGCCCATGCCCACCAGCTCCAGGCCAGCTCCACTGCCAACACGTGCATCTAACACCCTCAAGTGTCTAATCCATCAGCCTCGAGTTTGCTCAGTCCTTGGGAGCAACAGCCACACCCAGAGATGGAGACGCTCGAGTCAGAAGACGCCGGCTGGAGCTCCTGCCAGGCGGTGTCCGCGCGGATGGGCCGGTCCCACGGCGCCTCCACACCGCCGCTGTCCGAAGGGAGCCAGCTGTAGGAACGACCAACGCCACTGCACGTCTGTACATCCTCGCAAGTGAAGCTCAGGGGCTACATCAGCTTCCAACCCTCTTTCTGAAGGGTTCCAGTGGTCCATTTCCCAACAAGTTCTGGGCAGCGAGTAGTTGCTAACTCGTCTCCTTGAGATCTTCCATTGGCAGTTTGTAGCTCAGCAGGAAGGGAGGAGGTGGGGCGTGAGCGGGGCTGCTGGGGCCCTGCAGGGGCTTCTTGGCACAGTTTATACAGATGTAATCCTCGTTCTCAGCCATCTCTGGGGACACCCCGACACACACCTGATGGAACCACTCATCGCAGCCCCCGTCACACTGCACCCAGTCCACCTGCAAGAGAGCACATCGGCAACACGCCGCACGTTACAGGCAAGGCACAGTTTCTGGGAAGAAAATACCTTCTGTTAAACCCACCTGAGCCACCAACAACGTAACAGCTTTGGGGCACAAATTAATGCCCCTACAGAGCTGGTTTGAACAAGCTACTTCAGTTTAACAAAAACTCACTCTTCCAACAAACCTTGCCCCCGCTGCATCCTGCAACAATACAAACACACACACCTCCTCTTGAGGAAGGTGACTCAGCTCTCCTCAGATGAAAGGAGGTGTGCTACAACACACTTAAACTGCTCAGGGATGGTTACTTCAGCACAGGTGAGAGTCTCCAAATACACCCTCTTAGACTGCATTTTCAAACAGTGGCTTTTGCAACTCCAAGCCCTAAGTGTCAGAGCATTTAAGCTACAATACAAACTGAGCTGAACTTGCTGTAGAACAATTTGGAAAAGATAAAAAATTAATCAGAATGTAGGAAGGAAAAAGGATGAATTATTTGATTTCTATAATTCTTTGAATAAAAGTACATGTTAACTGAAGTCAGTGGGCAGAAATTCAGATTTGCAGGGTAACAAACACAGATTCTCCATTCCAATGGCATCCACTGGTACAGCCATAAAAATTTTTACTGCTGTAGCTCTGCTTTCAACTTAGAGGGGAATGTGAAAATGTATCAGAAGAACAACAGTAGTGGCAACCTATATAAAATGAAGGAACATTATCATCATACAGATTTTACTTCCGTTGGTAGCCAGCTACTCCTGAGCAAATCTTCCAAAGTGATTAGTGATGGACATGAAGAGCTACAGCTTCAGTCATTACATTCCTGTACCTGCTGCTTTTTGACAAGTATGTATGGATGGCATTCACCTGTTCAAAGTACAAAAGTACAGAAATGTATAAAAAAAAATTTTTGAAAAAATTTTTGATCATCAGTCTGTGTTAAAAGCTGACAATCAGGACCAGCAGTACCACAGACAGTTTCTTTTGTAATAATCCAATCAGGTCAAAAATCATTGATTATTTATCTCTGACAAGCAAAATGAACCACTGAAGTTTGCAGATCACTCAGCCTGCAGCCATCACTGTTCACAGAATGTATGCAAGAAATACAGAAAATCCACCTCATTTAGGAACATCACACATCCCACTCCTGCTCAGAAACACAGTAAAGCCAGGAACATTTCTGAGTCAAAGAATCAGTCCTTTGAGTCAGCCAATCCATGCTGCACATAGTCAACAAAAAATGAAAGTGTAAAGAAGTTAAACTTCCCAAGCAAAGCAGAGTACCTTTTCCCAGATTCTAATTTTCCAGCTTCTGTTTTGAAGTACCTGAGAGAATAAGGAAGCTCTACAGTTTAATGTGCTAAATCCATGTGCCTACCCAAGTACTGCTCAGTCCTCTCTCATTTCTAACCACAACACTTTGGTTTCTCACGCTGATCAACTCAAGTGTTACCTGGCACAGGGGTTCTGACTGAGCATGGAACTGCCTGTGAGAACTAAGGGGAAACTCACCTTGTCCTTGCAGGGCCTTTGGCAGTTCTGAGCAGCACACACAGCGTTCTCATCATCCGACTCTTCTGCCCCTGACCAGTCGTACTTGGAAGGAATATCCAGAACCTTCTTCTCTCTCTTCTTCTCTGTGCTCTCCTTTGCCAGTTCTACCTTTGCCACAACTGCCTTCTCCCGCTTCTTCTTCCGCTCCTCTTCCTTGGCCAGTTTCTTTGCCAGCTTGTTCAGCTCCTTCGTCTTGTCCATGGTGAGTTTTAGCTTCTTCTTCTTGGGTTTTTCCAGTTTTTTCAGCTCTTTAGATTTTTGCTTCATATCTCCAAAGAACTGCTCTGCTCGCTCCAGTTTTCGTTTCCGCTTCCTCTCAGAAGAGTCCCTCCCTCTCATTTTCAGTGGTTTTTCATCCATGCTGTCATCCTTCATAGAAAAAAAAAATACATTTTATTCAAATACAAATTTCCTGCAGACCTGAGGTCTGAGAAATGTACTCACCTTGACCTTTACCCTGATATGGCAGGAAGAAATCTAACCAACAACATACTGTTACAAATTCTAAACAAAAAAAGCACTTCAGTTCATTTTCACCATTCTGTAAAAAAATTCAGAAGTGTTATCAACTGTGTCAAAGTACAATCAGCCAAAAATACCCAGTGGAAAAAGTAAATTATCAGCAAGGGTAAGAAGGCAAAATAAGCAATAATTACAACTCCCTTCTCACATTGCTTTTTAATAGAAGTTGAGAAGATTAATCATTTGTTAGATGCTCTTGCTTATTTTTCATCCGAGGTCAGTCTTGCCTGTAATTATTTCTGAGAGAAAGCAACTGCTGTTTTGGAGATTAAGAAAGAGTAATTGGTGAATTCTTAAAATGTATCATCAACTCAAGCAAGAAGAGAGAGCAACATCCATTATTTGAACGGCTTCCAAACTGGCAGGCATTATAAATATCCTGGCATCATCAAGAGCTCTCAAATAACAGATTCACACCAGAAGTGGGGCTTAAAACTGGCCAAGTCTGTCCCTGCAGGTAGCATTCACAGTGACAAGTCCCATTTACAGCTGAAAGATTCCCTTGTGTAGTCCTTTGTACAAACAGCACTGACTTGATTTCAGTTAATGCAGAGATATACTTTACCCTTAATAATTATTAATAGATTAAGAACATCCTATAAGCCAGTAAAGAGACTGTTTACTGTACATTACTTAATATAGCTACTCCACCCAAAACTGAACCCTCTCAAGAGTATTTGACAGAAGTCTACTTATTTTGTATGTAAACAGACATAGAATATAATCAATTCCAAATGAGCAGTTCTGGTCAAACAAGTGTTCATAAAGGTTAACCAGAAAATGTCCTAACACACACACACACACACACACGAAATGTTTCACCCCACTTCCCTGGAAAAAACCATTGCTTAACTATTAATATAACAGCCTGGCATATTATTTATAAATTGTTATTTGCTGGCACTCAAATTGCTCTTCAATCAACTCCCTGCCAAAACCATTCCATTAAAAGAACATTTAGCTTCCATAGTACTCGGGCTGAAAGGTGGTAAGGCAGCAGTACTTGGGAGGCAGGGGCAGTTTCGTATCACACATCTCCAACTGATGCAGTTTGGCACCACTTTAACTCACCCACTGTGGATGGAGGGCACCCAGAGAATGAGACACCAATTAGTATGTTCACCTAAGCTCACTGTTCACAGCATGTAACCTTCCATCTTGTGTTACTGTACACCACCAAAAAGCCAAGAAAGAACCACCATCTCATGTTCTTGCTGTGCAGCTCAGTAACCCAACAAGCCATCATACAACCCACAGCTACATACGGTCAAACTGACCCCTAACTGCAGCTGACAGATGATAGAAAATGGGCTCCACTCAAGCTCTTCAACCCAGCAGCTGCCCTTCTCTTCCAGCACACATCCCTTGCCCTCTGCATGAACGTAGCCAAGTGATTCTGACCAGACCTCAGAATGAGCAGATAAACTTGCCTGATCCACTGGCAGCTGGGCAATCAGGACATCTTCACAGTGTATCAATACAAAAATTGCTATGTCTATGTTATTCTGAGGAAGAACAGGAATCTTATTGCCTGCCTTATCAAAACATGTTTTCCTCAGTAACATACAAGTATCATATTCTACAAGCCAAGGGCAACTTTCCATCTTCCTGAATGTATTTTGTAACTCTTTAACAGGTTAGTTCTGTTTCCAGGCATAATCAAGAAGAGGAGTGTTTCTCCCCGTAACCTGTTATCTTCTAAAATAAGGTTTGCACATGGAACTACTTGAGAAAACTGTTCTAAATATGGTTAACTGTGGAGGACAGTGCTACGGCATGAGTGATCAAGAATTGAATTTCTGGATCACTTACTCTGTTATTTTCTGTAATCTACGACTCTCTCCAGGTGAAATCCAAACATGTCAAGCAACTGAGCACTCAACTATTCAAGATCATATTTACGTAAGTCCACCAACAGCATGTGGTGGGATTTTTGTTCCACACCGGAATATTTCTTCGAGTTCCATACCTCCATGACATGAAGAAACCTGTCCTCAGAGGGTGGGTGAGTAGCCTGTAAAATCCGCCAGATGTGCTGAGTTTCATCCAGAGATACCTCCAGGAGATCTCCTACCATCATCAGATCTTCCAGCTGAGCTTTTGCTCCAGGGGACAGCTCCAACACCGGCGGCTCCAAACTGCGAGGTACCAGGGGGCTCTTCCGAGGCTGCTTCCTTGGAGTGCTAGAACCTTTCACACAGGAGCCAGGACACACAATCATTAAGGCTGGAAAACACCTCTAAGATTACCGAGCCCGTGCCAAGCCCACTACTCAACCCCAAGTGCCACACCCACACGTTTTCTGAACACTTCCAGGGACAGTGATTCCAGGACTCCCCCAGGCAGCCTTTCCAATGCCTGACCACCCTTCCCGTGAAGAAACTTCTCCTAATATCCAATCTAAACCTCCCCAGGCAAAGCCACATAAAGATAAAAGGAAGAGATCAAAACCACAAAAAAATTACATACTTTTTACAACAATCTAAGGTGGGAAACAGTAACAACCAAAACACACTGACATGGGTTTATATATCAAACATCAGGAAACTAACTGCAACGTAACTCTGCTGTACCTTCCTACAGACAACCTACACTGTACAACTAGTATGGATAACAGAGCAGTTCCCCTCCTCACTGACTGCTCATCCCACTTACCCACTTAATTTTATCTCAGTGTGCACAAAAACAAATACCTTGAGAGCAGCTTTTAGAAGCAGAGGAATAGGCGTGTTCAGCACAGAATGAGGGAGCAGTCCACATGTGCGTCACCACCTCCTCTGATTTAATGGGGATTTCCTCATCACAAAACAAATTGGGCTCCAAGCTGCTGGAAGATTTTACACTGGCATTGTCCTGAAAAAGACCCACAGAAAACATGCAACATCTGAATCCAGAAAACACCTACTTCAAAGTAAATTCTACTAAGACTGAGCAGCCTGCTGCTCCTAAAGCCCTTCTCTGAAGCACTCCATCAGATACCAAGACCATGTGCAAAAGGTAAAAGTTATATCCCTACTTAAACAGTGGATGAATACAGGGTCTATGGAGATGGGTCAGTATATTTATAGGTGTGCACGAGAAACACTTGACAAGTTTCCTCACTCAGCAGTCCCTCAAGTACAGTCTTCAGAAGTGAACATGATGAAAAGAGGCTCTCTCTTAGCCTACAGAATTTATTATTTTGCTTGAAAAGTCTGACTGCAAGCCCATAAAGACTTGTGTCTTCCATAAAGCAGGGGTAAGCTGAGTAAATTACAGTGACTACAGAAAGAAATGATTTAAGATTTTAGAGGTATGGAAAAAAAGGGCATTCCAGCACAGCAACAAATATCAATATAATGGCAATCAAACACTGCCCTGGGATCAGCACTTTTATGGCAGCCTTAAATCAGCTTAATTTAGGACCAAACACTGAAAGAAGAGGGCTGTAACACCTGAGACTGTCGTGAATATTTCCAGGAACAGAGTAATGACAGCACTGGCTTGTGCTCAGCTCAGAGTGTTGTGTAAGACACTGAACAGCTCAGGGCACTGGCTAAGATGGATGCCTGACTCCTTGGACACATCCCACTGAACTGGGACATGTGCCTTCAGGGGCAGGTGGACATTAAGACAGATTAGGAACCTCTCTGCAGTAGGAGCAGCTTTGCTTGACTCTGCATTACATCAGGCAGAGAAAGCAGAGAAGCACCAGCCCACTTGAGTAGATTCCCTGATGCCCCCTAGTACTAACTTCTCCCTCTTCTTACTCATCCCTGGAGGTGAAATTCGTAAGAATAAATCTCCTCAATCAGCTATTTTCCAGAATTTAGCTGTTCCATCACATGTGGTGAAACTGGCCAACAGGTTTAACATACTTAGCATGCCATGTACAACTGAAATCTTCCAAATAACAATAAAATCCAAGAAGCTGCCCTAAAATCAGAGAAATACCACGGAGCAGTTACTGACAATATTTACCTGAAGATAAGATGTGGGGATTCCAAAATGGCCAACTCAGGGAACTGTACCACCCAGACACTGTCATTTCATCACACAAAAAGGGAGTTTAAGAATGGTAATCTCTCTTTCTCTCTGTGGCCTTCAGTTACGTGTTTAAAAGGAAGTGATGTACAAACTAATGATTTCTGTATAGAGCTACAAGTGGGAAATTCAAATCTAAATTGCCCAGATGAAAAGGTAGAATAAATATACTCAGAAAGAGGAAGGTATTTCTCCCTACACTGTAAGGTGTTTATATCTTGTACAATAGCTTGTTAAGGGTATCTTATTATACAACATTAAAGAAAGTTCAGGGCTAACGTAAATTGATTTTAAAAAACCATCACTAGTGGTCATAGGAAACACCAGTACAAAGACATGAGAAAAAGTACAAGACAAAAAATGAAAACAATTGTAGGTGATTTGACCAGTGAATGTGTCTGCTTGGAACAAATCTTACAACAAATGTAGCTGTTGCACTGCTAATGAAGATTTACTGGCAAGAACCATGTTTTAATTAACAGACACACAATATAACCAAACAGATCATATTTTCATATCTATTTCTGTAACAACTGTGCACTTGAGAAGCCAGAGACTGTAGTTTTCAAAATACAGTCTATGGACCCTTAGGAATTCAGGATTACTTCTACAGGGTCCACAGGAAGTTATTAAGAGCAAATTAATACATGATGCATAATGATCTATATCTTTTTCTAAACACATTGGAAAATGTCTATGTATCAAAACCTGAAAAAATTCAAGGTTGAACAAGATTAAAGGTTGAACAATATAAAAATAATTAAATTCTGAGCAACTTTGGGTCTTCTTTTAGTTTTGTGGAGGGTTTTTTTGGGGGTGGGGTTGGGGGATTTTTTGTTTGTTGGGGTTTTTTTTTCAACTTTGCTTCTCCTTGTTTACATCTAAAGAATTTGATTGTTTGCCTAAAAATTTGTCCTCTATTCCAATCATATTAGTTGACCTAACAGAAGACATTTCTGGTCTCTATTAGCTTTGCACCAACATATTTCTACTTTTAGGTTTCTACAATTACATATTATGGACATCCAAATCAAAAGGGTTATGTAAGAGATTTTTAAATGATGACAACAGAATCATTAAACAAATGAAATTATGCTCATGCAAAACCCTGAGATCCTGGCAAGCATATGCCATCTTTCTTGACTTATGTTTTATCACAGCCTCAGAAAATGGCATATCCTTCAGAAATGCCTTATTAAGACTCCTGATACAAAGAACAGTTTTGGGAATTATTTTTATATATAAAACTAAATTAATTAAAAGCTGTAGCATCCAACAGCAATGTATTCTTGTTGGCATTTCACAGGGGACTGTAAGACAACACCATCAGGCTGCTGAGAAACAAAACACTAGAACTTGGAGATTTCAGCAAATCAGACCTGGAGAATGTGCTGTCCCTCTCTAAATCAGAACATCTGCCTTAGAAGAATTTACATGTCTCTTAAGACAGCATCTTTTAAGGTAGAGATAATACTTTCACTAAAAAGAAAACACTGCTCAAGAAGAAACTGTGGCATTTTCTTTGTCTCCACATATACCAAAAGGACAATTCAACACACTGAAAACTCCTGGTTACCTCCACAACTGCCTTTTCTCATGGAAGTTCTTCCCTAGTTAAAGAACTTTAAAAGTTTAACTGCAATTTCTGAACTGAATCCAGACACTAATTTTACAACACGATCCAGACATCTTGTCTCACAAAATTCCACACTGGAAAATGGAACACATGTACCTCCTTTATACAAGGGCTGAATGAAGAGACAGACATGAGAACATGAACAAAGCTCTGGCATCAGGAAATTTCTTACACAGCATGCAGTTTTTGAAGACTAATCTTTCTGCTGTAGCAAAAACTCTCCAAGAGCTCTCCATACAGACACTTACATTTATGACTCGTGGTACCTCTGAATGGGGCATAAAGACAATGATCATCCTCCAGGTGTTATAAATACAAATCCCTTTGTAAGTGTTATCTTTTTCCTCAGCACTGAAAGGCACCTTTTGAAATTCAAACAGGACTTTGGAAATTTTGAAAAAAACATTACAAAACTTCACAATTCAGTGAAGTACTGAGTCAATCTCAGTCCAGAACAGAGATATTAAAAAAAAAAAAAAAAAAATCAAGAACCACCTCTTCTGCCACATGTGCTAGGGCAGAATATATACACACAGCTTAAGATACAATAAATATTCTGGGAGAAATGGATTAATAAAAGACAGGTGTTGTGTATTAATTCCATGCAGACAAACCACTCTGGATCACTTACCTTTATGTCATAGCCATACGTCTCCCTGATGTCTTCATCAGAGTCTGTCTCTTCATCATCATAATCCAGAGTCTGCCGTGGGGACGAGGACACGCTCCCTATCACTCTGTTAAAGGCCGACTGCTGAAAACTTGTCAAGTGTCCCTAAAAAAAAATGGAGTATGGAAATGAAACAATAAAATTTCCAGGAAAAATCTGTAAAAACCTGTAGAGTTATTAACAAAGGAAACAGTGGGTTTTTTGGCCTGAGGATAACTGCCTAGGCATCACAAAAGAGACCAGTCACAGCAAGATGTGAAAAAGGATAGGGAAATATTCAAGTAAAAGGTTTTGTTAGATTCTGATTCCCTGTTTTTTAATAATAGTGACTAGAAAGATCCAGATACTGCTCTTCAGTGCTACAAATTATAGCTTCTTCACCCAGCATGACCTGACTTCAACCTCAAGGTGAAGGGGTCAGCTATGGAATTATCAGTGTTTGACTATGTTCCTCACTGAAGTTTAGTAACAAGACACCAAATGCCTGGGAATGACAATCCATGAGAAATTATAAACACTGAGACCGTGGATTCTGTCAGGAGGAAAATGGAATTTGGACACCAAAGTAGCAACTGCTTTACACACCTTGAGGCCTGTACCCAGCTGTTAGAGCTGACCTGATATTTCTTACAAGCACCACAAGCAGTGGCTATCGACAGTGAGAACAGAGCAAGAGACCTGTTCCTGGAGCAGCAATGCACCCAACAGAAGCCAGCCAAAACCTGAGCAGCACTAAACTAAGAAGTTTTACCATGTGCAGTCTTCAGCTTTTCACTGCCCTCCCCTCTCCTCCACGCTTCTCCAAGAAAAACAAGGCATTTTGACACACTAAATTAGGGCAAGCACAGGAAAAAGCAAGACATTCCCACCCCTACCTGCAGGTCGGGGTTAGCTGCTGCTTTCTGCAGCTCTGCACTGATGATCTTCTCCGTTTTCTCCCTCGCTGCCTGCTCCACCATCCGCTGGCTGAGCACGGAGAGCTTGGCCAGGGCAGAGGACAGCTCGTCGGTGGCCAAGGCCTGCCGGGCTCGGTCCTGCCAGCTCATGGCTCGCTCCGTCAGGCACTGCAGGGCCTCCCCCTCGGGCAGCCGCACCGGCAGCTTCTGCAGCGACACCAGCAGGGACAGGATGGTCTCCAGCCGCGGCCGCCGGGACCGCATGCACAGGGGACACAGGAACTTCACTTCTTTGGCCTGCCAGCTGGAGCCCTTCTTCTGGGAGCTGGTTTTGGGCAGGGGCACGCAGCCGCTGTGAAACCAGTCCTTGCACAGCTCGCACTGCAGCATGAACCCGCTCGCCGTCTTGCGGCAGATGCAGAACTTGACCTCTTCGATTCGGTCCACCATGGTCATCTTGGCCAGGTTGGCTGCCCTGAGAGCATGCATGGCTTCAATTTCCTTCTGCTCCCGCTCCTTGAACACAGCCACCTGCCCAGCAAGGACAAAACACGTCATGACCGTCACAGCTAAGAGAGATTTCAGTTTATTAGCAACACAGGAAAAGAAAAAAAACAGCCAACCCAAACATATAGAGAGATCTAAAACTAGCCCAAAATTTAGGAACTGTGTGATCTAATTAAAACTTTATCTAAGATACCTCCTCCTCAGTTGTTCATTACTCCCTAGGGTCCTTCTGATAGAGGTGCTATGTAAACTTTAGATAACCTTCTCAATATCTACAAAGTTTCTGAAGTTTGTAATTAAATCTGTCATCAGGCCACCAGAAGAACAGGTTTTGACTCCAGGTAAGTCAGAATCTGTTCCATTCATCAGTTTACTGAGACAATGCAGCTGAGCATTGTTTCAGAAGCATCTTAGTGACCACATTTCTCAAGCAACTGCAGTTCCTTAATGCTTCCTTTCAGGTAACTATAACCAAGCACACTACAGTAAAACAGACTGTGTATAAGCCATATTAATGAGCCTGAATATAATTTCTTTGTTCCCAGGGAAAGGGCAGCCAGATGACAGCAAATTCTTCTGATAAGCAGCATGAATATCCTCTGAAAAAGAGTAACCAAATAAAACATTCCCTCCAGCCCAGTGTCCACGATCAAGCATTTGCAGGCTGACCACAACACTGACCTAACCGAACGTGTTGGTACTGGTTAAGGCAAAGCTGCATCTCATCACTTCCATATGATTTCAATAAATGTTAATATTAGACGAGCAGCCACAGATATTAACCCAAAAGCATTTAAGTCTTACACATACCCAATGGTATTAAATACCAGCAGTTACACTCTGAACTGTGCTTCCCTCTACTTTCACTGCAGTTAAATTTGAACAATATTCTTGCGTCAAACACCACATTGTGAGGTATCTTTTCCAGTGATATTTATTTACCAGTTCTTCCCTAGGATTTCTGCACAGATTAGAGATGACTTAAGCCCACAAAGCAGGAGACACCACCTGTCATTGCTCCTTACCACAGCTGCAGCGTCCCTGGCCTCCTCCAGCCCATCCTCCAGCTCACTTAGGGATTCCAGGTCAAGATCTTTCTCCTTTTCCTTCTCCATCAGCTCCTTCGCCCTCTTCCGCCTGTTCTTGCTGCTCCCATAAACACCGATGTCAGTCCGTGGGCTCAGAACCTGCAACCACCAAGGAAACTCATCCTGTCAGAGCCAAGCATGCCAAGCACATCTCACAAAGGAATGACAGCAGTGTCACCAGAGAACAACAACTACTCAGCATCTAACACCTTTGATACCTGCCAGTTAATGCTAGGAAAAAGAGAATAAACAGATAAGGATAGCAGTATCTCGGAGTTACGGAATTTGAGTGTAATCAGCACCACTGTGACATGGCAGGTCAAACAAAGCCACTGCGTTTTCTGATTAAATTACAGCATCTATTCAGATTACACTATCATACATGTAGCTAACCAAAATACATAGTTAGATAGCCACAGTTCAACATTCACTTCAAGGGCCTTTAGCAATCAAGTCTTAAAAATTATTTCATATTTACATCAGCAATTTGGTGCCTGAAAACCCCCTAAAGTATGCTATAAGCCTTTTAATATCAATATGAGAGGCTGCAAAGCACTTAAGGGCAAGAAGAAAGCTTTAAGTCATCTTGACTAGTTGGAATGCATACTTAAACATAAAACCTAGCAAATTCAATTCAATACAGGAAAGCGCAAATTGCTACATTTAGGAAAATGCAAACCCTGAAGATATTTAAAAACTAGTTAGGCAGAAGAACACAGAAAAAGCTGTATCTAGAGTGTATCACAAAGTGAACAAAAATCAGTGTGATGCTGCTGCAATAGGGAAGATCCCATTGGAACACATTAAACCTTAGTATCCCCTTTGAGACACAAGATGTAATTACTGCACTTCACATGGCACTAGGGAAAGTCACAGAGTGGGGATGCTGTCTGGGTTTGGACATCTCACTAAAAGTGAAGACAAACTGCAGAGAATTAACAAGAACATCCGAGAATGAAAAATACAGCCTCCGAGAATGCAGCTGAACTGGAACCGCTGTCCTTAGGAAAGGGAAGCCTGTCAAGCAAGTATGATAGATCTTCAAACACATGACGGATTTTTATTAAAACAAGGACAGTGTCTACATCCACTGAAGTGAAATAAACAGTAGCTGACTAATTTTTCTTATAGTAAAAGAGTTTGTAAAATATCTAATCTATTTTCTTAGCATTTAAACAGTGAGGGAGGTGAAAACATTTATCAGTTTGAGACAGGTCTATGTCCATTTCAGGCCTACATTTCTTCAATGACACAAAAATACTTTACTTTCCCTCTTCCTTCAAAAGTAAGAGACAAGACTGTCTATACATAAAACAGGACTAACCAAACAGACTTTTTGCCTTTTTCATTCTTTTCACCTGAGAAGAGCTGAAATTATATTCTAATCTGAGAAGGAGCTGTAATCCAGTGAACTGAACCAGCACTGAGGGCCATCAGGACCAGTTTCTGCCAGACAAGTGTGTTCTCCTGACCAGGCAGTGTGTGCTGCTCACCTGTAGCAGGCTGTAGCTGGAATTCTTCTTGAGGAAGGTCCTTCCCGTGCGCTCCCTCCAGGCTCGAGCTGCAGCCACCTGGGACTCCAGCTGGGGCAGGGCATCGAGGCGCACGGGGATGGGGCGGCCTTTGGCAGACAAGCTCTCCAGCTGCTCCAGGTAGGCGTAGTTGCTCCCATTCTAGGGGGAAATACATTTTTCTAAGCCAACAATTGCACCATTGTATCAGCTGCCAGCTTAACTTCAAGCCACACACTGTTTTGTCAGTGCCTAAAATAGAGTTCCATAGGAAAGGAAAGGAGGGCAGTGTTTCAATTTACTGTTATTTTAAACAATTCTCTCATACAGTTTTTATTTTAACACTCACTTTGACATGGCCAGCTGGCTTAGCGAGTAAGACAACAGTCCATTTCCAGTTATCTTAAATGCTGTCTGCTTAACAGCAAGGTGTTACATCTAAGAGTTGTACAGGGGCTGATGTGAAATCAATTGGGATTCTCACTTCAACTCCCAACAAGTACCTGGTATAAGATAAGCGATAAACACCCAGAAATATCACAGAACTCTGGATCAAGTTATGTGGGTAGACCAGTAGAAGGGGAGGCTACTGAACTTATTCATCTGTTCCAGGAAATTATGGCCACCAGTGCCATTAAATCTTACAACATTTTAGGGAGAAAAAAAAAAAAAAACAACCAAAAAAATTTCCACAACCAGATCCAAAACTGAAAACCTGAGAGCATCCTCTGCGGCAGCTAAATATTTCCAGTGACTGTATGCTGAACAGTTCCAAAACCAAACACCGTATCATAATGAATTTGCTAGCTTTTACATCCACTCTGAAATGCATAAAAGGAAGGGAAATAGAAATTGGATAGCCAGGGGGAAAACAAATGCACAAAAAGAACAAGAAAATCAAGTACACAAGCTCTGGTAAGCATGTTTAAGAGCCATAGCAAGGCTTCTCTTCAGGTCACCTTTGTGAGGAGAGGTGCTAGGAATAAAGGACACATCTAAATAAAAGGATGCAAGCACAAGATTCCAGTCCCTGCTGTAACCCCTACCTGAATGGCCTCCACTTTGGCTGTCCAGTCTCTAGCCCGCTGCAGGGCTTCTTTCAGTGCCAGTACATTGGGCAGGTAAGCAGGGATGTTCTTTGCTTCATTCACGATGCCCTCCAGAGCCATCATACTTTGGCGTGGTCTAGAGTAAGAAAAACCCAATTCCAGCCTTCTCTCAAAATGCCAGTCATCTAAAGCCATAAGTCTGACAGGCTGGTGATGCAACTTCATCACTACACTGCAGTGTAGGATACCATGGCTCTATGCTTGGAGGGTGCTACTGGCTACCAAATAGCAGGAGGTGAGAAAGCTGATGGACGTGGCACCATCGAGCTCAAAAGGGCTCAGCACCACAACCCCTCAACACCAAGAAAGCTGTCTTGTGTAGGGAGCATTGTCAGCGTTCTTTGTCGAGGGGGATGAACAGCAAAGACAGCAGCAACACCCACAGCCTCCTGCCACTGTGCAACATGATAGGGAATCAGCACTGCTGCAATTCATCAATCTCAAATCCAACTCCTGAGAAATCTAACTGCTGGGAGGTAAGAAAAAAACAACAAACCAACAAAATAACAAAGGCAACTACAGCTTCGAGGACCCAACTTTTCACCACACTTCTCAAAAGAGGATGAGAAACATGAAAGTGTGTGACCTCTAAGAGCAGTTTGGAAAGGAACACTCACCTGGCCTGCAGGCAGACCTTGGCCTTCTCCTCCCACCTCTCTGAGACTGTGAGCAGCTCCTGCAGCTCAGCCATGGCTTTTTCCACAGCGTGATGTGGTGCCAAGCCCACACCAGAGTCAATCAGCTTCTTCATCACGTCCAGGGTGACTCTCTGGGGATCCAAGAGGGTGGACCTCACCTCATCCAGCCACCGTGCCTGCTGCAGCTCTTGCTTCAACCTTGGCAGCTCAGGAAGTTCAACATAAAGGCCAGAGCCCATGTCTATCAGCTCCTGCAGCTTGGAAGAGTCTGGGACCTCATCAATCATAGCTTCTTGAGCACGCTCATGGAATTCTTCCACATCATCGAGCAGATTCTGAAGTAACATACAGTACAAATCAATTAGGAAAAAACACCCACAGAATCAAAAAGAAAACCCAACTGAGGGATCAGTCAGCTGTGAATCTGTATGTGATCATCACATCATCAGTCCCAGCTTCTACACACAATGCCAGTTAGCTGTCACAAGCCATCAAGTCTGACAGAAATTAAGTAACAGACCATCTGAACTTATTTGATGGCGTAATGCTTCATACCCTAGGCATATTAGTGGCATCAAACTCTGCACCTAAAATAGTACAACTGCAAATGACTACAGCTCCCAACAAAACAGAATATTTAGTGCTGCCCAGTCAACCTTAGTTTTAAAATAGTGGGAAGAAAAGGGACTTCTGCAAACAGGCCATCATTTCAATACAGAGTCAGGGCCATTACAGTAATGACAGCAATACAAAGCAGAAAAAAATATGCTCAGGAGAAATAACAAGGCAGAGATGTATGAGGACACAAATACCAAAGATGATGAAAATAACAATGGTGAAGTCTGAAATTATTATTCCCTAAAAGCAGGACCACCACTTGTAAGTATCAGGGCTTTATTGCACTAAAGAAAGAAATGAAAATGCAAAACCCTCTTATTAAAGGAGACAATTTCACAGAAATCCAACTGCACTGCTGCAGTTGTCCTCATCCTCGTGTTTTGGCACTGCAATGAAAAAAAATCAAAGACAGCAGACAGGAAAGAATCTCTGCAGGAGATTCATTCAAGGACATTCAACCAGTACACTCAATTGATTCACCCCCAAGTCTCCTGGAAAAACACAGGCATTTCTGACAGTAAGTCGATGGCACAATGAGGAGCAAACGCTGCATTTCCTAACCCTGAGCTTACTGCCCTTTGTGGCTCATGCTGCTTTTCATGACTGTCTGGAAATCACAAGGCATTTATAAGAAAGAACAAGATCTACTTCATAAAGATTTTGATTTAGGGAACATACTCTGAACATTTCATAGTGACAACAGTAAATTATTACAGTTTAATAATTACAATGCCTTTTGTGCTAGAAAATACTCATCATCTAACATGACAATTATTTTGCTATTCATTATGATGGATAATTGCATTCAAATGCCATGCTAAAAGCTAGTGAGTGCTTAGGCATAAATGATCATTATCTGAATTCATTCAGAAGCTAAAAGACTACAGTTTGTAATCAGTAAAATTATAATATTTATTTATTGACTAGTGATTATGCTGAAGCTTCAAGAACATGCACATGCATAGGCAGAGGACTTGAACTAGAACCAGCTTCCTAGGGCTGAGGGGTGAGGGAAGACAGATAGCTGGGAGAAAGTGTTGGACAAAACTACAGGCTAAAACTGTTAGGAGTTTATTGTATGCCTGCAGCCCTCTCATCCATGAATTATGTTTTAATTAGAAGCAGGTTTTAAATACATTAGAAACAAAAAAGCCCTTCTGAGAACAATCTTACAGGTCTACTAATAGATGATGATAAAATTTCATTAATAAATATTAGTAAGTATTTTTAGGTTGTATGTGGAAAGAAGTGAAGTAAAACCATTCTATCATATGAGGATGAGAAAGCACTTTCCACTTTATTAGCTGCTGGGAAACTCATTAAAGAACACCTTTAAAGGACAAAGATCAGCATCAACAAGCCTGGCAAACCTGCACACCAGAGCCCTATGGTTTTCTGAAGGAACTTGCTTTCAGCAAAAACATGCCAATATTATAAAAACAATAAGAAATTCCAATATAAAGTCTCTCTCATCAACACTGAAGTATCATGGAAAAGTTATTATTAAATTCATGAATGAAGGACAAACACAAACACTTATGGAAAAGAGGCCTTTCTCAAACAAAACTAACTTATTTTTAAACTCTGTTTGGCTGTGTAGCAGCAGCTGCACCTATGGTAATGTTCAGGATTTTAGCCCCTCTAGTACCATACAACACTCATAGAACTTTACAAGCAGAGCATGCAGGTTAATAAGTGATTAACATACATCTCAGGAAGCATTTCTCAAGGCAAAAAATCTTTATTAAGGATGTTTCTTAAGGAGTTTTCTAGAAGTTGGTTAGTAGGTGAAATACTATTTAGTATTTCATCACCAGTGACAGAGAAACAAATGAAGATTGCTGCTGAAAACACTTGCTATGATGCAGAGTGCCAGAATGATAAATGGTAACAGCAGCCAGGGGAATCAGTATGATCTGGATTACTTATTAGTCCAGATTCACTCACAGACAGGTGCAAAGATGTATATGAAGGGCAGGAGACGCAGGCCATGCATACAGATTAAGAAGGCTGAGATGTACTCATGGAATAGCAGTGACAACGTGGCACTGCCTGCCCCCTGCCCTGGAAAAGCACACCAGGGTAACCTTGAGAGGTTTCTACAAAAACAGGTAAAGGGCATTAAAAACATTTAGCCAGAAACTTCACCTCTACAGAGAGCATTAATGATGATGGAATAAGAGTAACTGGCTCAGAGATTTTAAACTGGGCTGCCTGGACAGTGACAGGGGAAGGGGATCTCTTATCTTTGTTCAGCTGCACCATCACATCTGACAATGCCTGCTGCAACAGGCACCCTAAAAAAGTGCACATATTTACACCAGCTCTTCATCTCTACGCCAGGCAAAATTATCTGTTTAAAAAAATATGCTACCACAGAACCAGAACAAAGTAAAAAGCACAACATTATCAGAGGAGCAGATGCAATCTCACCTTTACTTGTCGGGCCTGGCTGATAACACAGGGCAAGCTGAACAACTGCTGCACAAATGCTTTAAGCTCCTCCATAGTCAGCTTGGTCCGTGTCCTTCCACTGTCTTGGCTCACTCTGCTGTACAAATGGGCATAATTAAGTATCAGGTGAGAGATAAGATGATGACCCTTGGATTTATTCACAGTGACAAATTATCTGTCAAGATTACTGAGAAGTTACCAAAAACATTGCAACATGTAAGAACTCAAACAGAAAAACCTAACCCAAACTGAACCAAAATTCCAAACTCCTGAAAACAAAATTTAATACAATTCCCCTAAGCACCTTCAGGATAATCTACCCTGCCCCTTGGAGGTACGACTGTCTAGGTGACTTTGAGTTTGTTACAAACAGGCAAAAGAATATAACCCCACAAAGTCTGCTTTAGGCAGCTCAGGAAGTTGATTGCCATGCCCTGACAAGAAGTCTGAGATATGTGACAGCAACAAGCTCTCAACACAACTCTTATTTTCTAGTGCTTTCTCTCTTGTAGCAGAGAGCTGCTGAAACTGGCCTTGCAACAGAGGACTGCTATTGAGCAGGACAGGTTCTGCAAAGACATTTCCCTTAAATATCACTCCAAGCAAGTGTAACAAGCCCACTGAATGGACTTACAGTGACACACTGCACGAATTAAATACTTGGTGTACAGATCACTGGCAGGCACAACTTCCCAAGTACAGATTTCAAATACTGAAGAGCTGTTCCCTGCTAATGAATCTACATTTTAATACTACAGAAACAGCAAAGAAAAAAAAATTCTCTTTTTCAACTATGGACTTAAATAAAACTGTAAATGCAAAACTTAGATTAATGATCAAATACAATTACACACCAGCTAAACCTCAGAGGGGAAAAAAGAATCTTGCAGGCTTTGACTTGCTCCAACACACAGTAAGGAGGAGTGGTGGGTGCAGCAGACCTGCTGTGCTCCCAAAATCCCTGAGTGAGGGCAAACAGGGCTCCAAGGGACAGGACTGTGGGAGGGGACACTCGGCAGTGTCACACTGGCATTCTGGCCCTAGTCCAACCACACACTGCCACAGCACGAGGTGCTGCACAGAAAGGCACAACTGCCCCTGCCTGGGGAAACTCACATCTTCCAGAAGGCAAAGATCTGGGATTGCAATACTGGACACAACTTCACAGCTTCACATTATTCATTTTTTGGGTTTATCCATAATGAGATGGATAAGACACAGATTTTCTTCTGCTCATCTGACCATGAGTTTATTGCTGCATTAAGCCCTGCCAAATTGCTCTGTTTGAACACTTGTTTTTAATTTGCTTTTTTAATAACCTTATCCTTTCTGTAAATGTGATCCTTCTCCAGGTGTTAAATATGAACATAAATGTTACAGAAGCAGCTGAATGTGACCTTTATAATTACACTGCCTAGCACTCTTCAAAGTAGTTTCAAAATCTTCCTCAAACCTCAATTTCGTAAAATATTTTTAGTTAGCATACAACAGCCCTCAAATGTATACACAAGTCCTTTTTTTGCCTCATAAAATTCTTTTATCTTTAGATCAGATATGACACTGAAAGTTGCCGAATCCTTCTACCCCTTGTCTTTCTTGGGGTAGTTCTGGAAACCCACCAAATAATTAACTGAAGAGTTATTTCTTCTTACATATACATATCTATCCATCTATCCATCTATACATATCTCAGCAACTGAAGGACTGTTGTGAGAGGGCTGACTTACTCCAACAGCAGGAGGAAGAGGAGGAAACAGCAACAGACCAGGAACACCTGGGAGCTACCAAAATAATTGAAGTTCACTAGAACAGGCAATGCAACCCCTGTCATGCTGTTTCCCTCACCCAGACCAGAGTTCTAAGTGAAAAATACTTCTAAAGCAGTGGGGTCCTAAAACCAATAAAAAACAAACAGCAGAGCCTTCTTTAGCCTCCAAATACAGAAAAAAACCCTTCTCTATTGTGTATTAACTTTCCAGTTGGAAGGCTGTAACACTTGGATCTGTGGTGCAACTAACATTTTAGTATTCAAATCCAAGCAGTTATTATATATGCATTATGTTCCATGAAGCAAAGTTGTTAATATAATTAACAAGGTATTTACCTTTTACTCTCTCAAAGTCTGAAGTAATACACAAAAACCACCCATGCAAGAAATACAACCAACTACAAAACCAAACTTTATCATCAACAGAGGAACTGCAAGCTACATAAATTTACCATACAACTGCTGCCACAAGACTTACGGTCACCTCATCAAATTATTTTCCAGGGGACTTTTACTCAGTGCACAAAACATACAGGAGAGAGGGAAGAACATTCTCCTGAGAGCCCATGAGAGCAGAACAGGGAACACATCCAGCAGAGTGCTGAGGCAGGGCCAGGGGACAGAGCAGCACTGAGGCAGCCACAGGCAAGGCAGGCAAGAGAGAGAACCAAGGGAGTTAAACTGCCCCAAGCCACTGCTTTTCAGCCACACATCACTGCCTCCCACAGTCCTTCCCAAGCAGTAACAGATTGGCTCAAGCCAGGGACTGGTTTTGCTCTCTGTACTGCTGTGCTCCCCCCAGGTCCTTTTGTCACGAACACCCAAAGTCAAAACTCATGTTCATTACATTTTCACCTCTAGCTGTCTTTCCCTACAACTCCCCCACACATCCAGCAAAATACTTCATCAGCAATCAAATACAATCCTTCTCCAAAGGATTTCACATTTCAGTACATAAGTCAGCTGACATTCCAACTAAGTCCACTTCTCTGGCCCTTCGTGCCACTGTATCTGCCTCCTCCCCTCCCTACCTCTCAGTGAGTCACGGCACCAAGGAAAGGAAACACTGAAAGAAGTTTGCATACAGGGTTCCCAACTCTTCCCAGTCCAACAAAGTAACAAAGAGAGATGGAAGGCACTGAAAAAATGCCAATCCTACCTGTGTTTTTGCTTTTTGCTCAGAAGCAGCTGAGCTACTGAAGCACAGGTCTCTGCTTCTTTCACAGCATCTCGGAGCCTGCGGAAAAGATCATTCTCCGGGTATTTCCTGTCTTCAGCATCCTCCAACATTACTCTCAGCTCAATCACATCTGTAATAAGAGTACATAAATAATTTGTATGCAGAAACAAGAGATTTTAGATTGCTTCAAAGGCCTTCAATCAAGGTTCCAACAGGGCAGTTCAATTTGAACTACACAATGGTAATTCGCATTAAACTCCTGCATCAGCTCATTTCTTTTTTCCAATACACAAAACACAGTATTTCTCTCATTAAATGAGAGCACGGAACAAATGTAGGAGTTTCAGGACATCCTATGAAGAATGACAGAAGTCTGACCTTTCTTGTGGTTGAGATTGGCAGACAGAGCCTCTGTAACTCTACTGACCCAAGTGTCGTAAGACTGTGCTCTGACTTTCACTCCATACAACAAAGAAGGAAGGTCTTCTAGAGGATAGCGGTACCTGAAGGTGTGGAGAGAAAAGACAGAGAAAGGATTAATGCCCACATGAAAGTCAGGATATTGCTAATATTGAGTTTTTCCAGCTACAACAAGGCCAGAAAAACAGAATATGTACAATACCTGTTTGCCTGAGAACCAAGAAACAAAGAGCATAGAAATACTCCTTAAATAAAGGAAGAGAGAAGTGTGACCAAATGTATTTGCCCACTGGTCTACAGAAAACTGAGAGATATGGAAGAAAAGTATGGAGGAAAAAAAATCCTGTGTACCTTAGACACTTCTTCTGCATGGGACAGGGACATAAATCAGAGGGATGGTATAAGCACACCAGGCGCTCGGGATTACAGGAACACGTAAGAGCTGACAAGAAGCACGTGGTTCTGCAAGCTGTGCACTGACGTTCATCGTCTGGAACCAGCTCAAACACCTCTTCTTCAGACATCAACACTCCCTGACAAAAAAAATAGCCACTTGATCAAAAATTCTAATGCAAGCAGGGGGAGAGGGAAGCAAAAGTTCTTTTGCAAGCAAAAGGTTGTCTCTCATTACTCACCATCTGTACAACAGACTCCCTCAGCCGTGTCTCCTCCTCTATCAACAGAGTCATCTCCTTGCAGACCATGGCAGCCAGCCCAACATCCAGGCACTCTGGATCTGCAGCCATCTTGAAGATCAGCTCTTCATGGGAGAAAACACAGTGACGTCCCAGCCTTCGGTAGTGGCTCACACACTGACGTCCAATGGGAAGCTGCAGAAAACCACATCATCATCATCATCATCAGACTGGGAGAAAAATCATCTCTTAGCCCCCATTTTCCCTCCTTCGACAAAAACTGGGAAAAGACTGAGGCTAAGAGTTGTATTTGATGGGGCAGAGAAACTGGTAACAACCTTCAGTCATGTCACAGATGAGGACAAAGAGGGTGTCAATGCTGGGGAGGGGCACCTTCCACAACCTTACACACCTAACTTACAGACCAAAGTTTAAGAGTAGCCCTAAGCTCTTTTTACTTCCAGTGGCAAGAAACTGGCACCAAAGAGAAGTCATCTGGTCTACACTAAGGTGAATACACTGCCCTGTGGATATTACTATGTTGAATGTCTATGTCCAAGCATAACATTCCTAGAGTTAACCAAAACTGATATCACTCATTTTGGGCCTTTTAAAGCAAAAAGCAGCTAAATTAATTGCGCCACACATTTCTGGTTACATTTGCATAAGCCAAGGAAATTTCAGGTGGCTGGTGCAAGTTTAGCAGTTTTTCACAGAGGCTACACACACATTACATCATGAGCACCAGAAAAAAGAGCACTGACACACTGCCAGTCCTGCAGACAATTTTTCTGATAAGTGAATAGAAGTCTCTGAAACAGGGCTAAAAATTCCATCTGTAGTTTAAAAAACAAAGCTAGAGATAGACAAACTAGAGATGAGATCATAACTTCCAACTGTAAAACCTGGATAGTAACAGAACACTCCTTTGACAATTTCCTGAACAGCCCACATGAGCTCTGCACTGATGTGGCACAGCTATCAGAACAGCACTAATGTGATTAAAAGGCACAATGAGCTGGCACAAAGGAGTAATGAAGACTGTTATAAGCCTATCTCCAACATTCAAATGACAACAGCACTTCAAGACAGGACACGGACCTGTATCGAATTGAGAAAGTGGCATCACAGGAATACTAGCTAAAGGTATTGTGAGATGCCACTTTTTGGTTAATCAATAATTAAAAAGGAAGAACATGTGTCAAAGTCTCAGTTAGAAGGTGCCTAAAATTATGTGCTCACCAAAATTAGTTTGTATAATGGAAACTCCCCTCAGTTTCTAATTGCTGTCCCAAGAACTATAAACATAAAATATACTATTCAACTGAAAAAACTACGCAGGTGGTTAAGTTCCTAACACCCCACTTGCAGAGGTCACTGAGCAGGGACATAGCAAATATATACAAAAGAACAGACCCAGTCAGCAGTGCAGAAGTTCACAGCTTCAGCAAAGTTATATCCCTGGTTAAATCCAGAGTGATAGGCACGAGGAAAGGTCACAACAAACTCGCCAGCACACTGATTGGTCCTGAAAACCTAATAAAGGGAGGAAAAAGGAAAGAAAAAATATGTAACATGCAACAGCTTAAGACACAAAAGAACAAAATGTTTGAACACCACTTTCTGTACCCATAGAACACTACAGGCAACACAGCAATCCCAACAGTGCTAAGGATTGTTTCTGCCTTCTTAACATGAATACTCAATTTACAGCCTTATTCAGAAAAAGATGAATATATAAGCCAACAGTTGGAAATTGTCTTTATGAATCCCAAAAGGGATGTTTCTCTATCATCATTTAATCCATTGTACCACAAAGTGCAAAAGCTTCTGGAAAAAATTTTTATGGTTTGCTTTGTTGGGGTATTTGCCAGGGAAGCAATTTATCCTAAGACAAAAGCAAATGATAGTGACTGCTGCTTAGAGGGCTGCAGTCAATTATGGTTGGTCAGAAAAGCATTTTGTAATGCTGAGATTTCTACTGAACACAAGACAAGTATTTTACTGTCAAAAGCTTTTAAAGGCATTTCAGACAAGCTTGCTGTTACACAAGGGAAGGGGTTTTTTTAATTAAAAATTAAGTGTAATACACAGCATATGTTTGTTCTGGAAGGTATTTTATGTAGGAAGCTTGGCACACTCACTTCTGTTATAAGATAATTTAAATTTCCTGGTTAGTCTAGGGAAGAGTCCAGAAAACAGCTTTAAAAAACATCCTATAAGTAATGAATATGCAAATGCCCACCATAAAAATTCTTCAGTGTTATGCCAAACCATTGTTACACAAATCTGGTAGAGAATGAAAAAAGAGCACATAGAAGTACTTATGTAAAACATGCTCGCGTGCCACTCACTGGTACACCGTGTTCCATCAGCACGTTGGGGTTCATAATAGTGACCAGCTGATGCAGGAGGTCAGGCTGGGATTCAAACAGCTCAGGAGCCAATTCCTTCATCACCTCCTCCAGCTGCTCTGCTGCGTGAGAGGGCACACCATACCACGTCTTGGGCTCTCCCCTGCCAAAACACAGGCACAGCAAGGAACACGAGTGAGAGGGAGCTGCTGCTGCCACCCAGCTGCAAAGCACACCTCACAGCCAGCAGCACTGTCCTCACAAGCCACTTCACATCTAGATTAAAAAAAGTCTTCTTCAGCATCTTCTCCAGGATGTACTATTCTACTCTGAAAAATCAGTTACACGCCAACACAATTCTCAACATACCTGACAGGAGATCTGCCTTGACAAGCCTAACTTGGAAGGTAATTGTCACTTACCATGCTCCAAGGGGGTAAAATGGGCAATTATTTCCCTTCAGGAAGAAGGAATTAAGTTTAATAAACAAAAGCCTGGCTGTCAAAGCTACGGTTTAAGAGAGATCATGGTACTCCTCCACTCAATTAGGCTTGGAGTAGTCATATTCCTAAAACCAACAGAACAGTATACCAGCCAGTGGAGTAAAATACATGCAATCTTTCTAATATTCATAACTAATTGCTAAAAACCTGTGATCCACTGGACTATTAAGATGAAAAATGCCAAATATCATGGATTAGTTAAGTACAAGGGAACAAAAATATTAACAAGACCAAAACTAAACAAATAATTACTCAAGCACTATTCCAGTCCTTTCTTAACCAAAAGAAACTATCATGACCTAGCATCTACAGTGCTGAGATTTATTTTTAAAATATGTCATGAAGTACAAGCAGTAGCTGCTGAAACACCTGATGGGGTTTACACAGCACTCTGTAAATGTGTTATCCCACTGATTCCATGATGATTTTTTTCCTTTTCCATATACTCCTTTTATACAACTTTTATGTATCCTTAGTGCTTTTAGCCCACATATTTGTAATTCCTTAAATTTAATAACTTAGCTGAGACCCAGCAATCCGTTAAACCAAGACACCAAACATCCCGAAAGCCTCCAGCTGGAAGTCAAGAAGCCCTATGCTATCCTGAGAAACCAAGGTCTTCCCTAAAACATTCTGTAAACTAAGATGAACCCATCCAAGGAGAGACTCCTCAGAGGAGAGGGTCCATTTGAGCCTCTCATTGGGGAGTCTATGACAGATACACTAATTTACAAGGCCTATAAATTGTATATGCCATCTATCGTGTGTGTGCATTCTGGTGTGCATTCCACCTGGATGCTGTGGTGCACCTAAAGATCCTTAAGTAAATACCGAGGTACAACCCCTTTTCCCTTTAATCGTGCCTGGCTTTTAATTTTAAGAGCAGGAAAAGGCGACAGCAGAGGCGGCGGAGCCGGGAGCAGCGCTGCCGGTAGCTCCCGCGGGCTGCAGTGCCGCCTGCTGGCAGCGCCCGGCCCCGCCGGAGCCCCGCACCGCCGGAGCCCCGCAGCGGGCACAGAGCCCTCTCACACCCTGACACACCCAGCACCGCGCCAGGACAGTAGCTGAGCCTGGAACAGAACTAATGCCCCTCCCGAGCCTGCGGATCAGACCTCACTACAAACACGCTTCTTCAAAGATGCACAATTATGGCTTGAAGGCCATCAGCTCATCGCTCCCAGATGGCCAGCAAACTGTCTGAAGTTTCCCACAGCTCCCTCCTGCTCCCCTCACTGTGACAGAGTCTGATGAACTGGGAAGACTGCAATGCCCATAGTTCATCTGTCATGAGTCTTCTATTCAAACACAAAAGCTGCACACCACAACACTTCCAGGACTGTTCCAAAAGGCAGAATTACTTCCAAATTTCTCTTTATGAGGAGTATTTCTGTGTATATGTGGATCTGCTGCTGAACAGTCAGCTCTGATGCCTCTACGAGCCACAAGACTCCACTTCCAGCACAGACACATCTCAACTTTAAATCACAAAGCAATGAACCAGTGAACTCTAACTCAGTTCTAAACAAAGTTTTCTTAAAAAAGATGGGACCCTGTAAAGCACAACTTCACGGTGACACTGGAACACTGGCCACGCAAGAATATTTCATCAGTTACTGAAAAGCAGTAATATGGTTAAACAAGTATCTGTACTCACTTTCAATCAGCCACAGCTGAGAATATGGACCACTCACCACGTTTCGCTTTTTATATACAAATGCCCTCAGTGTGCAGAGGCACTTTCAAGCAGAACTACGATTTTCCTAAAGCCAACAGGGCAGTGTAAGGCAGATGCACAAAGGACACCCCATACCAGTGCAGGTAGTTGATGGAGTAGCTCCAGTGGTCTTCAATGTGCCAGCAGAACGAGGAGAAGCACATCCCTACGTACAGCCAGGGAACCTTCATGCCAGAGATGTCTGCATTGATGTGAGCAAGGACTGACTGCTCTAGAATGGGCATGTTGTTCAAGTTCCAACCAGAGAGAGCATAATCCTGCCAAAAGGAGGAGAAAATCTGAACTAATCAGAAGAACATAGGGACACCAAGTCCAGAAAAGGAAAGCACAGATGAAAACATCAGCCTATCCACTTCTATAGTAGATAGTGGGATATTTCCTGCAACAACGAAACAGCAAAACCAGAAGTAATTCCTTAAATACCTTAGTCATCAAATAATCACACCAAGATTTTAATACCAGTCCTAATATTTCAACACAGCCCATCTTCTTTGGACCAAGGCTTATACAGTCAGGTTTTGATTTCTTCCCCATCACAAGACTGCAGGTTTCATGCTTTTCTGGTGGAACAAAATACCAGCAACACCAGCAGAAGAACTGAAGATAGAAGTCTTCAATAATATAGAACTTTAAATTGTAAACAACACAGTGACTCTCATGTTATTATTTCAGCTTTTTTAACACCCATTTTACCAGGCTGCAGTTTACACTGATCTACTTTATAGATTACTTTCTAAAGTTTTCTCAAGGGAAGAAATTCCTACACACTCATTTTTGAGAGAACAGCATCAACTGTTAAGCACTCTCACCTTTACTCTCAAATACACACAGTTTGTTCAAAAAATTACAATCCAGGCAACCTTAAAAGCCCACTACTGTGCTTTAACATTGATTTACATCCCATTTCTACAAAAGCTATAAGCACAGATTGACTGGCATTTTAGATATATCCCATAGCTGCTGAAAGGACTGGTCAGGCCCTCAGCTCAGCCAAACATTGCTGCTGTTTCCTTTGCTCTGACACCACAGAGACATTGCAGTGAGTCAGAAGACTGAAGTGATCTGGTTAAGAAATTTTTTAAGTGACTACCTTCACACAAACAGATAAAAAATCAGTGCTGACTCACTAAGCAGCTACACAACCACTGCACAGCCAACAAAGGTACACACAGGAAGGTGCAGGAATGGGTGGAAGACAACAGTGAGCAGGATTACCTCTTCCAGTGAGCAGTATAAATTGATTTGGGGCTGTGTAATCAGGAAACCACACCTTTACTATATCTGAATTTAAGCATACAACCAGCAAGAAAATTGCTTTGCTACAGTAAGGTCTGAGGGAAAACAGGTAATATACTTACCAGATGTTCTTTATAGAATCTTTTATAATAGAATGCTGTATCTACATCTTTTCATTCTTACGGTATGCACAGAGAAACAAGCTAAATCCAATTAGTTTGTTTCACCCATTAAGAACGTCCTAAGGAGGACAGAATCATGTTTCTGTAGCTAACTCTATAATGAAAAGGTTTGGAACAAGAAAGAAAGAATATTATTAAAGAGTCTCCTCATACTCAGACAAACTGCAACAGCTTGCACATCTTTGCCTGCTAAGATTAAGTGATAGAAAACAGGTGTGACTTCAATCATGAAACAGACCTTGGTTATCAGCAACCAGATCTGTAAAAGAGCCTCTAATATCATATCAATGCCCTGCTCAAAAGGAATGTAAAGTACGTGCAAAAGCCTGAAACAATTTCTTCATGAAAAAAATCCACACAGATTTCTGACCTAAATTCTTAATGTGCAGTCTTACACAGAGCAAAGAATGGGGTCAGTTTGCATATCCAGTTCCTCACCTCCTCCTCTGGCATCAGCTTTCGCCGGCCATCCTTCACTGGGAAGCCACTCCCAAAGTCCTTGGACGAGATATCAGCCCCATATTCCACAATAACATCTTCTTCTATGCTGCTCACTAATCGCCAGAATTCTTTTTCTACCAGCTCAGTGGGAACCATCTGAAAACAGAAGAGATGTTATGGTATGTGCAGGTAACAAAAATCATTCCAGCAATAAACCATTGTTAACTCCCCATGAACTTTCATACACCAAGGTCACTCCCCCTCTCCCAAGTCATAGTTTGGTCTGTATTCCTCCAGTGTCTGGAATGTTTCAGAAATAGGATACCATATCATGAGGGAAGGAATAAACAAGAAAGATGGAATCACCAGAAGTACAGCAAAAAAGAATGAGAAGAGGAGACGGCCAACAGAAATCAAGCAGCGAAGAGAACAAACCAGCATGCAAATTCCAAACTATTCCAGAGGATAATGACCAGGATCTCTAAACAAAAGTAAGGAAATTCAGATATAAAACTGTGTTCAGGAGTTTGATATTCATATAACTCATCATTATTCTTACTTATATGTACTTATTTATGAAGCTTATTCTTAAAATAAGCTTTGTTCTATGTCCCAAAGTTGCATCATAAATTGGAGTCCTTAAAAGGTAGAGGCTTTAGCAAGAATGTCCATAAATTACCAAAGAACCCTAAGAGGAGGAAGACCTTGGTGCTGCATGCAGTCCACAGGACAGCAGAACTGTGCCAAAGCAGAAATGCTAGTTTTAAAAATGCTGCTGTGATGCACAACAAAAAAACCCAAAACCCTGTGATTATAGTCTATTGACTTGTCTACAAGAAAATGCTGTAAGAGGAAGGAAAACAAAGACTTATCCTCTGGACAAACTAAAGCAAGACAAAAGGCATAGGAAGGGCAGGAGAAGGGCCCCTTTGCCCAACAAGAGCAAGATACTTAGTTCAGTTTATCAAAAAGGGTAAGAACTTTAACTAGAGCATGCCCAATACAGTAAACTCTAACAAGCAATAAAGCTGTCTGTCCACTGGAGGAAAAGGGTGAAATGAAGTTGAAATGAGACCAGATGCCAGCAAGCTAAATAATTTGTTTACATGTTTGAAGCTTATGGTGCCTCTTTAAACAAGGCTAAGATGCCTTAGCAAAAATCCAAGATCAGCTGAAACCTCTTCTCTTTTTCCCTTACAAGGAATCCCAACAAAAGCTGAAACTCACATGGACCGGCATGTTGAAATAATCAGACTTGAAGTTATCAGCCATTTCACCAAAGCTCTGGAGAGTATATTCCCTGACAGCTTGTTCAAATCCAAAGGCCTCACGGGGTTTGTTGCATTCCTAGGAGATAGAACATAGAAATACTGTTCCCTGCAGCAGACTCTGACACAGTTTCATTTTTAGCAAAAAGCCCTAGTGTCCATCTGAGTCCTTACCCAGCACAGTAAGCTACCAGTTCTGAGAGCTTTCCCGGCCCAGGCACTCGTACCACAACGGAAACAGAGCAGAATTAATGGCACAGAAGCTAATCTAACACTGTACCCCAGTGCTCCACACTTCTGCTTTCCTGTCCAAAGCTACATTTCATCAGCCACTGCTGCCAGCCACAGAGCAAGCCTGTGCACAAGATGCTTAGGCAGCCACAGGACATTTCTGCAGTCACACTGGATTCAAGCACCTGCAGAATAACTGCACAGGAACAAACCCCCCAAGTGTTTCACTCTTATCAAGTCAGCAAACCATCAACAGATCCGACACTGAATATATATAAGAGGGAAGAGGAAAAAGGAAATTAGAACAGGGCAACACAGCCAACAACACACACGGCCCATCTGACAGCAAACCTCCAAGTCTTTCACTGTTCTATCCCTATTCATCCTGAAAATGGAAAAAATACTGGTGTGCATTTCAGCTCCTCTCCCCACTCATTTCTAATGTGTCTTTCTCAGCTCCTCTAAAACTGACACATTTATATATACAAGACATATCAGAACACAAAGATGAGGTAAAACTACCTGGTAGTCAGCTTTTCAGTCAAAGAAACAGGACTGGAAAGGAATTCATCAGTAGTTTCTCTTTTTTCAAGAGGAACTATCCTTAGACTATTCCCAACATGTATCAAAGACGTTCTTAAATGGAGCCTGAGACAGAGAATCTACAACATCTGTGAACACTGTCAAACAATGCTGACCTAAATACATACAAAGAGCCCTTACCCTATTCTTCCCAGCTTCTGTTCCAGTACCCTGCTGTAAAATTACATTAAGCATCTGTGCACAATTAACATCTAAAGTAAAAACTAAGGCAAAAAGTACTAGTGAATGCTTCAAACATCTTTCTGCTGTTACTTGTTTACTCTCCAGTACATATTACAGTTATGTGTTTTCTCCTTCCACCTCTTACTTTCAATGTATTTCTGAAATTTTTCAAGTATTTTCTGTATCATTTGCAAGTAGAAACTTACTTGGCACCTTATCTTTCCTGGGTTTGTCCCCGCCTACGTATTTTTGTTTGGTAACAATCTATCCCTGTTTTTACCAGCAATAGTGAAATTTCTTGAGTTTCCACATTCTTAAACTGTTGCAGCCACTATTTACTACTACAGTCTCTAAATTAACTCCAGATTAGAATGCTGCAGTTTGCTAATACTTCTTTATTTTCTCTTAAGAAAGAGCAATAAAGAAGAAGCCCCACTCTGTGAGCAGCAGCCCAAAGGGAAAGTTTCATCCTTTCCCCTGCCTGCAGCTATGAATTTCCACCTCTCTTTAAGCAGCATTTGCCCGAGTTCATGTGACAACCTCATCCCTCAGTGCAGGCTTAGAGCAGCGAGCTGATCCACCTCCTGTGGCTGCACAACTCTCCCTCCACCACCACAAAGGAACCAGCAGGAGCCAACACTTCAGAAGGGCATGGGGGGGAAATGGGCAGATAAACGTGTGTACAACTGCTCCTTCTGGAAAAAACACAGGCTGAGGAGTGAAAGCCAGCCTCATAATTACAGAGTTACAAACAGCAAGCTTCTTCCTCTGAATCTTACATCTACCAACTTTCTGAGCTTGCAAAATTGGTTTCCTTAAGAAAAACACCAAGCCACTCAAGTGATGTTTGCTGTCAGTTGATCAATCACCCCCGGAACTGCGTAGCTCTTCCTTCTTGAGTTATGAAATTCAACTAGCTTCCACTTTCAGAGCCTGAGCAGTTCCTGTTTCAGACTAAACCAAATCCAAAACAGCTACAACAAAATTTTATTATTAGTTCTTTCACTTTCTGCTACAAGCTATTCTCAACAACGATACAACATCTTTCCAATAATCAAAGCTCCCTGTTATGCCTAAATTTCATACTTTATTTATTTCATAATTGACAAAATGTGTCATCATTATGCGGAAAAATCCACTATAACCCTAGTTCTCACCCTAATGTCCCACTACCAGATAATCAAATTGAGTTTCAGCTCTTAATATACCAAGGTCAAAGTTGTAGCTGTCACATGGCCATATAATAAACAAAGGTTATGCCCAAGCTCTAGAAGAAATGTTTCTCTCTCTTTATGGCTCATCAACCAAAATCTATGGCTCATCTTGACAATATTCCAAAACAAACTATGCCTTCTACACAGATGGATTGCTGAACTGCTCTTCTTCTGATCTTTCCAGGTACACATACAAAGCTGGAGTAGTTCTTGAACTGTACCTCAGCAACGCACTTTGGACACCTCCAGTCACCCTTGGGTACATCAGGAAGAGGAGGAATCAAGCAAAAAGTGTGATAGCTGTCATCACATCCATCACACAGCAGCAGTTTATCCTCGTTATTTCCTCTACCACAAAATAAGCAAACATAGAGATCAACCTGTGGGGGGGAAGAAAAGAAGAAAAAAGTTACAAGGAGTTTCTCAGCCAGAGCCTGCCTTACTTAAGCTAAGGAACAAAGGATGATATCCCAAAGTCCAATCTATGAGCATCAACAATCTCCTCTGGTTTTTGAGAAGCTCTGATAATGACAGATTTTGCTTCATTCCCAAAGCAGCACTGTGTGGGGGCAGGGGGACTTTGGGTGCTGCAAAATAACTATCCAGTTCAGTTGGACTATCTTTTGCTATCTAACTCAAGTAGCATCTCATTTATGTTATTCTAAAGCAAAAGAGTAGGTTACAGTTTTCAGAACTCCCTCTCTTCAGCCCTCCTATCGTGGAAAACAATTTAAATTAAATCTGTACAAAGACTGCCTGGCGAAGGAAAATCTCAAAACACTATTTCAGAAATACACACATCACCACTTGCAACAGTACAGTGATATCTTTGCAACGAAAAAGAGATAACAAAATCCACAAGCCTACAGATTTGAATCTAAAAATTCATGAGGAAGCAAAGGAACCCACATGTAAAGGTACCAACTTCTTTCTCGTTTTTTCTAAAGCAAAGGATAAAAACTCCAAATGATAAGAGAAGCATTAATCCCAATACAATAGCAAACAATTTTTGGAAGTTGTTTAAGATAGTGTCTCAACAAGAACAACACTGACTGAGAGACATTCTCTGGGGCCAGAGAGAAAACCACATGAAGAGGTTTCAAGTTTTCTTTGCTGCTGCTTCCTGTATTGTGCAAAGAACTTGAATTAGTATAAACATTTAATATAATACTGAAGAACTGTAACAATCTAAGTGAAAAAAACCTCGGTATTACTTTATCATAGGTAAAAAATTATCTTATGTATAAATTTTTACTGACAGCATGAACTTCGTGAATGACACCTGCTCCAAATTCTGCTACTACTCCCACCAGCCCCTGGCAACTCAGGCTGTGCGTATTTCCTCCACACAGCTCAAAATAACACCAGAAGAGGTGGGGCTGCTTTTGGTGGGGTCTGTTAATTTAATCAAGATGTCACAAAAACATGTGCTTTTCAGCTGATTAGGCTCAGGTGAATTAAATACTTAATGACAAGCCCATCTCCAGTTACACCAGCCTAGTTAAGTATGCAACCTCCGAGCTGTGCAATAATATACTTCTGAAGGAGACTGCTCAGGTTTCTTAAGAAACTATTTTAAAAAATAATGTAGTTCTACTCAGAGACATATCATTTTCCCCTTTTTAAAAAAACCCCATGCACTAACCCTCATGGAATATCATGTCTGTCCAAAACACCAACCCAGCTGCTTTGGTTGCAAGTACATAGAAGGGAGGGAGGGTACCTTAGCACCACTTCCAGGTTCTCTTCCCAAAACTTAACAATGCATGAAAATGGCAATCCTAAGAGGAGACTTTCCTGTGGTACTCACTAGCTACCTCTCACTGGTAATACCTTCTTCTCTCTGAATTCCTATTAACATATGCAACCTCTATGGTAGCATAAGTGATGATTTGGCAAATACAAAAACTGCACTGAAACAGATATTCACAACAAGCAGACCTGTGATTATGCAATAACCACAAAAAATCCTGCTAGCCATGTAATGAAAGTGTAAGACTATGATGATATATAACTATATGCATCAAGGGGAGAGGAGGAGATAAAAAGGTGTATTTTATCTCCCAGTTAGTAATTCACCAAATAAAATCAATTTCATAGTTACCATTTTACAGAAAGAAAAATAAGTGATGGAGAAATATACACAAAACTGCAGCACAGTATTTTTCAGACCAAAGTTATATGAGGTAAATGCATCACCAGTGCATTTAGCACTGCTTTCTTTATCCAAGTATTAAAAAAAAAGTGTGGAACCAAATAGTACTAAGTCACAGAATTTCAAAAGATTAGAGTTACAGCAATACAGTTCCAAAACAACAGTTCTGTTGTTACAGCATTTTCATTTTCTCTTATAAATATAGGTTAAATGAAAAGAGTAGGCAAATAATAGCTCTCCATAAAAAAAGCCCCAAGAGATGAGACAAAATATTTTAAAATTAAAGCATAGTTAAAATTATCAAATGTACATGGTCTAGGAAAACCATATATTCAGAACTGAAAAAATTCAAGTCACACAAATCCTAACGTATATGCAATGGCACAGTGATCTGGTTTTTAAATATCCAACTTCTCCCTCTTTTTCTTCTCCCCATATAAAAATGTGATTCCTAGAGTCTTTAGGTTGCCTTGGCCTTCCATGGTCGAAATTTAAAATAAGCTTTTGTAGGTGTTGTCAGGCTAAGAGAAGAAAGAACTGCTGAATTCGAAGTGAAGAGTCTAATTCTGTAGTCAATAAAAGCACGGATCTTCATTCATGGCTGCGAACACACCTTAAGTTATGATACTTCAAAAGTAGGAAGTCACATGCTGTGAAAGGCATTAAGAACAACTATACATTGCTTTTCCATGGACAAACATCAGAGCACGGAACAAATTATTTTTCCTATTCAAATTCAAAACAGAAAAGACACAAAATGTGGAATTGCTAAAAACAAACTCCAGAAGTACTGGAGCACCTCAGAATCTCTTGTAAGGAAAAGAAGCAGTATTGCAGTTGTTCTGCTAAGGGGAGTGCAAACAAAAACTGAACTACTGAAGGCATTCAAGCACGTGGCAAGTATGATCAGAAAAAGCTTCACATTGCAGCAGCCTTCCTGCCCAAAAGATTAAAATAAAGGCCCAGAGCACAGACTGTTTTTCACAATACTGTTCTTCCTTCCCATGACAGTATCATCTGCTGCAGCATGCATTCATTCATCTCTTTGGAGGGGTGGGAGTTCTTTCAGGGGAAAAAGAAAAATCTTGGTAAATCAACCAAGTCTTTTCTATGAGAAATCACAGCCAAGGCATGGAACTTACAAAGTTGACAGAAAGAGTTCCTTTGCGCTGCCTCATCTGCATTCCAAATGCTTCTGATCTGGTTCCCTTGCGCCTTCGCGTCACCTCATCTTGAAGTAAAATGAAGTTAAATGCTATTAATATCACATCAAGATAGACTTAACTTGTAAAAACACCACAGATACCCAGCCTGGCAGCCTGCCTTTCAGATCAGAAACTATTTAACAGTCCAAAGAAAGCAAAAATGTCAGGTTATACCTGGCCAATCTAAAATCAACAGGGATTAGGAAAAAAGTATTTTGCTTATCCTCACAGGTGATCCCAATGGCCTCAGAAACACAGGGAATTACACTCCTAAATTGTGCACTTTGCTGGCAGGATCAGTTTCAGTATTTTTAAATCCTGCTTTCCCTTTCAGTCACTCAGTTCATGGAACAGCTGCTTAATTGTTATTGTTACTATATAACACATAAAGAGCTGAAACTCTGCCAACGTATATGAAGCACTCTGTCAATCTCTCGTGAATGAAACCCTAGAACACTCAGCTTTCTTTTTCCAGTTTTGATTTGCTTTCTTCTTAATACTGTCTCTGGAGACATCCAGGAAGATTTAACAGTTGCACTACAAAGCAAAGAGCCCAAGATTTAATTACCCTCTTTATCCTTTGCTCCCAATGCCAGTCCCATCATCTTGGGTCCAGCTCCAAAGATCTGCAGCTTCTTTAGTTCAGTGTTTCTACTCATTTCTCCTGCCTCTGCCTAAAAATAAAAACAAGACCACATCAGCACAAACCACCAATATTTCCCCTCCAGGTTTCTTCACAATTTGTTATTATTCCACTCTCCCACAATATGTGCTCATCAAAAGAAGCAGGCCTGGAAAGACATGATTTTCTCTTCCTAAAGGCAATGAACAAAGGCAATAAGCAAATGAACAAGAGACAGAATTTTTGCCCCAAATTTCCAAATTGTTTCATATCTAATATTACAGATCAACTACAAGAATACACCAAATAAAAGAACTAGGTTTCTCATTTTGCAAAAAATAAAAATGCCAGAGCAACTTTTTCCAAAATCAAATTCCAAAATCCAGTCAAGTGCCTGGATTTTAATGCAGTTTCAACAAGATTTCCTTATCTGCTTCCTTGAGTAGAAACATCCACACAACACTAATGAGTTCCAACCAACTTCCTTAAGCTTGGCTGCTTTGGGGCCTATTTGTGATGAAATGTTGTGAGTACACCTCAGATCACAGCTACTCGTGTTGCAAGCTCAAAATCAGAGGTGAAAAGACCCAAGTGGTGACAGCTCCATGCCCCTGCCAGCGATGTTTCCCAAAGTGTTCTGCTCAAATTAACTTCTTCCTGTTTCCCATTACTGACCTACCTCATTTTCTCACATCACTGCCACTAACCCAACAATAAAAAGAACAAAAAGAAGAAAATATTGTGCTTTCATCTGCAACACAATCACCTTGGCATTTTTCTTCATGTTGCCTCCTTATACTTTGAAAAACCTCTCTGATGTGGTATAGAAGGCCATTAAATTCTCACCATTCAAAAACTTCTTCCTGAAATTCACTGATCTTACAAGATCTCAGCAAGCCTATCAATTCTGAAGGTGGGCATGTAATTTTAAAGAAGTTATTCTTCACAAGAAGTAACTTCCTGATGATACTTCATCTGTTATTTTTCAAAGTTATGGCCTGGTATCTCAAGCCTATCCCTTGGGGTGACACATCTTCAAAGTTTTTAATCAATTATTAAAAAACCCAAAAAATCTCTTCCAAAATAGTGTTTAATATAAGTTCCAAAACACTTGCAACAAACATAAAAGATTATTTTTTTCTGCCTAAATCAGTTGTTGTTCTTGCTTCCAGAAGACATTTGAAGATAGTTTCCTACGCATTATTACTCTAAGGAATTTTTAGTGATATTTAGAGTCCCTGTTCCCACTGAACTGGGTATGCATTATGCTAACAGGCATCTTTCCAACCTAATTACTGCTAATATTCTAATTTTGAACATTTATATGTTGCTATTAAATTATTTTCACTTTAGATGTGACCAACTTTGTAAGCCCACTGTGCAGCTGTGCAAGTTTTTCCTCATCAATCCCTCACTTTTTGGCTAACAAGCCATAAGGAAACACACTCAGAGCCTTCCTAGTCCCTCATTTTCCATCTGAAACTCATTAACAACTCAACCATTCTCTCAGCTAATAGAACCTGACAGAATTAACCCACATATTTTGGCACAGACATAATTTCAACAACATTTATTAACAATCTCCTCAATTTCTCCTACTACTGTGACCTAAGATAGTTTTCTCAATGACATATGAAAAATAATCTTACTATCATATTTACTAAAAGTAAATCATTAACAACTGCAGTAACAAAGTTTTACAACTTAGTTTAAAAATACATTACCCAAATACATTTTCATAACTCCACTGCCCAGACTTACTTGGATAGCTCTAAACCTTAGAGGATGAAATCCATTCATGCTCAGGTGGAAAGAGCTACAGAGTTTTGAAAAAGAACAGTTTGTACACTGAAAGAGGAATGTTTTTTAAAAATCAGATTCCTATGTAGCCTGATGAACACTGGCAGGATATTGATACTCAAAGGTGTAAATACCAAAAGTGTTCAGAAGCCCCACAGAGCAGTTTTTCTGCTGTGTCCTTTAAGACTGTAAAAAAGCCCAAACTCAAGGCTGTGAGTGCATGGAAGCAGCAGCCACGGTGCATTCCTTGCCATTTTCTCACTGCTAACAACACTAAACTCCAGCTCACTTCGGCATTATATTTTCTCTACATAAGTGAAACGAAGTTGATTAAACTGTGACTCTATTCTTATCTCCTCTTTACCCTGAAGGATACAGACTTTGTTTTTTACCTTCTCAACTGGAAGTACAACCCAAGGGCTTTTCTTGTATATGGGCCAACCCTAATAACATGATCCAGTCACACTGGATTCACTCACTGTTCTCTTGTCTCACCCCTCATCAACTCTGAAACACTGGCATCCCCACTCCTCCAGCCCCAGTGTGCAAGAAAGAAATGGTACAACCAATAACCAAAGTATTTACATGTTTGGGGCATTTGTCAGCATCTCCCAGAGTTCTTTTGTTTCACTATTTTGTTTTGCAGTTATTCCCATGGAAGGAAATCTTTCAAACTAAAAAAACTGAAGCTTGTTTTATTATTCTGCAATCCACCAAACCAGTAAAAGAAACCTGAAAGCAGATATACTACTTACAACTGTTTTTAAGCAAATTCCTTGGACATTAAGTTAATATGGTTTGAAAAGACAGCACTTCTTGTTCCAGTACTGCATTTCTTTACCAGAAATCACCATGACATAACCTCATTAGACAAATCCCTTGTCAGCTAAAATACACCCTAACAGATCCTCTATGAAGATACACTACCCTTTTCTAAGAAAGTATTCTCTTAAATTTAAGCTTTCCTTAAGGATGTTCTGTTTTCCTAATCTGAATTAATTTACTTTTTATTGTCATCTTCTTTACAAGCCTTTAGGAATTCAGCTGCCTCTCCAGCTTTTATTTGTGAAAGCTTTTTTCAGATAAAAGAGAGGATAAAGCATTAAGTTTATTTTCTGAATAGAATCTCTCACCATCTAACTATTCCTTTCCTATCTGGAGACAATGTTTTCAAGGGACATTTGATTACAGTATCCAAAGATTCTCAAGCCACTCTTCACAGAGGAGAACACCCATTCCCTACCTTCTTTCATTTTTCACATTCTCCAAAAATCCTAAAATTTGTTTTTTCAAAGTCTGTCACCCCATTCTACTGCCGAGGATGTTTCTCTATTTTGGCAATTTCTGATCACTATATTTATATTTTCTTATTCATTACCCACTCTATGGTAAGTTATCTGCAAGAAGATGCAGAGGATCTTTGGAAACTACTTTTACCACTTTTTTTAGGAAAAGATATACAGAGATGCAGAGGTCTGTGGAATTATCCATGCTCACTAACCAGGCTTTGGACTGCTCGGCACACTGTACACAAATCATTCAGATGTTTCAGCTAGAGCACAATAGCATTTATTTAGCAGGTTTTTACATTACTTGGACATTACTTGCTCTCTGAAGACTGTTTAGACAACCTCTGGTACAATTCCAGGTATGCATTTCAGACAATTAAACAGAGTCCTGTCTACAATGAAGAGGTGCACTGAAATCTGGAACGTCTGTCTCCATGTTCTCAGGTATTTACTTACACTGCTACCATTTCTGACTACTAAGGAAAAATCCGTCTCCAAATGCTGCTCCAGGGATGACTTAAGATAGTTATACACAGCTTCCAACACAGCCAAAGCCTACTGCTGCTGTCTGTGCTAGTAGGATGAGTTTTCCCTGTATTCAGGAACTCATTTCAGCCATTTTAATAACTGTAATGCTTAAAAGACAACTTGGCTACAAGCCTAATAAAAGGCATTTAAATATATATATTTTTGCAGATGATCTAAATAAAATAATCTCTTATTTCTGAATTGCAGGCCCTTTAAACAAAGTGAAGCAGCTTTACAGTGCCAGGATGAGCAAAGAATCATCTTTCCAAGATGGAGACATGGCAAGTACCATCATTCTACTGAAATCAGCAGGAAAAAAGATCCCACAGGATCTTAGTAACATAGTGACACTTTTACACCATGTGTGAGGAAAAGGACAGACTGGCATTCTGCCATAAGAGTCACTCAAATCCAGAGAAGAACTCCACATAACAAATGACTGCTGCAGTTCATGCAGCATTCTCAGATTTTCTGGACAGCTCACTACCAATACTCTGAGATGTGGGAAGATCAACAAGCCTGGAACTGCTTGTGTGATGCACTGCTGTATGGCTACAATAAATAACATCAGGTCAGCTCTAGTAAGCTGAGAAGACATACTAAAAAAGACAATTCAGTCTAAATCATCAGAGAAGAAGGTGAGAATTTATAAAGGATACTCAAATATCTCAGTGACAAGAGAGGTGCATTGGAAAAAAAAGCAGTTAAAGAGCATCAGAAAAAACTCTGTAGTGCTGGAGCTAAGTCTAGAATGGTATGAAGCAAGTAGGAAGTTGGTTGCATTCGAATCCAGCTTTCGCCCACGCTCTGCTGATGAGCCAGCAGGGAGCCACCAGATTCCATGTGAAAAGCCTCAGGATGCTGCCTGCAAGGAGGATCTCTGTCAAAAGGGGAAGGCCTGATTTAAATAGTGCAATACAGCCATCAGGGCAATACCTCACAACTGTTTCTAGTAAGACAGCATTTTAAATGGTGGTGATTCAGCCTGCATTAAGATTTTCTCAGGGGTACCTTCCAGGATCTAATATCACCTACTAGAACACCAGAAATTCCTACAACACAAGTAATTCTGAAGGAAGGACACTGCTTTTCAGCAGAAAACCTGTAGAACTCCTACATAGTTCCAGCCACCCCGATCATCTCCTCACACACCTGCTTCACTTCTTCAGAAAACCTGCCTGCCCAGCTTGAGATAGTTAGTCCCACACGCAGTTCCACAATTAATAATTACCTACATGTGTTTGCATTCATGTAATTAACAGGCATATCTTAAAAAGGTTTTTAAAAGTTCTAGAACTTTGCACAAGCAGAAGCTCTAACATTGATTCACAAACAGCTTTCTACCTGTCTAGTTTTCACAGATCTATTCATTACCAAGGTACTTAGGCCACTTGTCAGTAAACAAAAAGCAGCTTTCAGAAGTTTTGACATAAACAGCGCATCTGCTGTACCAAACCAGGTCTCAGAGTGACAACCTTCTCTGGACTTGATTTAAATGAAGATTGCTTCCTGGTGGTGCTTTTGAGCAGGCTCCCACAGCCAGAGGCTGCTGCCCTGGTGGGAGAAGTGTTCTCTGTCTGTAAGAGCTGATTAACAGGAGTACCTGGGATTTGACACGCCTGGTTCTCTTCAGCATAACATTCATCCTTGAAGCCTGCTTTGGGGAAGCCTGGGCATCTGAGCTGAGGTCCTCAGCCTCCACCTTTTCCTTAAGATCCAAGTTAGGTTTCTGGATGCCCTGGAGGAGCAGAGCACAGGACACTGTGTTGGTCAGGCAGTGCTAATCATTCCACAGCCTGTGAACTGTTCTGTTTGCTAAGAAACAGGACAAGTGAAATCACACAGCACTACACACACCACTTGGAAAAGAGGCCAATTAATTCACGCACCCTTCAAATAAGAAAACTGAATCCCAACTACCAGGTTATCAAGAGAAAAATACACATTTCCAATTAAGCATATCATATTTTGCCTTGTTTTCCTTCCCAACACTGTTGACCTCAGCCCTATAAAGAAATACCAGAAAACAGCTGCACAAGGTCACGTTACAACTTCCAGCACTGTTCTGTCACAGGTAACTAGGAGGGTGGTTCTAGCTCTGTTGGCACAGCTGGAGCTCCACTATGTCCCAGTTTCACATGCAGTAACAGAGCACTCCGTGTGCCTTCTGGGTCCCCTCCTCACAGCATGAAAGACAAGCATCTCACCATGAGGCTGACCCCGGACTGGAAGAGCTCATAGGGATACAAGATCCGTTCATAGTGAGACTTGAGCAGTGACCCCGTGCCTTTTCCTGGCAGGTAGCCAAGCCGACTCGCCACTTTAGACCATTTCTTCTCTTTGGTGACTACTTCAAAGCCTCCTTTGTTGGCAACAATCTGAAACACATTAATAAAACGTTAAGGGTTTTGAGCTGCTCTCACCAACTTGCATAAAGCAAGGATCAATTAAACCAACCAAATGTTAAAAGGTTCCATGGAAAGTGACAGAATCCTGAAATTAGATTTTGTTTCCTGAAGAACTAGTCCTTTATTAACAAAGCACTTACGTATTCCTATTACTTCATATATTTGATGTGATTTTTGATTTACTAGCAAATGTAAATTGCATACTGTCCTGGACAGGAGGAGTCCAACAGTTAAGATTTATGATGTGCTGGAAAAAATACAAAACCTACCATCAGAACAAACTGCAAAGTTAACTCTCACCAGACTTGTACTGTGCTGTGAAACACAGGTCTGGCCAGAAATAAAGCCCATTCTAACAGACCCCAGGCAGAAGGAGTGCTGGAGCTCAGAACTCTCACAAAACCCTGAAGGGAAGAGAGACTGCTATGAAAAGAGGAAAAAGTGAATTTACCTTCCAACTCAGTCCAGTTATTACATGTGACTTCAATTGGTTTGAGAGCAGTAATTCACAGACAGAACTATCACTGCTTACATCTATATGTGCATAGAATAAAAAACAAGACCATTTGCCTGCAAGCAATGATCATAACAGCATATGAGTTGCTTCCTCAGAAACACTGGCCACATTTCCACTGCCTCCATTCCTTTCACAGTTTCACTGCCAAGCAGCTTAAAACACAAATGGATTATAATGTCATTTATACTATTGTAAGACTAATATCACTTTTACAGCAGCGTAGTTTTGCATTGCATTTCTTTACACACGAGGACTGAATTTCAAGCCTAATGTTTCATATACTGTTAGAAACCTCAAGGCAAAAACATTTTGTTACTGGAGTGAAATTTATGGTTTGCTTGTGAGGCTGAGGTAAATTGAGAAGTCTAACCATGACAGTGAGAAGTGAATTTGTTAATTCTGGTTTCTCCTATAATCACACAGAGTTACACTTAAATAAAACAATAATATTATTGATCATTATTTTTCCTCGTATTTACAGAAAAGTTCTAGAAAAACCTTTTAAAATGAAACCATTCCTGAATTTCAACTTATCTTTAAAATTTCCAGGAAAATTTGTTTTCTAAAATTATCTATGCGTGAACAACAGCCGAAGAAGCCAGTAATGAACTAATTAACTCAGAGCTGCAAATCTACAGCCAATTGAAGTGTTCCAGCTCACAATAGTGACCCAGATATTCTCCAGTACCCCTCTGATACTCTGCATATCCCAGTAAGCCACCATAGACACAAAAAGAAAAAAAAATACTGAAAGCCATTTTATCAGCTTTTCTTTGCATTTTATCAGCCCTTCCAGACTTTCCAAAATACTTGACCTTCTTCAAAACTAAAATATACTCAGGTCTTCACATTTTTACTTACCTAAGAGAAATAAATCTTGATGGGGAATGGAAACTGATGCTCTAACCTAGAAGCATTAGAACTACCAGAACTTCCTTCTTTTCCCTGCAAGAAGAAATCTACCTATTTATATTTATTAGTAGCTAAGTTTATAATGGTACATATATTCTGCCAGTGCAAAACCAAATTCCAACAGAGATTTGTGTGTAAGCTTTGAAGGAAGTTTGGTGTGTTCACCAAACCTAACTACATAATTATCCATTCCCAGCCAGCCTTAAGCCAAGTCTGTTTTGGAAACTGAAGCAAGTATTCCTGACATTGACAGTATAAATTCTCAAAGATGCATGTTTATAAAAGCCTCTGCTGGGAGAGAGGAGGGAGAAATTGCCACAGTCCATTACACAAGTGTTGGTCAGAGCTGAGCTGCACACAGGCACACTGCTGCCTTTCCAAAGAACACCTCGACCTCCTGCAGCTCCACCACATGTGAGAAAGGGAGAACTAAAAATCAAGCGGCCAGCTGACATCAGGACATTCAAGCTGCACAAGGTAATAAATACCTGCTGCATGGGATCCAACCAATCCAACCAAAGGCAGCTAATTTAATTATGCTGTGACATGTCTGCCATAAACATTCAAATTAGGAATGCTTTTCCACTGTATTTTTCCCCACTTATTTTATCTCTGGATTAATGAGATTAGTGCTCTAACACAAGCCCTCCCTGTTGCTTGGCTTCCTGAGCTTGAATGAAAAATGAAATCCCTGTCTGCCCAAGGCCTACACATACTTACCTTGCTCAGACCATAGAGATCCAGTATTTTTCTCTCGACCACAGGGATTTTTAAATTGGATCCTTGGAGTTCCCAAAATTTTGCTAACTGATCCAAGAAGTCCAGTTTCACTCTTGTCATTGCCTGAAATCAGTAAAGGTAGACAATCACATGCTCCAAAACAAATGTCACAAAACCTTAGAGTCCTGAGATAAAACAAGGTAAGTTTTTATAGTGTTTCCATTTTCAACATGCAACTTGGCAAGGGAGGTATTTCTTAGTCATGTAAAAAATCCCTAGAAATAGAAATATTGCTAAAAAGAAAGATCTCTACAAAAAGAAATCTGTATATGCTTTTCTCTCTGCACTTAAGACCCAGTAAATTAAATTCCTACCAAATACCTTCTTGGTCTGAAACCAAAATGCATACTTATGAAATAATCAGCATTCCAGGGAGAAACACAAGAATAATTATTAAAATATACATTGGAGGGGAGGAGCAGAATAACAAACAGTTTTTATATGTGCCTTAACCACACAAAGGGCCTCCTCCCTGGAGTATTTCTGGAGTACTCAAATCACTTTCCATAAGGAGACCCATTTACAAGCCAAATGACATTTTGGTATGTGAACAAAGCAAGGCTTTGAGAAATGTTGTAGAGAAAAGGAAAATCCAGGACAGAGTGGAGCTCATACTGCTTTCAAGAAAGCTCACATAGGTTTTTAAATCATAAAATTAACCATCTATAATAAGCCTATAAAAATCATTTTAAGGCTTAAAAGGCATTATCACGACAGTATGAGGTAACCAGAGGCATCAGAACAGCAGTAAATATTTTAAGAGGAAAAAAATTATTGCCTGTGGAGCTCTCAGAGCTAGACACTGGCTGCTCTTACTACACACACGATATTTGGAATTCATTTTAGACATTTCCAGTCGAATGTGAAAAACTCCTGTGGTTATTTTGGGTAATAAAATAAAAACCAGATTTTTCTCAAAGCTGGGGAGAGTTGTTTTATATGAACTCTGCCACTGCCAAGTATAAACATTGATGTGGTCTATGGGTTTCTAAAGTATCCCCATCCAGAAACCTGCCAAGATGCAAATCTCAAGCAGGGAGACCTCTTGCTTTCAGTGCAAACACAGAGTTGTATCAACAGTGGAAAAGCTCACCTCCAGTTCATTCAGGCGCTGAATTCGTGGAGTGAAACGAAAACTTTGTACTTCACATGCAAATGGAGGCTGCCAGTCCTACACAGAGACAGAAACACATTTTATTGCTTCCAGAAACTTCTCTGAAAAATGCACAAAACCCAAGACCCTAAAAACGCCTGAGTAAACAAGCTTCCAATAGTAAATTAGTTTCTCAGAACAACTGGTGATATCATTTTCCAATTTTAAGACATTTTTGTGCTTATACAACAATGTTCCTCCCACTATATTTTAGTTTGAAGAAAGATCCTCACAGATTCAAAAATGTCAAAGAAAATAAGGTTCAAAGCATCCCAGTATGCATTACCTCATGCTAAGTTTAAATATGAGATACACTCTGTAGCTGGTTGGTTATTTATTTACTTAAAAGAAAACCCCCATACATCTTGCTCACTGAAAAATCCTCACTGTCAACAGCAACAAAGACTAAATCAGGCACACTATAACACAGCTAACGTTTTCCTGCTTGCCTGCAGTCATTTCAGTAAAGACAAGACCACCAGTCAGGAGCCCAATTCTTTAATGGAGCCTTAAATAATGACTTTCTCAGCACTGTCAGGGGTCAGTTCAACCACAAGTGCCTCCCTGCCCTGTCTCTCAAAACTGTGTTGTGACACCAAAACAAGTAATTCAGCTTTTTTAGCACTTGTTACCAAAGCCTCAGTTACAGTGGATTGTCCACCTGGCAGGGACTGCAGCAGAGGAAGGACACGCCATTCCAGGCGGACAAGCCACGCTAAACATTTATTAATTACTCTGCTGCAGCATACAAAGGCCTCAAGCACAACCTTAAAATAGGTACCACTTCCAATGACAGAAAAGAGTAATAAATCAGTCAGGTCAGTAGGAAGGGTCTGATTTAGCAGTTATTACAGGCTGCAAACCAACCCAACGCGTGCATCCTGTGAAACCCTGCAGTGCAAAGCAGCTCAGCAGTCCCGGAGAAACACAAACGCACCCCTCGGCCAGGAAAGTGCCAGTTATCCTCAGTGAACAGGATCGGGATCGGTTTCTGTGGCCTCTCAACCTGAGCTATTCTGCTTACTTTAGAAAGGGCAGCCCCTTGGAGGTCAAGTTTTCACCGTGTCATTAAACCAACTGAACACATTCCAGGAATCAACACAGGTCGGGAGAGAAAGAACCACGAAATCAAATCAGCAGCCCCCATACCCACGCAGTTCTCAGCCACACGCCTTCCTTCCAGGTTTTTACCTCTCTCGTTGTTTTCAAGTCTCCTATTAACAGCTGCCCTTAAAGTTTATTTGTACTTTAGCAATTTAGTGATGTAAGTGCCTTTTGCCAAGCTGCCCGGTGTTCTCTGGGTGATGACCTGCTTTGCCAGGTCACTGGGCAAGGGACCCAAAGTAACGACCAAGTCATTGCAGGGATTAAGCTGCTGCCTCCTCGAGAGCTGGGCACAAACCTAATTCCCGCACACGGACAGCTGGGCCGTCCTCCTCTCAACAGTCTAAAAATTGTGTTTATAAACAATGATCCATGAAGAACAAATACCCTTCCTTCTCCCTCTTCCCCGCTCGGAGCAAACGCCCGATTTCACCTACAAAGCCTTCCCAGCTTTCACAAGTCGACGGCTGGCGTTTTGGAAGTAAAAATAGCGTGAAGTCCCGGGCACCGCCACGCACTACTCGCTTCTCAGCTGCTGCAGAGCAGCCTCTACAGAGCCCCGCTCGGAGGTCAAAGACTCCACAGGTTCCTCGGCGTCCCTGGCACGGACACCGCGGCCTATGGAAGGCGACACACGAAACCCCGAGCGAGTACGGAGCGCGGGGCAGGGCCTGCCCGGCTCCTCACGTCCCCCGCTCGGCCACCGAGGGCCCGGCCGCGCTCAGACCGCCCGGCGCACCGCGGGACGGCCGGGCGCAGCCCCCAAGGCGGGCGGTACCTTGGGGGGCCGGATCTTGCAGATGCCGGTTTTCTCGGCCAGGCCGCGGATGCGGCCGATGAAGCCGAGCGGGTCGCTGAACTCCTCCCAGCTGGGCTCGAACACGGGGCACTCGGGTGGCGGCACGAACTCGGCCGNCCCGCCCCGCCCGTGCCCTCAGGAGCCGCTGGTCAGTAGCGAGTGAAAGTGTCCGAGTGGGGAACGGACCCGCGGGGATCATCGAGCCCGGCCGCTGGCCCTGCACAGCACCATCCCCAGGAGTCACACCGAGTGCCCGGGAGCGTTGTCCGAACGCTGCCCGAGCTCTGTCAGGCTGGTGCTGTGACCCTTTCCCTGGGGAGCCTGTTCAGTGCCCGGCCACCCTCCGGGGGAAAAACCTTTCCCTGATACCCCACCTAAACCTGCCCTGGCACAGCTTCAGGCCATTCCCTCGGGTCCTATCACTGCTCACTAGAGAGATCTGTATCTTTTACCTATCCATTGCAACATAGTCTTCCAAAGTAAATTGGATATTTTGTTTTTTCTTTTAACCAGAACTGTGCCTTCAGTGTTTATCAAACGCCACGTTCACTTTATTCTTACTGATTCAAACCTCGGTGCCGTTGTTCTATTTCAGCCTCAGAAAAAGTTAATTTCCTCCTCCTGTTACCAGAAGGCTTTACAAGACCTGCTGCACGCAGATCAAAACATTTATCTGCATCACTTTCCTGCCAGGTTAATGAGGTGTCACCCACATTCTACATGTGGGAAACACATCTCCAACGCAAATGGCTGATTTTGACAGAAGTTATCGGTAAGAGCAAACTGATCATGTAAACTTAGAGCACATTGAGGTTATTGTGTTGTTGCTGAGTGTTCTTCCATTTCGTAGGGTGCTTCTGACATGGATGCTTGATACTTTCATGTAAGGCTATGTAAGAATGTGGAATGCAGATGTTTCCTTACTAGTATCTAGGAATTACATGTTTCTACCACCTCCTTCCACTTTTTTTTTCTGTTATTGTTTGGACGTGTCTCTCTTCTGATGAGCTGTACCAGATTCTTTTGAGGAAATACATGTGTATCGTATTCCCAAGAACAGAATCACCACGTACCCAGTTTCTAAGATAAGGAATGACTGAGCCAGGAATACCAGAAGGAAAAATCTCCATGCTCAAAAGCTTTGTTTTGAGAACCAGTCCTTTGCTGGTTTCCCTGTAGACTCTTCAAGGTTGTTTTGGTTTTATGTTAATATGTTTAGGCTAGTGGAGGCCTCTGGAAGGCAATGCTGGGAACGTTGCAGGTTTTCTTAACAGCAAAAAATATCCCAGATAACCCGAGGGGCATTTTTTTAATCTTACCAGTTCTGCAAGAGATCCTTTATGGAGGAGAATTTTAAGCTTTTCTCTATTACCTGCTCTATTTTGGGGGCTGTTGGCCTTTAAAACACCCGTCCATATGTACCCCATATCAGTCTTTATTTTTCTTGGTTATCTGGGGGTATTCAGAGAGATCAGTGCCTGCCCCTCCTCTTCCCCTCTCAGGGAAGCTGCAAACTGTGATGAGGAAGAACCTCACAGTTTTGTAAGTCAGCCACATTGGTGTTTTTTTTGGTTTCTTTTTTCTTTTGTTTGTTTTGGGGTTTATTTTGTTGTTGTTGTTTCTTTGGGGTTTTGTTTTTTTTTTTTTGTCATACAGAAAGTCCATTTCTTTAAACGAAGCGTTAAGGAAAAAAGAACCCTGGCTTATTACTGAGCAAATTGGTTTTTCTCCAGTACACTTAATAAATTAGGAAATTGTTTGGTGCATAAATGGCAACACTACTATACGGTTCTATGGGAATACACGAGGGGGATGAAGAGGCTAAAAGGCATCGGGATGACATAAAGAACACATTCAATTCAGCCAGAATTTGGGCCGCTAACTTCTTGTGGCCGCTTCCTAACGCCAGGTCATTGTCAAAGGAACAGGGGCGTTTTGCGCGGCGTTTTTGCCGCTGTGGATAAAGGTATCAGTGACTTAGCCCGCGGCCCGGCTCGGTGCCACCACAAACACGGCTCGATAAGCGCAGGCCCCGCACCCCGCCCCTCACAGCCGCCCTGCGCGCCCGCCATGGCCGCGCACGCGCCGCCGCCCCTCCGCGGCCCCGGCACTACAACTCCCAGACGCGCCCGCGCGGAGCCGCTGCCGCCCGTGTCGCGAGCGCTGATTGGCGCAGGCAGGCGGCGCCGCATGAAAGCCTGTCTGTGATTGGAGGAGGCGGCGGGGGCGGGGCGTCGCGCCGTTTAAGCCGCGGCGGGCGCGGCGTGGCGGTTGTTCAGCCGTTGGGGCCGTGAGGAGGCGGCGGCGGGACCCCCATCCCGGGAGCTCTATCCCCGGCCTTTTCCAGCGGGGCTCCCGCCGGGCACCCCCCTCCGCCAGCCTCCTGGGGTGCCCGAAGCCGCTGTCCCACGCCCGCGGGGGTTCCGGCACTCCGCAGGGGCGCGATGAACGCGGCGGAGCGCGCCGCGGGGACCCCGCGCTGCGCAAGGTAGTGAGAGTGGGGGCTGCTCCTGCCGGGACTCCGCGGCTCCCGGAGCCCTTTCCTTACTGCCTCGTACACTGGTTTGCCGTAGGGCACCTCTTGGTCGGCTCCTGTGCCTGCTGTGCTTCCTCGTTCTTTTGTCTTTCCGTGTCTGCTGCTCTTCACTTCAGCAGTGAAGCGCTCACCTTGTGCCTGGCTTACCTCTTTCCTTCTAGTGTATTTCTCTAAGTGTATTGTTCAAGGCGTTTCTGGTCCTGCAGCAAGTTCTGCGTGAAATAGTTACACTTTTGCATATTCAATGCTTTCCTGTAGTGCCCAGAGTTTTCATGGATGTGCGCTGGGGTTCTGATCCAAGCAGCTTTAGTGAATGGCTCTATAGAGGTCACCATTGCCTCAGTGCCACCTACCAAATCCCTTTATCATCAAAATTCCTGGTTCCCTAGGACCAGATTCTGAACTGTGTTTTCCCTAAGCAGCTCTTTAGCCAAGAGGCTTCTTAGCTTCTGTTATTCATAGTATTGTTTACAAAAAAAAAGTCATATCAATATAAATAATGAAAAGAAGACTTTCTAAGTTTTTTTTTTTTTTAACTCTGCAGGTCTGTTTGCAAATTTGGTGCTTGTTTGAGCAGACTAAATTTTTGAATGCACTACACATTGTTTTGAGGAAAAATACAGTATGTAATTGTGCATATCCTTGATTTGATTTACATTACATTAAGTTGCTTTCTATGTAGCACTTCAACATAAGATTTGAGAACTTGGCAGCTTCTATTTCAGTGTCGAGGGTGGACAATCTATGTGGATAAGAACAGCAAGTACACCAGAAAGGAAAGCACATAGATGCCTAGACCTACACCTTAAATTATAATGGCTGGTGCATCTGCTAGTCTGAATTATGATCTTTATTCCATGATCTGTCTTTAGAAAGTGTTTTTCTCTCTGGGTATCAGATAGTGTTTTCCTGTTTATTTCACACTGGCTGCTGCTTCTGATTGAACAGTGATGGACTTTTTATCCCCTGAGTTCTGTCCTTCTATTCTTTTTCTCCTCTTTTCATAGTCCTCCTCCCAAAATCACTAATGAGGCTTTGCTTCCCTAACATTTATTTTTATCTTTTCCATCAGCTGGGACCCCCTCCACAGTACAATACACCTGCATGCTGTTCTTTACCAAAGTTCTTGGTTCTCCTAAATGCCCTGTTGTTCTGTTAATACCCAGAGAACAGTCAAGCTCATCTGTGTTTTAAACTGAATCTGTGTAAAAGTTTTAAATCTTTTTAGCTACTTTAGAAAGTGTTTTAATTTTCTTGTGTGATGCTTACATGTCATCAGAGCCTGTTTCTGTCCAGGCTGCCAACCCCCCATGCCTCATCGAGATCTGCCGAGTCCCAGGCTCTGAGTCAGGACGACTTCACTTCTCTGCCGTCCATCAGCGAGCGCCTGGCCCACCTCAATCCCTCCCGCGAGCTGCTGGACTACTACCGCAAGAAGATCGCGGACTTCGATGAGGAGCATGAGGAGCTGGTGAAAAGGCTGGAGAAATACAAACAAACATATGATGAGCAGGTTAGGAAATGACTTTTTGAAACGTTTTACAATATTTTTTCCAATACTGCCCTCATCTGGTCAAATGTTACAGCAGAATAAAATAATTCTTGAGCTGGCTGTTCTGTGCCGGTTCCAGACTCAGAGCACCAGCAGTTTGAGGTTTGTAGGTGTTGTCCAATGCTCTGTTTCAGTTTGAATACCTCGTTCTCTCCTTGTAGCACCAGCTGCAGTGGGAAGTCCGGCACCTGGAAGAGGAGATTGCGGAGCTGCAGAAGGCTCTGAGCGATATGCAGGTGTACCTCTTCCAGGAGAAGGAGCAGGTCCTTCGTCTGTACTCGGAGAATGACCGCCTGAAGCTCAGGTGGGCTGTCTTGCCTGGGGCTGAGTCACTGGCAGCAGCAATTGGTGCCCTCTGTTCTCTGCCAGATGTGGAGTCTTCAGAGCAGTGGTTACTCCATGCTTCCTAGGGCGGGCTCCTGCAAAACCATACCAGTCCTGGAGGTGCAGTGCAGTCTGCTGGGCTGCTAAATGTTTCCACTTAATATTCCTCCTCTTCTGGGAGTAGAAGGAAGAGCAGAAGTTGAGCATTGGTTCAGATTTGAATTGTGTGTTACTACCTTGAATGTGAAATTCTGATTGAAGCTGACTCTGGTGGGTTGGCCTTGGCTGGATGCCAGGTGCCCACCAAGACTCTTTATCACTCACCTTCTCTGCTGGATGGGGGAGAGAAAATGCAAGGAAAGATAAGGTCAAGATAAGGACAGAGATCATTCACCAGTTACCATCATGGGCAAAACAGACTTGACTGGGGGAAATTATTAACAATCAAATGACCAGAGGGGTGGAGCCTCTCTCTCACAGGCTGAGAGAGTAGAGGCTGTTCAGCCTCGAGGAGGCTCCAGGGAGCCCTCATCACAGCCTTCTAGCACTTAAAGGGCCTACAAGAGCTGGAGAGGGACTGTTACAGGAGCATGTAGGGACAGGACAAGGGGGGATGGCTTTAACTGAAAGAGGGCAGGTTTAGGTTAGTTGTTGGAAGGAAATTCTTCACTGTGAGGATGATGAGGCCCTGGCACAGGTTGCCCAGAGAAGCTGTGGGTGCTCCATCCCTGGAAGGGTTCAAGGCCAGGTTGGATGGGTCTCTGAGAACCATGGTCTAGTGGAAGGTTCCTTGCCTGTGGCAAGGGGATTGAAATGAGATGATCTCTAAGGTCCCTTCCAACCCAAATCATTCTATGAAATCAGAGTAGGATAATGAGAAATAAAACCAGATCTTGAAATACCTTCCCCCCACAGCTCTCTTCTCCTAGCTCAACTTTACTCACAAATTTTCTACCTCCTCCTCCTGAGGAGCACAGGGGGACAGGGAATGGGGGTTGTGGTCAATTCATTAGATACTGTCTCTGCTACTTCTTCCTCACTCTTTCCCTGCTCCAGCATCAAGTTTTCTGTTAAAGATTTAAGAACTTAAGTCAAACCATGTGTTGGTGTGCTTTGGCACTTCTCAGGAGTGTGATAAAAAGTCTGATACAGCCCTTAATGTAGTTTGTTTTAAAAACAATACTTACAGTCTCAAAAGATTTTAGAGAGTTCATAACTCTTAATGCAAATTCTTTCCACCATGTGCTATTGTATCAGCCTACATAGTATCATCATGCTTGAAAAGAGAAACGCCCTCCAATCCCAGCAGAATTGGTGGTGGTCTTGTATTGGCAACATCAGGAATGTCCCTGGAGCTTGTTTTTAAAGCAGCATTCTCAGGAACTGCAACAGGCTGGGAAACTTGCAAGCATCAAGTAAATTAAAAGGACAGTGTGTCACAATGGTGTGATGTATTTAGAAAAAAATGTGCTGACCTCTTCCTTTGAATTCCAGGGAATTGGAGGACAGAAAAAAAATCCAACAACTCCTGAATTTACTGGGAACAGATGATGGAGAAGTTACATATTTTCATAAGGAGCCTCCACATAAGGCAAGTCCCATCTTTCTGTAGGTCTCCTCTTTGGATTGTAACGTGAGTATCTGTATCCCAGGGTCTGACCACAGACCAGCTGTGTCCCACAAGTCAAAGGCTACTAAATGAGCCCAAAGCAGGAGGGATCTGTAGCAGCACTGGGTTTCAGTATAAATACTGAAAGGTAAGTAGGAACAAGCACACTGAAAACAGGTCCTCTTAGCATCAGCCTCCTTCTGCCTTCAGAACATACCTCCAGGTCAGCCTCTGAAATGTCAGATAGGAGCCTGAAGTCATCTGGCAAAGGGTTGTCAAGATGGCAGGAATACCACAAAAAGGGGAAAAAAAAGTGCAGAAAATGACCAGGCAGGGTGTTTGAAGATGAGCTGTCTCAGAATGCCTGTCTCAGAGCTCCCAAGAAGAAGCATGTGTCAAGGTTGCTGCAGCAGTTTCCTGGGCGGAAGGCTGCTGAAGAGCCATCCCCTCTAGGCAGCGTTGTGTTGCATATTTCAGAAATGGTGTTGAGTTGTTTAGATGGCAGTGCATGTGATGTGCAGTGTAGTTGAACCTACTCAAGGAAGCCATGAGTCATTGGGCTATACAGACACTGTGATGGGAATATAGGATTTATTTTGGAATAAGGTGCAGAAAAAGGCTGGAATATGCTACATTGTTCATGGTTGCTCTGCACTGCTCAATTACTTCAAAAATCTTGCAGAAGCTTTAAAATTCCTGGTTTAGGGTAGCTTTAAAGTTAGGCCTATTATGTAATACCAACATAAAGATAAGCATTGGTGTTATAACCTGCTCTTTCATGGCCTCCTTTTTTTCAGATGGGTTTCGGTTCAACAGTTCATGAGTTTCAGTATTTTTATCACTTAGCTTTTATCTCAGGCTTGTTCAGTATCTTGAATGAATGTGCTGATAAATGAAGCTTTGTGTTTCTCTGTCTTGCTGAGACAAGAAGGAGTATAAAAGGAGGAAATAATATCATCTTCACCTTCCTCTTCTCTCTGTCCCCAAAATACTCTTTTTTCTGCTGAGGGTGCTGATTTTCATCCTAATGAAGCCATCAAAGGCAGAATTACTTTCCATTTTTTTGGTGAAAAAAATAGAGGCATTAATGGCCAACCTCAGCCATGATAAAGGAAACCTTTCAACATGGGCATTACACTTGTGAATGTCTTCCTTGTCCTGTGGTGGAAGTAAGGTAATGCTGTTCTTTTGGATATCTTGTTTTAACTTTTTGAGATTTGTCCTTGGCCACTGTACCTTTGGGGAGGTCAGATGCTCAGTGCAGATGTCTTGTTTCTGTAGGTTACTGTTCCACAAAAGCCAGCAGAGACCCAGGAACAAGATGATGCTGCTAACACAGGTACCACACCAAGCTGAGTGACAGCAGCTCAGCCCTTTTTCTGTGTGTGTCTGTCTCCTGTATGCCAAAGTAATTCCTGCCTGGGAATGCTTTGGTAAATCTCCATTAAGTTCCCTAAATGTGTCCATACATATCCATGCAGTACTCTTGGCTTCCCTCCAACATCCTTTAAAATAACCCTAGCTGGCTCTCGTGTCCCTGGTGTGCCCAGCTAAGGACGAGGCTGTGTGGCCAGCACATGCTGCTCTGGAGCTGTGCAGGTACCAGCTGCCCAGGCACCTTTGCCACAGCCATTCCAAGCTGTGAGGTTCTGCTGGCCTTTAGTGTGGACTGTAGAGTGGCTCCATATGCCTGCATACTAATTTTCTCTTTTGAAAGAATTGTCTCATCAAATTGACTGAAATTAGCCAACAAGCTCAAAACTCATTCAAGCCTTGATGTTTGTGCAGCTGTGACATTTGCCTATTCATCATTTATTTTAAGAAAATATGTCAAGTTTTCTTTTATATATGCCAACAAAATTTAGGAGGTTGCCTAAATATTGCATTATGATAGAGGGGATAAAGGTATGTGATCACCCCAGGTTCTAGAATTCTTTTCTTTCAGCTATCCCTTCTAGAAGTCATTGTGACTGTAGCAGTGGCAACCTTTTTGCTGTTCCTGTAGGCCCACCAGAACACAGTATGTCATGCTTGGAAAGGTGTACTGCAAGTACATTGGAAAAGCCTTTCCTACTTTTGTTAAATTTCTTCAGCAGGTATGGAGAGGAACACTTCGAAACCAACAGCAAAAGGAGAGAAACCAGGAAGTCCTGAGAGATACAAAAAAGATGATGAAACACTTCTACTACAGGTGAAAACATTGGCTAACTGATGGACATAACTGCTGGCTTGCAGAAAATGATGATAAAAAATATGCCTTCTGCTTAGATAAGATGTAGATGTACCAGTTTTATAAATCCCTGCATCTTACTATGGATTCACACTTTGTCAGTTTACTTAGCTGTTTCTTTGCTGTGAATGTAAATTTAAGAATGATTCTGGAAGCTTTATGTAAGCAGTTGTTCCACTAATGTCAGCTGAAATATGTTGTCCTTAAGTATAGAATGTGCAATTGATGTTCTCTCCCATAATTTGATAGCAGATATGAATTTCCCTTAAACCCACTGAAGATGTGCAGGGTTGGCTGTTTTGTGGCAGTTTGACAGAAGCTATGTGTTTGAGACAGTATTGGGCAGCCCCCATAAGATGCACTGAAACCATGAAATGTTCCCTTTTCTACACTTCCATAAAAGCTTAGGCATAGGTGGCATGACAGAATGAAAGAGAAAATGTGCAGAATCATGAACTGGGGAAGGTGGCAGAAGCTGTATGTAAAGCATGAGGAAGGATAAATCAAGAAAAACAAATAGACAAACTTGTACAGCAGATATTGGTGGTGGTGGTTGTTGTTTTTATTATTATTTGTTCAAGCAGAGGTACAGAAGTGTCTGCACATTCCACAGGATTTGTTAGATGTGTGCAATTTAAATCATAACTATCTTCAATCTATTGTTGCTGCTCATGGTATGCCTCTCTTGCCTATAGCATGATTTTTTAAAAAATGTTTTAGTTGTTTGAATACTTAGCATTAAAATAAAAACAAAAGATTGAGAAATTACAACTGCCAAAGCTGTTATCAGGTACAGGTTTTGATCTGAATCTTGGAATTTAAAGAGACTTGCAAGGACAGGAGAGAGCTGGTGTGAGGTCTTGTCCAGTGATGTGTTTGTTTGCTTACTCAGGTGAAGGCCCTGCAAGCTCAGATAGAAGAGCAGACACGATTAGCCAAGGAACAGGTCGAGGCCCTGCTCGAGGACAGGCGGATTCAGATGGAGGAAGCTGAGGTCCGGCACCGGAGGGACCAGGAGAAGATAAAAGCTTTAACAGAAAAGTGAGTGCGTGAGAGTGACCATGATGCAGTCATGAGATAAGAAGAGAGGGAGCAATAGAAATGTGATGACTTTCAGTGTGTTGCTTCCTGCAGCAGGCAGAAAAGCAAATTATGCAGCCATCTGGTAGTGTGTGTGGAAGATGAGTGGAATAATCTGCTTATTAAAAACCCTCTTTCACATTGGAAGAACAGCACATCTTTCATTAGATGAGAAGAGTTAAACTCACATTTAGATCACCTATCTTCTTCTCCTCTGCTTCTTCCAATTTGCAGTGATGACTGATAAAATTAAGGTAGGCACTAGGAAAGAAGTTAACTCCATTGGGATCCCTTTTTGCAGGCTCCATAAGACCCAAAATCTCCTGTATGAGAGTACCCGTGACTTTCTGCAGCTCAAGTTTGATGCCAGAGTCAATGAGAAAGCATGGATGACAGAGAAGGACAGTCTGCTGAGGAAACTTCGCAAAGATCTGGATCATCTTGTTTTCAGCACAGAGTCAGGAAAAGCAAAGCAGAGAGAGCTCAAGAAGATGATTCAAGAAGATGATGGAGCTTCAAAAGTCCACAGCAGAGAAATAAAGGTATTTTTTTTGTCTTTGGTAGAGGCTCTTGAACAGTTTTTGACCAGAAAATTGCAAGCACCTTGGCCTTTGCACAATAGGCAGTCAATAGCAGCAGTTTCAAAGCTGTACTGGATTGCCTTAAGTTACATTGCTGTTGGCACTAACCTAAATAAAAAACCTCTCCTGCTTCAAAATCAGCATCACTTTCAGATTTCACATAAAATGTGTAGTTAGGATTTATGGTACCATGTCACTGTCAGATTCTTTGATGCCCAGAAAAAATCCCTAGTTGTGTAAGCCATGTGATAAGTGGGGCCAATGGTTTATAACCTGCTGATTGCACATGGCTCTGTTCCTATAAGTGCTCTGAGCTAAGGGTCTTAGAATGCTGTGTCTGGGGAGAATGAGTCCTCTCAATTGATGTCTTCCAGCTCGTCTCTAGTCTGAATTTTTCTTTCACTACACTTCCAGTGAGAAGTTGGGAGGTAGGAATAAGGAATTGGAAAGTAAACAGGCAATAGGGAATTGTTTTCATCTACCACTGAATGCAGATGCCTCTGGCAAGGAGCTGTGAAAGGGGAGTTGCAGCATTGTTTGAATGTTACTTTTAATGATGAGCAGTCATACAAAACTCAATTCAAAGGTTTTGGTAATGAAACTGATGATAGAATATTGTCTTTGTGTACTTACTAGCTCTAGTTCAGGTTGTTAATTTTTATTTTCCTGTCGTATTGTCAATGTTATCACACTTGCTTTTCCAGAGCAGGGGAAGTTTTTTAATCACAATCTTGAGCTGATTGTTCCTGTTCCTCCCCTGTCCTAGTTACTGCAGGACAAGCTAATGCAGGAGAAGCACCTGTCCCACATGTACCGAGACCAGTGTGTCTCCCTGGAGGGGGAGGTGGCTAGGATCCGCGAGGAGAGAGATGCTGGCAAAGAGCTCTTTAAGGTAATTAGTCTGTAATCACCTGCTGGCTGTGTGGGGATCTTGCAGCCTTCGCTCTGTACAGCCTGCTGAGTTTCCATCTCCACAGGAGCGCTCCGAGAAGATGGGCAAGCGCCTGAAACTGATGACTCAGCGCTGTGAGGCCTTGGAAAAACGTCGTAGCATGGAAGTGGAGGGCTTCAAGAATGACATTAAACACCTTCAGCAGAAGCTGAAAGATGTAGAGAAGCAGATTTATAAGGTAACAGCTAAGCATTTCTGAGGCAGACTATTATGGGCTTATCCTGTAGAGGTTTATTCTCAGTATTTAATGTGGTATTTCCCCTAGAGTTAAGGAAATAATTCCTTTTCTAAGTGCTCCTTTAAATATCAATGTCTGACAAAACTTGCCTCCTATGTATTTTACAAAGCAAAAAAGATTTGTCTTTGTTTATCAATTAGGCATCAAACTTACCAGGAACTGTCCTGGCTATACATGAGCTGTGTATTTTTGTTTCCACTCTCAAGTTATGTGATACCTGTAGCTTACTTAACAGTCTCAAAATTGCAAGGCAGTAGTTTGATTCAGAAATTTATCCTGCGAAGAAAATAATTATTTATTTTCTTTGTGGGAGCCACAGTGTTTGGTTCTGTTCCAGTAAGAGGTAGATCATTGACTTAAGTATTGTGAATATTCTATTTATTACATGTAGATGAACATCAGAACAGCTTAGAAGGGAAGCCACAGCCTTGATGTTGCTTGGAGTTTAGGATGAGACATTTATCTATAATATGCTTGAGAGGATGATCTTGGCATAGCTTAGACTCTCCTTCAGGAGTCTGGCAGTGCCACTGATTCACTCTTTTCCTTTACTTTTTTTGGTGTACAGTTCAGTTTACTCAGACTAATGCATTTATTTTGATTAAAGGTTTCATTTTATATCTATTTTTTAATGGCCTTTGGGTTTTTAAACTTTATTCTTTAAGGACTAACAGCATAATTCAAAAGTGGGGAGAAGTGTGTATTATATCTTTACTACAGACCTGTATGTTTTATATCTGTGGGTGTGCTCTGAAGTGTATTCTCAATTTCTTAACACTGTTAACCACAAGAGGGCAGGGGAACAAAATACTTGCAAGAAATCTCCAGAGTGATCATTAAATCCTTCTCATCACTCGAGGTCAGAATGACTACAGATGACTAAACCTCCTGATTTGCATATTAAAATTTTTGACCAAGAACTACATGATGACAATGAGAAACCATAATGGGTGAAGAGAACAGAGGGGTTTTAGAGCAGCTTCCAATGCTGTGCCCTTGTAAGTGCCTGGGCTGGCATGCTGTCCATTGCAGGGTGACAGGAAACGTCAGCCCTGGCCAGCCTGCCATCAGGAATTCTGATTGTCCAGCAGCCTTTGTTGGGCTCAGTCCAGGCTGTGTGGCACTGCCCGAGTCAGGGCGTTGTCCTTGAGCTGCTCGTGAATCCTGTGCAGGGCAGAGGGCAGCAGGTCAGCCACAGCAGGTAGAGCACCTCGAGTTTCAATAGCAAAAGATGATCAAATGTCATCTCCTGCGGTACTTGGAACTAGATACAAGTTCCCTTTCCCCTTTTGGTGGGTCTCTAAATAATACAGGAACTAGAAAGGAGTCAACAGGCTATGACTCAACTTGGTTATATTCTATTAAGATTTCTTCCTTGCCAGTAATATAATACAGCAACATAATGTAATGAAAGCTTTGTTCTTTATTTTTGGTTCTGGAGCACCTTTCTGTTGGTGATGGGCATTATCCTAATGCTATTAACTTACACATTCTCTTTGCTGGCTAGAAAGGGTCTCCTTTAGAGTTGTCTCCCTCATGTACTTATCATAATACTCCCTAAATTGTATTCTGTACAGCTTTGTTTTTCTTAATCTGTTTTTCTTTTTGTTTTCAGGTGGCTCAGAATTTGGGACCAGACCAGGATCTTGCAATTCTACGCGAGGTCCGCCAAGGAAACAAACTAACACGTAAAATCCAAGGAGAGCTAAAAGACTTAAAAGCAAAAATCTACCACTTAGAGGATGAACTACGGCTCTGCTGAAGCTGCATTGTTAGCTGGCATCCTAACTTTAGGAATGGGACACTATATATGAGTAGTCATATGCAAGAACAGCTCCTGCTTGTTTCCATTAACAGAAGGTTTGAGGAAATCTGCAGTTAATGTCATAACAGTGTACATGAGCCATTCCTAGTGTACCAGATTATATTGCTCTTTGAGCTGAGAGATGGCATCTGATAAAACTGACTTTAAAAGTACATGCTGACTGATCTGTCAGGGGTGTGTGTATGACTGTATCTCCATATCTGTGGTAGGGATCAGTGTATGCTGTCCTTTGTCTTTATTTGGTTAACATATATGGTTATAATGAAATCAATAATCATAGAAGGATCTAGTTCAAGGTCTGAATTTTGGCTGACAGTTTCCTATGTGGGAAACAGCTTTTAGAATAATTTATATGATTGGTGTTTTGGTGCTTAGCACCTCAGGATGTAACTGGAAATTCTCATGTAGAAAGTCTGTACTACAATGTCTTACATTTGATTCCTGGACAGCGTAACTATTTTAAAATGACTCCCCTTTTCTTGGTTTTAACCTAATTGGAACAAACCTAACTGATTTAATACGGTGGGAAAAGATAACCCATTATAGAACTCATCTGCAAGGATGGGCAACATCTACATGTTCTGAATGCTTGGTGGGGAGGGAGGCTGAAATTAATTTTCTCTTCCCCTTCCTCCCAGTTTTTTTTAACACACAGAGGAAGCCCATAGTAAAAGGGGTCTAGTGTCTTCCTTAACCACCACATTATCTGTCTTTGTAGCTCTAAACAAGATCATGGTTATGTGCAGAGAAATCATGGCCAGCTTTTGCTGCAGCAGTTGTTGCTACTGAGCTGTAACAAGCTGGGGTGGAAGAGCAGGTGCCTGGGTGCTACATGAGACCTGTGACTGCAGCTGTGTAATGATTCTCTGGCCACGTGGTGAGTATCTTCATACCAGACATCACAATTGTAGAAAACAGGTGAAATCATGAAAAGGGTTCTAACATGGCTTCAGCCCAGTTTGTAATTGCAGGTATTCATGCTTTTACTGTAGCATCAGCAAAATCTTGTCCACCTTGCAGCCCAAGAGCAGATCTGTGTGGAAAATGGATTTCAGTGCCTCTGTTTCCTACTTTACCTTCCTTTACCTTGTTTCTGGAGTATACACCTTACAGGCTACTAGCAGTTCCTTTCCCTTGGAGAAGAACTTAATGTGTGAGCAGGCAATTCCTTTTGTGTGCAGAAGTGGCTGTGCAGATCCTCATTTGGTGTTTCATAGGTGGATATGGAAAGGATGGATGTTTTTGTGCTGTGAAGATTTGGAGAAGGAAGAATTGTTTTTATAGCATCAGCTAAAGCAATGCAGGAGGGGAAATTCCCTGAAGACATCCATACCCCCTTCAGTTGTCTTAACCATTTTGTGACAAGCTTGTTGTCCCTTATGGTCCTGTACTGTGGCTTTTATTCTGTGTGTTCCTGAGGGCAATTGATCTCAGACTTCAGTGTGAGTGGCTGACAGTCTGTGCCTGGGTGCTCAGCTGCACTGCAGCTTGTGAGGGGCTGTTTTAAAGGATGTTGCCCTGATCAGCTGAGCTGAAAATGCTGAGCTGTTCAGAAACTGGTTCATGAACAACTTGGGAGCTGATATGACCTGGACAGTTATGGAAGGCCATTTAATGCTATCCATCATTTAGTCTCACTTTCTCCTAGCTGACTGGTACTTTATTAGAGAAATCAAGCTAATTAAAGTGAGTTTGTAAGTGAAATAACATACTCCTGGTTTGAAGATAAGATATCAAAGTTATCACAGGGCCTAAAAGGCTGCTTCTGAAAATTGCTACATAACAAAGCCTTAGCCACTCATTCAGCAGGATCCATCTACTTAAATTCAGCTGATGGGAACCTGGCAAAAAGATCTCTTGAACCTATAGAATCCTGTTTATTTTCCACTCTTGCAAGCTGAAGAATTGCCTGTGAAATGGCATCTTCCTCACTTGAAAGCCATGAAGTGTATCTGGATAAAGACTTCAAGCTTTGCCATTCAGGTTTGTAAGACTGGAAGGAAGTATTGGGGGAAGAAGGATGTAAATGTTTAATTTCCTGTCTTCCTTACCAATATTCTTTAATACTTGAAAGACTGAACAGAATAAAATGACAACATTCCTAATATATCTGCTGGTGTATCGAAATCAAAGTGCATGATTCTTAGTATGTCACTAGGCTGTGAACACTTCCTCTGTGAGGGGGCTGGGAGGGAAATCATGGTATTGTTACTCTGCAAATCCATTTTATTTGGAAGCTTGAATACTTGTCCAAGTGCAGGAAGTGCAAGGTATTGTACATGCTCTTTCTGTGTGACTTCACATGATCATGTGAAATGTTGCCAAAACTAATGGGGACCTTCATGCCAAGAGCTGCTTTGAGGAGCCAAGTGCTTCCTACCACTGACAACTACCCTTTAAAATGTCAACAAAGCATTACTGGCATTTTTGAAAGGGTTTCCTGGGAGAAGTTCCACTACCTTAATTACTCAATTTTGTCCTACATTTTTAGGGTAGAAATCAAAAAATAGCATTTATTCCAAAGATTGATGAGCTTTTTTGCTGATGAAAGTTAGTGATGTGTGACTTGTATCATTTCAATACAGCTAATGCCAGGTGATGAGTGTAGGAGCACAGAACTTGAAAGATTTGCAAAATGTCTGCATCCAAGAATAGAGAGACTAAGGTACAGGATTAAAGGTTAGAACTGGACAAATGTTCTTATTGTGAGCCAAGATACTAAAATATCTCTTGCATAACTAGGAGAAAAATGAGGAGCAGGGGAAACCTTATTGTTGTGTAGCTTTATTTAAGTGAGGAAGGAGTGCCTACTTTTCAGAAGGAATGTTGAAATATTGGTTAAGGCACAGAACCACGGATGATTCAGAGGAACAGAAAAAGTTGTGCAAGAGCTCATTTTCTCTTGCATTAAGAAGACTGATTAATGTGTCTCTTGAAGACAAAAAAAAACCCTACCAAAGGCCTCTCTATCCTGGCAGGGCAATGCTGAGCAACAACAAGTAGCCTGACCCTGAAGTTAATTTAACAAGGCATACACTTTTAACAGGGAGACTGTGCTTTTTCCTTATTGTAACAAACTGGGTGAGACAGTAACAAATTCTCCATCTCTATCTTCAAAGCAAAAAATTATTTCACCTCTGGAGAAGGTGGCTTGTTTTAATAAGTTACTGGGTTTGTCCCATTAGAATGTAATGAAATGTAATGGCATGAGCTAACAGGAAATCATTTAGTGGTTCCTTCTGGCTTCAAACCTATGATGTATTTCTATGCAGTATTTGTAGGAGTTTTTTAGTTTTCATGCAGTTGCTTTAATTATAGGGACATGCTGTGTCAGCTAACCCTACACAGCAAGGTTACACAAGGTAAAACCAAACCAAAGTTTTAAAAAATCCCTCATGATCTTCCTACATCCCAATCTGCAGTAATTCCCAAGTGAATTGATGCTGTGGCTGCCCTCAGATCAACAGTTCTCATAGGTGTTAGAGTTAAGTCTGAACAGTGCTGTAGTATGTGCTTGTATGCAGTGGCTCTGTTTAAACTGCTTATGGAAATAGGATTATCAGTTCAGAAACACATACATTTTACCACTCTGGGCAGCTTGATATTCTGGAGTTGAAATGTTTCTGTGTAGGTCAGTAACTCTTTGATAAGATAGTATTTTTGAGACTACTGGGAGTTACATACCTGCGTGCTTTGTTCTGGTAGGTTTGTTCATACTCATGAAAAGTGATCTTGTTCACACTTTTAACTGAAGTTCACAAACACATTTAATTTGATGTACTAAGATGTGTTTGTGTCTGCTCAGTCAAAATCCCAATAAAGGTGTCCTATTTGTCCCCATTAAAAGTGGTCATTAGTAGACATCATAGGTCATTAGTAGACAAGGGACATTTTAAGAGTTTACTTTCTAATTTTTCTGCAATATTTTGCTTTTCTATTTTCAAGTTGCTTTAAATTGTAAGAAAATATCCCCTTTACTCCCTAAGTAAGTAAGTTTTTGTTAAATCTTCAAGTCTAGCTGTAGAAGCATACACATTTTTTAGCCTATGGATTGGGATTATGCACCAAAACATCCCTGGACACAGCGTAGAAAGTGTGAGTGGTGGGAGCTGCAGTGATTCCTTTTGACTGCTGTCTTCATAAGGTTTTAGACAAAAAGAGCAAAGTTTGTTTGCATTCTTTGGTTGCACCAAAAGTTAAGGACTTTCTGTCCAAGACAGGCCCTCAGAGGTAACCAGTGTTTAACCCACTGGCAGGAAACATTTCTGCTGTGACTGAAGTGTTTGAGAAGAGTGTGGTGGACTTCTGGCATTTCCCATTTAGCACCAAATGAACTGTTGGAGAAAGGGCATCTTTGAACACGGGGTAGAGTCGCTGCCCTTCAAGTAAGCTCCAGAAACAGAGCTTGAAAAACAGAGCCCTCAGCAGGGCTGACTGTTCACTTACCCTGACAAAATTGCATATTTTAAGAATTGCGATGCTGTTGGACTGGGGACAGATGTGTAAATAGAGATTATTTGGGTTTATTCAGGAAGCCCAGAAAGGCTTTTAACACAGAAGTTAAAAGCTTCAATGTTAAAGCAAGACAGTTATTAACTGCACAGGCATGAAGGGATTCACTCTTGAGATGTGTTTAATTTTAATAAAAAGCTCAGGATTTACCCTGGTGGAGCATGTCTGGGATGTGCTGGATGCTCCTGTATTGATTCAGAGATCAAATTGCTTTTCTTTTACTGTAAACATTTATCTCAGTGTAGAGTCACTTCTAAACCATCCACTACAGCAGTTTTTCCTTCTCAGTGCTAGCTCGAGTGCACAGATGTCCACAGGGAATGCTGCTCATCTCTGTGTTCTGTGATGTCTCTGATAACATGGCTGTGATGCATCTTTGGGACTTCTTGAAAAGGAAGGATGATGAGCACAGTCACTTGAAATATAAACCAAGTATTATTATGTTTAAGACAGGGGAAGGAAGAAATTTAGGCAAGACTAGATTGAAAACATGGATTTCCAAAATTATCAAATATATACCTACATTTTTCATTATGGTAAATATCTAAAGCCTGCAAAGTCTCTTGAAAGTTCTCAGCTCAAAGTACAGCAAAACCTTTTTCAGGAAGTGCAGGTGTGTGCTGTAGATATCAAGAGATTGTTCTGATGTGCAGAAAGCAATTTAGGTCAACTCCTGGGGCAGGACCTTTAATCAGGGGCTGTTCCTAGAGGCACTGGATGAAGTTCACATGAGAATGTGTCCTCGTGCCAGCTGAAAAGGAAGGGCAACCCTTTCTATGTAATTTTTTCTGTACAATGAGGACTTGGGAACTATGAAAAGACAGACTCATGAATGAGGCTTTCCACCCAGAGAGCCAGGTTGTAGGAGAGCAATGGGACCGTGATCTTGTCAGTCAGAGCCATGGCCATGTGTGCAGCAAAAGGAAGCCTCAAACTCCAGCTCAGGCCACCCCACACAAACGTTGGCAGTGTAACTGTACTGGTAAAATAGAACTGTGTTAGCACAGCCCACCCTATCAGCACAACTCAACTGGGCAAGGAGCTCCTGCTGCTGATAGGTTGGTAATTGTGGGGCCACACTGGTTCCCTGACAGTGATGTTCAGCTGCAGTGCTGACAGGGATTTTTCTGGGATTGCTCCACCAGTAATGCCTTTTAGAGCCCAATCAAACCCTGAGGAGCCAAAAAGAGAAATAATGGGGAACTGTGTCTTCAGAAACTGCCTTTTCCTCTCAGAAACACTTCTGCCTTTGAGCCATTTTGGTGAAGAATGTTGAGATGAAGTCATTGTTTGTGCTTCAGAGCATAGCTGAGGTCAGGGAGAGGGGTATGGAGCCACCAGGGTGGTGAACTGTAGGGACAGTTGGGTATCCTTGGTGTGGAACTTGTAATTAGTGTTGAAAATTACACAAGAAGAAAGAAGGGAAGGAGCAAGTGGCAGATAATTGAACCTTTGGGCAGCCTACAGAGAAACAATGTTGGCATGGAGCTAAAAGTGATTTACAGAACAGAGAAATATTTAATTGATAACCAGAAGCAAAAACAACAAGGAGAGGCAGAGATGGATCTAGAGAGGGGAGCCAGGAGGAACAGGAGATGCGCGTTAAGTGCTGCACTTGTATCAAAGGCTGCTTTTATCATGAGGAAACACAGCCAAAATAGAAAACAAACAGCAGCTCAAACAAAGCCAAAGAATACTCCAGTTGGCTCCTCTGGCAAAGAATCAGTTTCTTTGAAGTGGGTATGGAGGGTGGGCAGGCAGAGATGTGTCCTGAAGCCAGCAGCAGTGTCCAGCACTGAAGGCTGGTCCATCATCAGGCAGGCAGCAGTGTCAGCTCCCTGTCTGAGCCCTGTTCCTGCATCTCCAGCTCCCCTCCAGGGCTGACCCCAGCATGTCATACTGCACACAGGATGAGAGAGGTGGAGGGCTGGGCATGCACTCGTGTGACTGGGGATGCCTGAGAATCTGGGAATGTGAGACTGCTAGGAGACTTGAGATAGAAACAGTTCTGTGAGGTGGTTTTAAACATCCCTGCCAGAATCTTATTCCTGGACATCTGTTCTTTCTGCAATGAATCAATGGTCCAAAATAAGTCATTTTAAGTACAGTACAGACCTATTCAAGTTTGACTCCACTTTTTATTACACATTCAGATTAATTTTGTTCCTTAATACAGTTCTGTTGTAACTGTATTGTAACAGCACCATGCCATAGTCATTTCCTTACGCTTTTTCTCCAGAGAGAAGAGCTTTTCTGTATCACAGCACAGTTTATCAGGAAAAAGTTCGTCTCTTTAGAAGTCAACAGTGCTACTGTTAGCCTTTACTTTCATTTTCCCTTCCCTCCATTTTAGTACAATGTTCACTAGAGAAAAATGCAATTACTTATTTTAATATGCAGTTTAAGTGCAGTTGTTATTTTTCAAGCATAAGGTTGTTCATTTAAGAAATGTAGACAACTTTCTGCTAAGAATACATCATTCAATTCTCATTCTTTAAATGGTGAACAAAGTTTAATTTAGATCAGTATTTATTATACATTTTTCTTAGTATTTTCTGCCTTTTTTGGAACAAATATAAAAACTTGGTTTATTTCCCTTATGCTGGATAAACTCCAAACCAACACACCACCAAACTACTCTTTACAGTGTTGTGTCCTCATGAGAGTCCTTCCTCGTAGTGATTAAACTGCACACAGCTTCCCATTTTTAGCTGTGTGGGTACTGCTGGTGTCTGGCTCTTGGCGGCTCTTTCTGTTTACACTGAAGGAATTATCCCCCATTATTCAGGCTCGGATGATGGATGTGCCTCTGGGGCCTCAAAGGAGGTAGGAAGGAGGAACACCAGCATTGCATCCTCAAGAGCTGCACAAGGGGCCTGGTCCCAGGGCGGCTGGGCGAGTCCAAGGACAGAGCCACTCACCAGGATCCCCCACCATGGGCTTTGTGTCCGACTTGAGAAGCGTCTTCCCAGCTCTGCAGTGGGGCACAGACCCTCTGGTTGTGCTTTCACCGAACAAGAGAAACCTCCCCAGCACAGAGCTGAAGGGAGATGGCCCTGAAACCTTAGTGAGATGTTCCTATAAGGGAAACTCTCCTCCCTCAGTCCATCCCCATACCACAGCTGTGTGCCAGGTGCCAGCAGCATCTCTGGGTGCTGCCTGGCTGCTGGGAAGGGGCTGTTCAGCGCCTGATGCCCGGCACTACAGATGCTGCTCCACTCCCCAGCCGGTGCCAGCACTCTGCCAGTGTCAGCCTGTCCCTGCTGGGCCCCACACCACTGCTCCGTGTCCCTCAGTGCCCTTTAAAAGGTCTTTGCCACGTTTTTTAAGCCAAAGAACAGCAAGTGTCCTTTTGCACAGCCTCACACTTAAGAAGGCTGCTTCTAAATAGGGGTCTCAAGGACAGAAAAAAGACTTTATCATCATTTCATTAATTTTAAAAACCAACTTCAGCCTGAGGGTTTCTCTTCGTGGTCCCACACAGCACAGGAGCTGCATCTGTGCAGGAGCAGAGCTGTGAAGGGAAAGTTGCCACCACTGACTGAACACCCACATCACCCATTTTTGGAAAGGGATAATTCTGGCCTAGCTCCCCAGCTGGATACACAATGTACATCCCAGATGTTATCTCCCGTTTTCCTTCACCGAGGAGGAATCCAGGCTGCAGCCTCCACGTCAGCTTGGTGATGTGAATGAAACCAACAGCACAGGAAGGACTCTGAGAAGTCACTTCAAAAGTGTGCTTGAGATATATACTGAAGCAGCAATTTCACCCAGGGAAGGTCCTGGTCTTCCTGGGAGCCTCTGCCCCCCTCCCGCGGAGGGGTCTGACAGTGTAACCTCGCCTCTGCTCAGCTGCTTCAGAAAGCAGGTTCGGAGCCTTCACCAGCCCTCCTCCAACTACATGCATCTGTTGCACCGGGTGAAAGACGCTTTAAAACGGATTCAGCTGTGTGTAGTTACAGCGTGAATTTGAATCGCCCCCTCTCGTTCTACTCCCTCCGGGCAGAGGAGTTACCATCTCCCGTCCGCTCACCGGGGGATCCACCAACGCTGCTGCTGGCACCGACACCGGCCGGGAGCGGGGTCTGGAGCCTCCCCCGCCACCGAGGCGGCTTTCTGTGGCCCGGGCAGGAGCGGAGCCCTCCGGCAGCGCCGTGCCGGGGCCGTCCCCGCTGCGGGGCGGAGGCAGGTACGAGGGGCNTGGAGCTGGCTGCTGGCGCAGCTGCGGCGCCGGAGGCAGCTGCGGCTGCTGCTGGCCCTGGGCGCGCTGGCCCTGGGGCTCTGGGCCGCCTACCTGGAGCTGGTGGCGGCGGCCGGCGGCGGGCCCAGCCTGGGGCGCAGTGAGTGACCCCGGCCGCGTGAGGGGAGGGGAGGGAGCGGGGGTCCCGTCCTTCGCAGCCCGGTCCCCCGCGCTCCCCGGGAGCCCGTGCGGTGCCCGCGTTCCGGGCCCGCTGGGCGAGCGCAGCCCCCGGGGTCGGAGCGGGGCTGCTGGCAGGACACGGGCGCTGGGGGTTCCCTGCCCTGCCCTTGGCCTCCCGGCTCTCACCCCCTCTCTGTCGGGAGACCTCTCCAAATCTGAGCGTGCTGGAGCCCGGAGCCACGGCTTTGAGATGTCTCTCGTTCCTGGTGCGGACCTGGGAGGCAGCAAAGATGCTCTGGATGCGGCTTTGATGCGAGGAGAAGCGCAGGCAGGGCAGGAGGGAAGGCAGCCCCGGAGAGGCGCACCGCCCGCCCGCTCACGGGCTCGCTTTGTGCCAGCTTCGGGGAGTACGGCGGGGCTCGGGAGAAGGGCACTGAGCTGCGCTTCTTGTTCTCAGCTAGAGGAAATTTCTGTCGGTATCGTGTGGCTTTTTACTCTTCTCTTTTCTGAGTTACAAAAAAGTTTTGAATGGCTCGTGGTTTTGTAAAAGGCTGTGGTGTTGCTGCTGTGTTTAAATAATATCAGTACTTGGTACTAATCTAATTTGAAACTATGTTTTCAACTACGTGTGAGTGTTTAACTATTGATACTTTCCAGTATATTGGTCCTTTCATTACCTGTTACAAACCTCCTAGTTTTTACCCTCATGAGTCAGGCTTGCTTTCAGTCTCAAAGCTGTGGACCGTGGCTGCGCAGGGAGCACCATGAATGTCTTCTCCTACAAAGTCCATTACGGGGCTTCGACTTGTACATTTGTTCTGTATAATACGTGATGTTAAGGCTAAAAACACGTATTTATTGTTCCAGCAGTGTAAAAGATCTGATTTCTTTGGCTAGGATAAATCCTCTAGTTATAATCCTCTTTTTATGCCTGCTGGAATGAGAAGATGAGTTGTCCTACGAGTCCATTTTGCATTACACCTTTCACGCAGTCTCACCGTGCCTTTTACTGTACATCACTTTGGCAGAACCCCACCAAAAATGCCTAGAGAGGATTTGTACAGGTGGGCAGAGGGCTTGTGTAGAAGCAAGGGAGAAAACAACTCAGAAGTATTTAAAATAGTGATTATGAGGAGAGAGGGGCTGAGTCAGGTGTTTGGAGTTGTAGTGATGGTCCTTTCACTGCCAGCAATGCAAAGGGAGAAGGAGGGGGTGGGAGAAATGGGCTGAGAGAGTGGCTGAGCAGCGATGTACAGGAGAAAACAACTGTCTTAGTGAATTGGGTTCTTCCTCTTTGCTTTAAGACAAGGTTCTTTTTACATCTCTGTTGAAAAAGCTATTCTGTTTTAAGACTGAAACTGGAAACAGTGAGATTACTACAGTAACTACCAACCAAAACAGAACATGAACAAAATAATTGTATTATATTAAAGTTTAATGATATAAAATTCCAGGTTCTCCCAAATCCACCAGAGACATTGCTGTTCATTGCAAACAGAAGGTATTTAAATGCTGCTGGGAAGGGTGGGAGGGTGAAATCCTGTGGCAGGCAGTTCCTCACGGCTCAGCATCACACAGGGCTGTGGTCACTCTGGGCACTTGGTGTCGTGTTTTCTTGGCCTTGCAGCCAGAATCCTGGAACCTGCTAATGGGAGGAAGGTTGATCTGTGACCTTCCCCACCCTTCCTCTTGCCCTGCTACCTCTAAAAGCCTGTTTTGTTTTAAGAGAAATCAGAAATCTGAGCAGAAGACAAATAGTATTTGTTTTTCTTTGGCTGTTAAAACTAAGTAATATTTTCTTCTCTGGGGACAGGGCTGGCTGTGTTTGTGACTCCATGTGGTGACTCTTTCCAGGATCCCAGGAAGCTGGTGTAGCAGGGGGTGACTCTCCAAGCAGTTAATACTTTTCCCCTTGTTTCTGTGGTGTTTTCTATTGCATGTCCCAGGTGGGAGCCCTACTGTAAATCAAGCCAGGGACCAACCAAGAGCTGCCACCTCAACTCAGCTGATGCAACAGCCTCCCCAGTTATTAATGATAAAGTACAAAAGTTCTCTGTTGGGCAACTTTTCTAGGCAAAAGGCTCCTCCACTGGGGCCAGAAAGATGAAAAGCTGCTGGGTTTGGAAGATCTCTGTTTCCATCTCCTGTGTCTGTAATGGAGTTTCTTCTTGCCTCCCTAAAAGGCATTGTAGAGCAGCCTGTGTATGGAAAGCCAAGCATGTTCTCCTCTTTCCAGAGAAGTGATTCCTCCTCTTCCAAAGCTGTAAGGACTCAGAAAATGTTTCTTTTCCTCTCAGCCGTGCATGAGATGGAGCACAAGCCCATCCAATGCCCCCACACCATCCCTGCTCTCGAGGCAGTGCCTCAGAGCAAGTCCTCAGGCGTGGTGGATCCTCCTCAGCTTTGTGCTCCTCTCCTCCTCTTACCCCCCAGACCAGTGTGTGGTGGAGAGAGCAGATGTCAGCTGCCCAGGGGGTGGGTGTTTGAGTAAGGGATGCATAAAAATTGGGGCCCTGACTGTCCTCTCTGAGGTATGTGCAGCTCTGCTGTGCAATGAAGTCAAGCACGTAGAATAGTTTGGATAAAAGTGAGTAAGGACTCCAGGAGAATATCCTGTAATCATCAGTATCCACTGGCATTCATGATGCTTCATCACTACGTGCTGGGAGAGCCTCTGGCATGAGGTTCCCTTTGCTGTGATGTTAAAGGCTGAGGGCTCGGCCTGAGGTGCAGAGCTCGTGCCTGGTGTACACCCTGGGTTGGGATTTCGGTGTGCTAAAGTTGATCTGGGCCCATTTCTGGCTGTCAGGGAGCTTGGGATGGGCTGGACAGGCACAGAGGATCTGGGCTCTTGTGAGTGATGGCTTTCCTTTGAAGGTGCTGCTGGAATGAGTAGTTGGGCAGGTAAAGGAAAAAGGCTTTTTTTTCTTGTGATGTGAGTGTATTGGGGTGGTATTCCTGCATGCTCTTCCCAGGGAGTCTGGCTGGCAGGACTCGTGCTTGTGGGTAGGAGGGTGTTCCTGTTGCTGTGGGGTTTGCCTTTTTCTTCCTTTTTTTTTTTTTATTTTAAATTGAGCATGTTTGGCTGGCTTGCTGCCCTGTAGGTGTTTATAGGAATCTTAAACATGTTTACAGCTGAGTGAAGAGAAACAAGCAGGCTGGTGTGAGCTGAGGATGGGCACGCTCTCTCTCCTCACAGGAATTGTGGCCTGTTGTCATCCAGAACAAGCTGGAATAGGCAGGACACGGCCTCCCTGCCAGGAAACCCGAGGAGCTGGAGTCAGTCTGTTTACTCCTGCTGCTCACAGGCACTAACCTCTCCGCAGTGGGCTCTCCAGTAGGAATGTTTTTCTCATCTTTATGAGCTGCTACACAGCACACTTTGCTCCTGCTGGAGGTGGGGAAACTTTATTGTTTCAAGGGTGAACGAGGTGTTGGGGAGGGAGAAAACTCAGAGGCCTGGAGAGCCAGTTCTGCACCCTGCCTTTAGTGCTCTGATGCAGCTGGCTTGGCATCAGGGGTGGAAGAGACAAGGGCAGGGAGAAGTTTTTCCTCAGGGAAAACCCTTTTCCTTTGGGAAATCCCAAAATCCTGCCACTTCCCAGAGCCCCTGCGGTGCTGTGTGGGTGGAAAAGGTGGTGGTGGGTCTGACAACTCCTCCTGCTGCCTGTGTCCTTCTCTCTGTGGCCAGCAGTGCCTCACCCTGCCCACCCGTGCAGGAGGGTGCACTGAGGAGCAAGGCTGGGTCAGGGCTGTGTTTGCAGGCAGGATGGGCAACAATCTCCCTTTGCTCTAAAATCTCGTAGTAAAAACAAAGCCCCATCCCTGAAGAAACGTGGAGGTGAGGTCATTCCCAGCCACTGCTGTGCAGAATCTGTATTTTCTGCTGCAAAGACCGTGGTAATTGAGGAGTCTATAAATCATCTGCACTGATTGCTTTTACAGCAGGTGTGTGTGCCACACTGAGCCAGGCACAAGGAGGGTGTTCAGGGTGAGATCAGAATCCTAGGAGGTGCAGGATCAGATCAGAATCCTGGGAGGTGCAGCTGGTGGGAACAAGGAGTTGGGGGCCCCTTTTTTAACTTGCCTTTCCTGACTGCTTCAACCTACCCCTGCTCCTCCACATTTTATTGTTGTGAGTAAATAGCACTGTGAGTGTGTTATGTTCCCATCCTGGATTGTGTTAGTGGTTTGTGTCTCACTCAGATTTCCAGAGTGCTGCTTTTCCACCTCAGGAGTGGCACTCCCGTCTCTGAAGTGGGAAATAAGGGGTTCAGAAGAAACCATGGAAATGTGCAAATAGAGAAGTCCTTATGGCCAGGCCTCCAACCCCCCGCTGTGTCCATCTCCAGTACCCCTTTGCTTTCCCAAACGCTGGGTTCTTACACCTGCACCGTGGTGAGCTCTGACCTCCAGGCCTGCAGGCTGCCACAAGGCAGAGTGCTGGTGTGACGGGCAGGGCTGGGTTTGTGTGGGCAGTGGCTGCAGGAAGGGTGCAGCTGGACACTCGGTGTGATGTGTGACCCCCCTCCTCTGGCCCCGTGCACCCCAGGAGCTCACCCACACCCACAGCTGCAGGTTCATTCGCGGCTCACGGGCTGCCTGGTGCAGTCCCTCGCGCCGGGGCTGCCTGGGCACGCGGGGCATGGCTGCTCTGCGCTGCTGCCTTCACCCGGGGTGCACAGTGCACCTGGAGAGAAACGGGGCCGGGTGGCTGAAGGAGGTGTTTCCTCTCTGAGCAAGCTGTTAACCCAGACCAAGGGTTAGGCCAGGCACCCTCCTCGCAGCACCCCTGCACGCGCCTGCATGCACCCCCTGTTCCACGGAGCTCACGCGTGGTGTTCCTGCATGTGCAGAGACACTCGTGAGACCTTCGCCCACAGGCATCTGTGCCAGGACACCATTCCCACAGCACCCCGTGGGGCTGCAGCTCTGGGGTGAAGGGTGGGCCCTGCAGGTGGGGCAGGGACACTTTGGGGGGTCAGTGCAGCCTCCCTGGAGGGTGACCAGGAGTGCTGTGGCACCCTGCTCTGCACTGGTGTGTGAGAAGGGAGCCAGCATCCCCAGGCCCATATTCACAGCACAGACTGCCCTCACGGGCTCTGGGGGAGAATCCAGGGTTACAGGGACCGACATGGATCCCTGTGGTGTGGATCCCTGTGTAGCTTGGCTGTGAGGTTCACTGACACAACAGGGGGAAGCCCAGGCCTCACACTGGCTGTGCTGTGCTCATCCTGGGCCGGTGAAGCCCTGCACTGCTGCTGGGGCAGTGCTGCAGGCAGGTTGTGAACCTGCTGCTTTTTCACCACTCACAGTCAGGTGGGTGTTTGTTCCCTTGGAACCTGGCCTGCAGTTTGTCTGGCCTCAGCAGATCCCCGAATAATTTGCCAAGATTCCGTATTACCTTTATAAATAAACTCCTGTGTCATCTCTTCATGTACTCATNCCCCGTGCACCCCAGGAGCTCACCCACACCCACAGCTGCAGGTTCATTCGCGGCTCACGGGCTGCCTGGTGCAGTCCCTCGCGCCGGGGCTGCCTGGGCACGTGGGGCATGGCTGCTCTGCGCTGCTGCCTTCACCCGGGGTGCACAGTGCACCTGGAGAGAAACGGGGCCGGGTGGCTGAAGGAGGTGTTTCCTCTCTGAGCAAGCTGTTAACCCAGACCAAGGGTTAGGCCAGGCACCCTCCTCGCAGCACCCCTGCACGCGCCTGCATGCACCCCCTGTTCCACGGAGCTCACGCGTGGTGTTCCTGCATGTGCAGAGACACTCGTGAGACCTTCGCCCACAGGCATCTGTGCCAGGACACCATTCCCACAGCACCCCGTGGGGCTGCAGCTCTGGGGTGAAGGGTGGGCCCTGCAGGTGGGGCAGGGACACTTTGGGGGGTCAGTGCAGCCTCCCTGGAGGGTGACCAGGAGTGCTGTGGCACCCTGCTCTGCACTGGTGTGTGAGAAGGGAGCCAGCATCCCTAGGCCCATATTCAGAGCACAGACGGCCCTCACGGGCTCTGGGGGAGAATCCAGGGTTACAGGGACCGACATGGATCCCCTTGGTGTGGATCCCTGTGGTGTGGATCCCTGTGTAGCTTGGCTGTGAGGTTCACTGACACAACAGGGGGAAGCCCAGGCCTCACACTGGCTGTGCTGTGCTCATCCTGGGCCGGTGAAGCCCTGCACTGCTGCTGGGGCAGTGCTGCAGGCAGGTTGTGAACCTGCTGCTTTTTCACCACTCACAGTCAGGTGGGTGTTTGTTCCCTTGGAACCTGGCCTGCAGTTTGTCTGGCCTCAGCAGATCCCCGAATAATTTGCCAAGATTCCGTATTACCTTTATAAATAAACTCCTGTGTCATCTCTTCATGTACTCATGTTAATTGTGACAGATTTATGTAGTGGTGTGCCAAACCAGCACATGTTCATGCACACACCTTCCTGTCTTGAGCTGGACTGGGTTGGGATAACCTGGATCTCAGAGGGGTGCCCTCCTATGCATCTCCCCCACACCACGGGGTTGGCGCAGGAGTGATTCTGTCTTTGGAGATGTTTCTGTGTGCTGCAGTGGCAGAAAGGCTCTGCCTTCTCTCTCCTGCAAGTTCAGGCAGATGTGGGGGAAGATGGACATCATCTTCCATCTGGTGGTTTGAAGTTACTGGCAGCTGCAGGATGGGGAAAGGCAGGATGCTCTCCTGAGGACAGAGACTGCCTTGTAGGTTGGGAATAGAGTAATGATGGGGCTCTGTCTCCAGTGCTTACAGTGCTAGCCTCAGGAATTCATGGGGTTATATGTATTGTTGAGTTTCCCTTTCCTATTTGTTCTTTTGGTGCACTGATGTTCCCTCTTGCAGTCACTTCCCAATTCCATTGCTGTTTTTAGGCTTGTAGTAATAGCTGAGAAGGACTTTGCAGAGAAGGAAATCAGCTGGCTTATTTATATGTGGTGTGAGATTTCAGAAAGACCCATGTGCTGTGGGTAGAAACAGTTGTGAACCTGGTCCTTGGATGCTCACCCTTTTCGTGATGCTGGAAATTCACAGCCTGGGTGTGTCATGAGCCGAGCCAAAGTACACTGGGACCTTGACCAGAGCTGCTCTGTGTTTCTGTTTGCCTGAGAAGGCTTTCCCCTGCCAAAGTGCAAAGGCCTTGATGTTCCTGATCTGGAGAGAGTTCCTGGTGCTTTGAGAGGTTTAGATGGTCTGGGATGATGCTGCCATTGAGTTCTCCTAAGACATCACAGAAAAATAATTCGTGTTGCCATCATAAATAATTTAAATCAACTACACAGAATAATAATATTTGAGTAGTCAGTCTTTAAGATGTTGAATCATTTCAGACAATCCAAAGCTTGTTGGGTGGACTTGAGTCCCCCTGAAGCTTCAATGCCCCTCAAAAGATCATGAATTCTGATTTTATAATTTCCTAAGGATTAGTTATTTCAGCATTCTGTGTCTGCTTCCCATTTGAGTTGTTTCGGGGGTTTTTTGAGGGGAAAAGAGGTCAATGTGGCTTTTTTCCCCAACTTCTAAAACAAACTGTCACTGATTACTTTACATTGTAGGTCTGATACCCTTACATGGCAAAATTGTCCCATCTGGGGCTGTTTTTCCTTTTCCATGTCACTGTTTTCCGTCAGAGATGCAAATGCTAAGTCCCAGGCCTTTGCATCATCCATGGGGTTTTCCTTTCTTACTCCTTTCCATCTCAGTGACCTTGATGTTCATTTCTGACAGTTCAAATGTTCTTGGGTTGTTTCCTTTTTTACCAGTTGGAAATGGACAGCCAGGGCTGGTCAGTAATGTAAAAGCACTGAGCACGGATCAGACACTTGGCTATAACAGGCATGTGTTATCTTTTTGACTTTCTTTCCCTCATGCCCTCTGAACTTTGAGCATTAGGAACTAGCAGCCTTATGTGGCAGCCTGTGTTTCACTGGAATATGTAAATCCACACTCACTGAACAGTAGTTCATGGTCACATACTGTTGTATTCCATTTACCAGTAGAAATCTCTGATCTATATCTGTGATTGATCTATACCTGTGGTGGCTGCAGAACTGCCTAGTGGAGCTCTCTTGGAGTGAGGATAATCCACATTTATGATATGTGTATTTTTTCCTGCCCTTCTAAATAAATCTGCTCCTACCTTCCTTGAAGAGGCCACTTATTTATTTCCATGTCATTAGCGTGGGCTTGGCCCCTGTGTTTGGAGCTGGCAACGCCGACAGCTTCCTCAGCTGCTCGACTGAGCCTGGCTGAGATCTCTGCAGCCCTTCTTGTAAATACTTCACTTCCTAAATTAGTTTTATTTATACTCCCTAATGCAATTTTCTGTAAAATTGCGGCAGTCATGTCTGGGTGCTGTTAACCCCATCTGAGCTGCAGAACAAAATTTGTAATGGGCTGAGAATATCCTGTCCAGACCCCCCAGCTAACAGCCCCCATTCCCTGCTGCAGCAGCTCACCCTGCCTTGGCTGCCACAGTCCATGTTTTGTTGTCAGCAGGCCACTTGGGAACGTTTTGTTTATTTTCCATCAAAAATGCAAAATAAACAATCTGCCCAAACCAAGTTTTCCCATCCAACCTGACTGAACTGTAATTTCCAGAGGCGTACCTTGGTAATAATTGTGTGCCTTACGTAAGGAGTAAATAGCAATTGCAAAATGAGACTTCTCCCGTGTTTTGAAAACATCAGTGTGTGCTTGTATCAGAGTAATTCTGTGAACAGTGATAGTGCCCCGTGGTCTGTACTCTCACACCGAGGGGAGGGAGTAAGTGGCTGCATCTACTTGGAAATTCAGAGTAACATCCAGGCCAAGGTGTTAAGAACAAAGGCGTTATGAGTTCCTTCCCAGCTCATGCGTTGCTGCTTTTTCTTATTGGGGGAGTGACAACAACAACAACAGAAAGGCAGTGAAAAGGTTTGTTTTTAAATCTGGAGTAGAGCAAGGGTGAGCCTTGAAGGGGACAGAAAGGCAGCCACGTGCAGGGCCTGTGGACAGACTCCTCTGTGTCAGACTGCTCTGTTGTGCCAGCATGGCGGGCAGAGAGGGGCTCAGCCCTATCCCCTCCCCTCCTTTGGGGTGCCTCAGGGCCCCACTGCTGAGTGTGGAGAGCTGGGTGTTTGCAGGGAACTGCATCACTGCGGGGTCACCAAGGACCCCCTTCCCCAGAATGTTGTAGGCACCATCTCACCCAGGGAATCCCAGGCATGGGCTGGGAAGGAGCCTGGAGCCCAGAGCACCTGGGGGAGGTGGAGGGCAGCCCCTGTGCCCAGGAGGCAGCAGAATGGTGTGATCCCCAGAAAAGGGGCCCTTAATCCCCTCAACCCCTTTGTTAACCCACAGCAGATCATCTTTCTTGCCACAGGTGTCCCAGCTTCCCAAGCAGCCACCCTTGGCCACATGCAGTGCCTCATGTTGTGAGCCCTGTAAATGCAGGGACTGGCTGCTGCCCCACAGCTCCCTGAGCTCCAAAGCCTCCTGATTCTGAGGATGTTTAGAGCAAAGAGGTGTCCCACAGCAGCAAGGCAGGTGCTTGCCCACGTTTTTGTGGGAAGGGACACAGAGGAAGAGGGGAGATGCCATCAGCCACGTGGTGGCAATGTAAATATCTGCATGGATCTAAAGTCATGTGGGTTCTAGAAAGATTTTCAGTGCTAAACACAGCCTGAACGGTGCTTTGTGGAAAAAGGTTTTGCTGAGTTGGTGCTTGGTTTGTCTCCATGTGCTGGCTGGACCAGCTGCAAGCACCTCAGGCCCCAGAAGTGGTTTGGTACTGACCATCGTTCTCCTCTCCCCTCTCAGGCAGGGGCAAACCCCTCTTTTTACAGGTATTTAATTATTCAGGGCCTGAGCAGTCAGGTTTGTGTGAGGAGGAGCATGGCAGGGCTTGCTTCATCACCTCTTTCTGCCCCTGTGCCTGGGCTGCTCCGTGTCTGTCACCAGTTCCCAGGGCCAACCCTGATCCCACTCCTCTTCAGCTGCTTCCTCAGTCAGGAAGAGCTCTGTGAGGTGCATGAGTTGAAGGACAGTTGTACTGCTCCGTTGTGCTGTGTTGGGAGCTTGTTTATCCTTGAAAAGATGTATTCTAATTCTGTCTCTGCTGTTTTGGTTACTTTTTCTTCAGGGAATTGGACACACTTTGTGAGACCAGGGTTTGACAGGATTTAACCTTGGGAGTGGGTGTCTTCCTTTTCCCTGGAATTACTGGCTGTAGCTGATGGTCTGTAGTTACTTGCTCATGTTGCTCACCTGCTCCAGTAGCGGAGCTGAGATTGCCAGCACTGAGCCTGAATTTAATTTGCTTTTTCTGCCAGTGCCTTTCATCCATTGGCAGTTTTGCTGTTGCTGGTGTGGTGCTGCTCACCTGCACCTAGTGTGCAGCTAACAAATGCTGCAGCTTTCACATTCCTCTCTCTGAGCCCTCATCTTCATCCCTGCTGCTGCTGTGAGGAAGTCCTGGTGTTGCTGGCACAGCTCTGAATGTGCCACCCCTCCTTGCAGGTCTTCCCAGGCGTTTCCAGGCACATCTCGCTGGCTCCCACCTCTTGCTGGGGGGGAACAGGGTCCTTTGTGTGTGCTGCTGGGGCAGGGGAAGGTGCAGTCCCTCTCTGAACTCCTGCTGTGCCCTGCCTCAGCCTGGCTGGTATTATTTCAGTTTGTCTGAACTGTCTGATCGCTGTCTGCATTCCATCAGCTCCAGCCATGCGGCCGATTTCCTCCGCTTTGCAAGTTGTAATTGCTTTGCCAATTAACTCTGGGTCTTCCAGTACTCTTTCTTGAGTGCTTTTTCCCAAAACTCCATGCTTCCCAAAAATCATGACTAGTTGGGTTTTTTTTTCTTATTTTTAAATTATTATTCTTTGTAAATTTTGTTTTCACCTTTTGCTTGTAACTCTGTGTTTGAATTTGGTACCCAACACAGGCAGATCAAGGAGGGAAAGAAGCATTTTAGCAAGTTTTGCAGCTCATGCAGAAGTAGAGAAAGAAAGGTAGGTAAAACCAGTAGAAGACAAAGTATTTGGAAATACAGATGACAGAAATTGCTTAACAAAAGTAAGTAGTGGCCAAAAATGGGACATGGTGAGATGAGTGTCAGAGCAGAGTGATCAGAAAATGCTGATGGGCACGAAAAATTGTAAAGGGGAAGGAACTGAAGGCTAGATGAGAAGCAAATACTCAGGATTTCAGTGGAGCAGTGAGGTTGGAATCAACAGAGGTGAAATAGGGAGATGTAGAAAGAAGAGGGCACAGAATGAACCACTGCCTTAGGTTTAGAAGAGGTGGAGGAAAATGCAGGGATGAAAGTTACAGAAGCTTGTAGGGATCAAAAGCAGCTCTACCAGGTTGGTTAAGAATGTCTTTGGTGTCATAAGGGTGTTTAGTGCCTTGCAAATCATTAGCATGGTGGCTTTTTACTGTGGTTAGTGTCTGCTGAGACTCCTGGTTGCCCCGAGCAGGGCACTGTGCTCAGTGCTGCAGGTGCTACTCTTGGCTGGCAGAGTGTGGTTACCTGCTTTGTCTGGGTGTCAAACAAAGGCTCAGCACTTTGCCAGGTTTTTTCTGTAGAAAAAGGATTTGCTAATGTACTCAGGAATTTTTTAGGCATCCCTCTTTATTTACAAAGGATGTAAAGTCCCTTTTCTCTAGGTACAGTGAAAATTGAATAAAAGATGCTTGGTTTGCACATAGTGCTGTGGTTCATGGTCAGGTAGCATTTAATCCAGAAACTCTCTGAGTTTGCTGAGGTTCATGCTACCTCTGCTCCTTCCATAATCCTCAGGGCTCCCTTTCTGCCTTTCCATGCCTTTCGGGAGTTTTCCTCTTACACACAGGGACAGGCAGTGTTTGCTGGAACCAGTGTGAGTTTGCATCCAGACACGGGGGAAGATTCGCCCTGCTGGGCTCCCACCCTGAGCACTGGCTCCCCCAGCAGGGACTGCAGCACTGCAGGCCCAGCAGGGCAGGAATCCCATCCCTGGGCCACAGTCCCCTAGCAGGCAGCACGCTGGGGAAGGCACCTTTACGGGAAGGAGCTGGACTGGGCTCTCCTGTGAGCAGCGTGTGCAAGGCGATGCTTGCTCAGCGTGGCACTCTGGAGCCCAAGGAGCACCAGCTCCAGAACTGGCCAAAACCGTGTAAAACTCCTGGGATCCTCCTGCAGGTTCACAGCCTCAGTTATTCCCCTGGGCAGAATGGGAGCCCTGTGAGCGCTGCCTGGGCCAGGAGCAGATTCCCCGGGAGCTGCAGCCTTTCCTTGCTCCATCTCTCAGCCGTGGGGAGGTGTCAGGAATAAGGGATTTGCTCCAGCCCCCATCAGCCTGGCACCCCTGCCCTCCCCTCTGCTATGTTTAGCTGGCAGTGTGTGGTCAGGCTGCAGCCCTTACCCTGGTGCTGCCCAGCTTTCCACACCGGCTGAGCTGCTGCTGCCTGGGTGGAGAGCTGGAGGCTAAAATTAGCAGGGAGCTCTTCTCCTGCCAAGTGCTGTGTCTGACCCGGCTGAGCCTGGCGGGGTAGAGAGGAAAAGGCTCTCAAATCTCTCCATGCAGAGCACCCTGCATGCCTGCTGCCTTCTGGGAGGGTTCCCTGCCAGGGGCGGGGATGGCTTGCCCTGGGATGCTCGGAAGGATGCTGAGGCAGCTGGGAGAACGGGGGATTGCCAGGACAGTCCTGGGACACGGTAGGAAATCCTGATTCTCGGAACTCTGTTTCCTTCTTGTGCTCCCTTTGAGTATCACACAAACAGCCAGGGAGGCCAGCTCTTGCTCCTGGACACCTCCAGAGCTGCAGGTGTCTCCTCGCTTACAGAAAGGTTTTCTGGGCACATGTGGGGTTTGGCTGCCCTAAGAAAATTGGTGTGCATTCACCACTGCCACCCTGCCAGAATAAGCTGCTAGAGATGTCACTGTCCCCTAAATGAGAGCTTGTTTGCTCTCTATTACGGGGTGGCCTCCAGGAGAGGCCGTGGCCTGGTGGTTGCAGCACAAATTTGGGTGAACAGGGACGTGTGCCAGCCTTGTCCCTGCTGCTGAACAGCCAAGGCTTCAGAACAAGCTGCTTCCACCTCCCGTGCCTCAGTTAGGCTCTGTGTCAAAGGTGTCAGTGACAATTGTTATTTATTCTTTTGAAATACTTCATGTCCATGAATGGAAAAGCATTCACTGGGTTCCAAATGCCTTCAGTGCAAGGGGAAGCCTGCTGTTTCATTCTTCTGCTGGACCCAGCCTGCCCTGCAGGAACATCCCTGCTGGTTTGGCGTCCCCAGGCGTGCTGCCACCCTGCCTTTTGTGAGCCAGCTCTGCTGCTGTGTGTAATGCAGGGGCAGGAACTTGTCTGGGCCCCCAGAACACAGATCTCACCTCTGACCTTTCCCATTCATTGCACTTGCCTGAACTGCGCAGCCCGGGGCAAGAAATGGGTGGAAGGATGCAGCTGGGGTGAGGACTTGGTCTTTAAAGCCTATTCCTTTTTCCAGGGCCCTTGGGTAGAGCTGTCTGCAGTGTGTGCAAGGGCAGCACAAGGGCCAAGTGTGACCCCTGCAGGGAAATTACCGAGGGGTTTGCACACTGTTGGTGCTGACAGCTCTGGAGGAGGCAGTCTGAGGGACACCCTGGGCGTGGTGGAGCAAAATGAGCACCTCTTGACAGCCCAGAAAAGGTCAGAGTAGATGTGAACATGGTTTGCACTGGGATTTGTGTTTCATCTGCAGTGGTTGGCAGGCACTACTTCCAGGGAAAGCTGGGCCAACTGCAGGAAGAAGAAAACAAAGAGGAAGGCAAGTTCACAGTCTGTCTGGTGACTGTTCCTGACGAAGGGATGTGAAATTCCCCTTTTCCTGCAAATAGCAGAGAAATGGGAGCAGCTGGGATAGCTGCACTAGCCATGCCCTTGACCAGCCAGTTGGAAAGTGGCCTCTCTGTGTCCAGAGGTGTGTACAGATGGTGTGTGCCAGCCCTCTGCCAGTGTCCATCACATCAGATGGACAAGGAAGAGAGAGGGGAGGGGATGGGGTACTGCCAGGTCCACCCTGGCTCCTGTCTCAGCTCTGGGCACAGGTGCCTCCCTGCTCTGTGGTTTCGTTCTGGTGAAGTAAAGGAAACAAAACTGTCAAGTGGGTCTCTGGCTTCCCTTTCCTTTTCCCTGCCGGAGGTGGAATGAGGACTGTCTGTGTAAAGGACATCAAGGTATTTTTAGCATGGGTGAAGAAAGGCCAGTGTAAAATATATGGAAAAATATGCCTCCTGCAGCTGCAAGAGGACCTGCTCAGGGCTACTGGTTTTGCTGGGAAGGATTTATTTGCCTGCAACCCAGCAAGGTGAAGAAAGCATCTCTTTCTTTCACCCCAGGCTGGGGAAGAAGGTGGCTGTGTCCTGCTCTTTCCCCCTCACACAAATCTGGCAAGTCCTAGTCTAGGATTTCTTCCTGGTGCTGGCAGCTCTGTGTGCTGGCAGTGGGAGTGCAGGAGGGCAGGGGATGGAGCGATCCTGTGCAGCACTGGCACTGCTGGGGCCAGGGCTTAAGGCATTTGTGTCACTTCAGCTCACAAGCCTGAGAGGATGGACTTGCTTTTCCCTAGATGAGTCCTGTTCTGCAATGGAAAAGTGGCTTTTTCCTGCACTCACTGGTAACAGTGAGAGGGACCTCCTTGCCCTTAGTGGTCATCATTTACTGAGAAGTGGGGAAAGTGGCTCTTCCACGTTCCCTTCCCCTTGCTGAACTCTGTTCTGATTTTGACTGCTGGCAAAAAGACGAATTTCTAACCAGACAGCCACTTGAAATGGCCTGCCTTTGCTGTCTGAGGCCATCCAGGAGGAGCCTGTCTTCCCTCTGCTCTGGTTTCATCTGTGTGTGCTGGTCAGGCTGGGAGCCTCCCTGCCCAGGGCCCTGCAGAGCTGCTGGGCAGATGCTACATGGCATTAAGTGCTTCAGGCAGTGTGCAGGCTCCCCCCCTGCCCTGGAGAAGGCATTGGGAGGGGCTGGTGCTTCCCTGGAGCTGGAGCAGCGTGTGTGGCCAGCGCTTTGGCAGCGAAGGAGGGCTGGGGTAGGACTTGGAGGGTGCCCCTGTGTCCCTGTGCCACATTCAGCTCTGCACCCCGTTGGTTTAAAATCTACCAGTGCAATATTTCACTGCCTCCCCTCTGTAGAGCTGGGCATTTACAAGGTCTGCAGAGATCTCTGCTCAAAGTTAAGCTGCTCAAATTCACAGAGATGCTTTTCTTGGGCTCAGTCTCAGGACTGTTTACAATTCTTGTCTTGGACCCTGAAAGTGGAGTGGTTCAAGTGGGTGCCCTGCCACTCTTTCCTCAGGGTGCTTCACTGGCAGGCTGAGCAGGACCCCTGTATCCCCTGGTGTCAGATCAGGGTGTATTGCTCTAATTGTTGAGGGAAATGATGAAAAGGCAGCTTAAGGCTTTAGTCACTGGAAAGCTTTTTTGGGAGAGTGGAGCTTCATACATTGCTTGGCTGAAGGTAGAAGCCCCTGGAAGGAGGACAGCTCAGGTGTTTGATACTGGGCTGGTTCTCAAATCAGGCACTGCTTGGTGGGGGGAGTCTCCCAGAGCAAGCATTTATAAGTTAAAAAAAAAAAAACAAAAAACCCAAGAAAACAGGAAAAAGAAAAAAGAGAATGGGAGAAAGTGGTGATAGTGGGGAGTAAAGCTTTTGAGCCACCACTGTGCTTGTGGCAAACACTCAGGACAGCCCTTGTCCAGCCCTGGCCACCTTGGCAGGACAAGGCATAGGCTGTGGTGATTTTTCTCATGAATGCAGTAGATCCATTTGTGCAGTTGGAGGCACATAAATTACCTTTTTTGTTTAATGCTTTCAGATTTTACCAGCTGTGTCTGTTGTGGGTGCTTGGGATTTGTCATTTTGCTATATGGCTTAAAGGAAACCATACAGTTCCCCGTGTGCATTTCTTTGCATTTCTTTGTAAATAATCCAGATTTTAAAAATTACTATTTTTATTTAAAGTAGATGTGATGGTTCTGTCTGGATCTGAAGCTTTGTAAAGAAATCACTGTAATTTTATTCCTGCAGGTGTGTGTATGTCAAGTTCTAAAGGCATTTTCCAGATGTAGAGGGACTCTGTGTGCTCTAAGCACTACCAAATCAGCCCAGAGTCCAGAAACTCAGAAACTAGCAATTGAATCTCCCAAGGAAACAAAGGTCTGACCTAATTTTGCATTGTGTGCCAAGTAGCCTCATGATAGCACCTTTTAAGTGTCCTGTGCTCCAAAGGCACCTGTATTCCTTCTGTTAGCTGAGCACATCTAATCAAACCTGTTTGTTCCAGGTTCAGAACTGTTATTTCCCCGAGAAGAATTGCAGCACCTGTACTTGACTGTGAGTTGTTTCAGGTGGCTGGGGAACGTGCTGCTGCTCCACTGCCAGAGCAGTTTTACCTGCACTTCACTGACCCACGGTGGCCTGTGTGGAGCTGATCTCTGATGAACATCCAGTCACAGCTCTTCCCTCCCCACTCTGACCCAGAGGAGCCCACAGTGTGGAGTGGGGGTGAGGTGAGGGTTTTGGCAGCTAAAGCAGGGTGCTGCTGCTCTTAAACACCACTGACAGAGCTTGGTGAAGTGTTTAATAGAGCAGAGGTGCATCTTCAGCACCAGCTTTGCTGTTCTGCATGAAAGCCTTGCAGGCTGCAGTGGTTTCCTTCATGGAACCAGGGTGGAGCCAGGGTGTGGGAGGCTTCATTCCACCCTACCCTGATGTTTTAACATTACAGTTAGTGTTAAGATACAGCCTGGGATTAATGAGATCAGTCTCGGATGCAGTCTTGAAACATCGTGAGTGATACAGGCTGTCTTCTGCATTCGCTGTCCACCAGAGGAGCAAGTGGTTTCAGGCACTTTCTCCCCAGTGCTGGTCCCTTGTTGACCCAGGGTTTCTCTTGTTGCCTCCCCTCGGGCATGGTGGTAGCCAGGGATCCTCTCTGTGTGGGGCACTCTTCACAGGTGAGAGACTTGAGGAAGCAGTATGTGTCTGTTATGTGCTGCTGTCTCCATGGAAAACTGTCCCAAGGAGCCACTGTAGGTTTGTAGCCCATCTCAGGGGTGTGCTGCAGCTCCTGTACCAGCTCCCTGCCCAGGGGCAGCACCTGGATAACCCCAGCCTGTGCGTCAGCGATTGCAGTGATGTTCACTCCTTCATGTTGTTGCACCAGTTTTCCTCTCCTCCCTCCTGCCACACCCAAAGCCCCGCATCGCTCTGCTCCTCCCTGCAGAACATCTCTCCTCCTGCCAAAAGGCGCCATCCCTTCATCTCTGAGGCCGTCCACCCACCTCATCTCCAGCTTCACGTTCCTCTCTGGGCGTGTGGATGTGCTCCCCCACGTTCACTCCTCACGCATACCTGTCCACCCCAGCACGCAAGTACCTGCTTGTTGCTGGCCTCGCCTACTTGGTGCTGCTCCACAGCGTTCCCCTGAGTGTTTTCATGGCTGTGAAAGCCCTGCTATCTCCTGCCAAACCCCTGGGACTGCACAGCTTGCAGTATGTTACAGGCTTTTTACCCTCTGGGATTCTTTGAGGTGGAGAACAACGCTGATGTATGCGAGAGGTCAGATCCTGGAGTAAATAAGACATGGCATGGCCATTGCAAGTTTCCTTTCTAGGGTTGCAGCCATGCATTTACATTTCAAATTCTTCTCACTATCCCACACCATCTCCTCACCTGGAGAGGTGGCACTGTAGGAAATACAAGGGTTGGAATGCACAGAGCTCACAGTTGGCAGTGGCACAGCTGGGCTGGGAGCCTCTGGGTGAGAATCAAGGAGCAAACAAATGATGCAAATGTCATTGTGGGAGTCTACTACAGACCTCCCAGCCAGGACAGTGACACCAACAAAGTATTCTTTGAGGAGTTAAGGGAACACTTCCAAGTCAGCTGCCCTTGCCCTTATGGGGAACTTCACCTTGCCAGGAGTTAACTGCGAGCATCACATGGGTGGTACAACCTGGGTGCAAACAGAAGATTCCCGAAAAACCTGGGCAACAAATTTATGGAACAGGTCCTGAGGGAGAGGGCTCAGAAAGATGCCCTCCTTGATCTGCTGCTTGTCTACAGAGAGGGTCTTGTTGCTGCAGTGGAGGTTGGTGGCCGTCTCGACCACAGTGACCATGAAGCGATCAAGTTTAAAATCTCCGTTGACAGGAGGAAAAGTCCCAGCAAAACCTCAGCTCTGGACATGAGGAGAGCAGGCAAGAGTCCAGATAACTTGGACACAGGACTGGAAGGGGTACTAAGTGAGTTTGCAGACCATAGAGAACTGGGAGGAGCTGCTGGAACAAGGGAAAGTGACAGATTCTGCACCTGATATGGGGCAACCCTGGATGTATGGACAGGGTGGGGAATGAGGTGCTGGAAAGCAGTGCCATGGAAAGGGACCTGGGGGTCCTGGATGATGGAAAGCTGAATGTGAGTGAGCAGTGCCCTGGCAGCCAGGAGGGCCAGCTGTGTCCTGGGGGGCATCAGGCACAGCATCAGCTGGGCAAGGGAGGGATTGTCCCACTCTGCTCTGGGCTGGGGCAGCCTCACCTCGAGTGCTGGGGGCAGTTTGGGTGCCACAATATAAAAAATGCATTCAGCTATTAGAGAGCATCCAAAGGAGGCCATGAAGATGGTGAGGAGCAGCTGAGGGCACTTGTTCTGTTCAGCCTGGAGGAGGCTGAGGGGACACCTCACTGCACTCTACAATTTACTCCTGAGGGGAAGAGGAGGGGCAGGCACTGATCTCTTCTCTGTGGTGATCAGCGACAGGACCCGAGGAAGTGACCTGAAGTTTTATCAGGGGAGGTTTAGTTTGGATGTGGATGTAAGAAAAGGTTCTTCACCCAGAGGGTGGTCACAGCACCAAGCCTGACAGAGCTCAAGCATTTCGAGAACAGTCTCAGACACAGGGTGTGACTCTTGGGGACAGTGCTGTGCAGGGGAGGAGCTGGACTCAATGAGCCTTGCAGGTCCCTTTCAATGCAGCTATCCTCTGATTCTGTGATCTCAGGAGGCAGAGATCTTAAACCAAAGAGTTGTCACTTGCAGCTCGCTAAGTTGAAAAGAATGTTGTTGCTGAAAAAGTTTAAATTCCAAGAAATTATTCTTAATATGGGAGTTTTGTTTGTGCTTCCATTAGCCAAGATAACAGATACTAGTAGTTGTCTGGTCACTTAGAGGTTAACAGGGCACAGCAGCACATGAACAACACCAAGGCAGTCAGTAGGGATCTTGAGCACGTGGAGTTGAGTACGAGTATCACAGGTAACAATCACATGGACAGTGCCACGATTTAGGACACTTTCTCCAGACCATGTGCACACAGTTGTTTTTATCCATCTGTTTAATCCGAGGGCAGACACTGGCTCTGTCAGGTCATCTGGGCTCCTTTCCACTTCTAGAAAGCTCCTTGTGCAGCTGTGGGCTGCTGGTGGCAGTGAGCAGCAGTAACTCTGGTACCCCAGCACACACCTTGCCTGAGCACACCCTCACCTGTGCCACAGCACTGCTGGGCCAAGGTCTGCAGGGACTCAGGTACCAGTCCTGTGCACTGTGCCTGGCACCTGGCAGTGAAGGAGCAACAAACTGGCTAAACAAGAAGGATTTGGCTAAACTCTGGTATGAGAGAGAGCTGCAGCTGGGCTGAGTGGCAGCTGCTAGCACAGACCATCAGAGGATCTGTCTGCCATGCAGGCTGGGTGGGGACATTTCAGTGCTGGTTACTTTGAATGAGTAGCCCTGGGAGGGCTGCAAAGGGACCAAGAGATGGAGAGGCCGGGGATCAGTGGGAAACAGCCAGAGCATGAGCTGGGATTAGGTTACAGATAAGCATCTGAGGAAACAGCTTCAGGGGTCAGGACTGTGGGTAATGGGATGGACTAAGTGTGGGGCAGCTGGCTGGGGACAGTCAGAGGCAGTAGGACAGCACCGTGCCCTGTGGATGAGGTACCGTGGTGGCATCACGTGCTGGTGTGTGCAGCCAGCACTGGGGTGGCACAGAGGTGTCCATGCAGCAGTGGAGGTGTCCATGCAGCACTGGGGGTGTCCATGCAGCAGTGGCACTGCCAGTGTGGTGTGCTGACGGGACAGGAAGGTGCAGGAAGCTGCCTGTGGGTCCTGTAGGGCTGTGGGCCAAGCACAGCTCCAGTCTGAGCAGGTGGACCTCCACAGAGATCCTTGGGCACTTGCTAGCACTGAACTGAACCCAGCTTCATCTGCTCCACAGCAGGGCACCCTTCACCCTCCTGTCCTTTGCATTGCTGTCAAACTGGGATGAAATCCCTGGGTTTCCTCAGGGATTTGCTTTAGGCAAGCCAGTCTTACCTCGAAGAATTCCTCTGGGAGGGGAGCAGAGGATGCCCCGGCAGGGTCCCACCTGCAGGAAGTACCCTGCTGGATGGACATGGTCACACTTGATGGCTCAGGGGCACCTGGGTTTGGAAGGTGGGCCCTGGGAGCCTGGGTTTGCCTGGAGCTGCTCTCACAGCCAGTTACTGTAAGTCAGCCCTTGCAGGAGTGTAAAAGAAGGTCAGAACTTCACTTCGGGGTCCAAACACTGTTCTCAAAACTCTCTGCTCAAGGGAGTTACTCCAGATCTACCACAGCATTTCTGAGCTCAAAGCCAGGCCATAAGGAGCTAATTAAAGTCAGGCTGTGTGAGATTTGAGATGGTCAAACCAATACATCCTTCATCTGCATAACTGGATCCCTCTGAGCTGCTGGAGTTGTTTGGAAAGGCCACAATGAAACCAGACACTACACCTGAAACTGAAAAATACAAGGAAATCTCTATCGAAAATCACCACATGGGCTGCTCAGGAGGAGAAGCAGCCCGGGAGTCACTCACTGGTAAAAAATTGGCTGTGCAACAAAGCTGTCTGCCTTGCTTGCTGCAGCTCATCAGAACATAAATAGAGCGAGGCCAGGGGCTGGATCGCAGCCCACAGAAGCCAGCAGCAGGGCTCCCACTGGGCTGCAGCCAATATGGTCCGGAGCAGCTTTGTTTTAAAAATGGAAGAGAACATAAACAGCCACCACTGAGCTCTGACATTCCCTTGAACCCAGATGCATCTCTGTCTGGAGCAGAGCAGCTATCCCTGTTCAGGGATATCATGAGGTCTCACAGGGACCAAGGGGAAGGAGCAGCAAAGGTGGCTGAGGCAGAAGAGCTTTTCTTGTGACAGGATTTGTCCTTTTTTTTTTCCCCCCGTGAAGAGAGACAGCTTAAAGGTGGTCCTACAGCAGAATTCGAAGTGGCTTTAGAGATGAAATCAGTCTCTTGATTTCCTTCAGCACCATGCCACTTAATGGGAGTTACGCCATGCACCTGAAAAGCATTGTTTGTAAAATGAGCCCATTGTGCGTGTGCTGGGTGCTTTCAGTGTGCTTAATCCAGTGCTGCAGGAGCCAGTGATGCAGCTGGTGTGGCTGGAATTTTTTGTAAGGGTTGGATAGTTTTATGACTAATAGTAACACTTGCAACTATGCATGGTAAGAGAAGAGTAATCACAATCTGTGCTGCAGGGCACAAGCTGACTGTTTCTGTAGGTCATGAGGACAGGGTTTTTTTCTTCTCTGTAAAGTAATACAGCTAAAGGTACTTTTGAAGGTTGTTTTCTTCTGCCTTTTAAACATTAGATGTTGGCTGCTGGTCAAAGGTGGATTATCTGATGGGATGAACCAATGGCCTGATCTGCTAATTACTGAATTCCTACGTAAGGCTTTTATTTCCTGCACAATGAGGTACCGTGCATAGGCTGGGGCTTTTCAGAGAGACCCTTTCTTGTAAGATGGGGTTAAAGCACCAGCTCTGGTCCCTAATTGAAACCAGCAGCACTCAGTAAGTTTGGACCATGCCTGCCTGCTGAGTAGCCCTAGGCGGGCCTCTGTGGTTTCTGTTCATGCACAGGAACTGCATCTCTGTCACAGGGTCTTGGAGTGAAGAAACTGCAGTAGATAACCTACCATATTTACTTCCCTTTGTTTGTTTGCTTGTGCAACTTCCAGGAGCAGATCAAAATCTCCTGGCATGTATTTGATGTCGTTTAGCAGTTGTATGGGCACTGCTTTTTCTTTTTTATTTTCCTCTTGACCTGGCCAAGGCTAGCCTTTAGATTATCCAGGCCCGTTGTGAGTGCTTGCAAGAAGTGAATTAAAAATTGGCCCTCTCTGAGTAAACCAAAACATGGTTTGAAAATATGCTGGGGTTGATTCTTCCAGGGTGGTTCAATCACTCAGAGAACTGGAAGAGAGCTACTTTAATTACTGGGAAAATGAGTGGTAAAAGGAGTCTTTTTAATGTTGCTGGTTGTGGCAGCTTGGTTTTGCTCTGTTCCTTGCACTCCTGTAGCTGCACAGCTCTGTACAAACTGCATACAGCTGTGCACACAAAGGAGCAGCTGGGCAGTTTTGACCATCGGGCAAAATCCCTGGTGGGCGATGTTTTTGTTTTTAAAGAGCAAAAAATAACCTGGCTTGGTTTTCCAGCGTGCGGTTTGCAGCACCACTGGTTAGAAAACATCTTTTTGGTATGGAAGTAGAGCAAACTGGAAAAAAGCTACTAAAAGGAGAGAAAACACAGGATACTGAGATGCTGTCCTGTGCCACCTCTTTGACTGTAATTGCATTTTGTCATCTCATGGGTCCTACTTAAAGTCTGCATATGGTGCTGCTCCTCTGTGCTCCCCTGCGGCCCCTGCTTTGCTTGTGGTGTTGAAGAGTCAGGATTTCACTTGGGATTTATTCTCCTGTCTCAGGTCACAGGCAGCACAGCCTCCCCAAATCCTGCTCCCACCAGTCTGTTAGAGTTCAGAGCTACGTCTTGTCAGGCTGGGGAGGGGAAAGGACTTGCTGTGCAGTGAGAGGTGTGACCCTACACTGTGAGGACACGAGCACTAAGGGTTCCCCCAGCCCTTGTAGCAGGTCAGGAGTCAGCAGGGCTGTTTGGTGTCCATCACACCCAGCCCCTGCTGGAGCCCTGGGAGCCTGCTGTAATGGTTTCATCGGTGCTTTTCTCACGCCCAAGATGGGGGAGTCCTGGGTGGAAGGAATAGCTTATAAATTTTTTTCATACGAGAGTTCCTCTCTCCTCTGCTCATCATTGCTGGTTTTCTTAGATTTACCCTGGGGTGAGGGACGAGTCACAAAATCCAATGGGCTTCTGTGAGGAGAGCCTTGGGCACGGAGCAGGGAAGGAGCGGGCAGTGGCGGCTGATCTCTCGGGAGCAGTGCGTGGCCACCAGGTAAAATGTGATAGTGCTGGAGCCACCAGGTAAAATGGGGTGGTGCTGGAGCCACCAGGTAAAATGGGGTGGTGCTGGAGCCACCAGGTAAAATGGGATGGTGCTGGAGCCAGCAGGTAAAATGTGATAGTGCTGGAGCCACCAGGTAAAATGGGATGGTGCTGGAGCCACCAGGTCAAATGTGGTGGTGCTGGAGCCACCAGGTGTTCCCCACAAGGGCTGCTGGCTGGGGCAGCTGGGGAGAGCGTTTTGGCTCAGTCACCAGCCTGCTGAGACATCAGCCTGTCCTGGAGTCAGTCCTGGAGCCTGGCAAGGCAGCACAGCCTGGCCGTGCAGATGCCTGCTCCTCGCCCTGGGATTGCTTACAGCCAGGGGAGAGGAGATCAAAGGAACAGGAGGGACCAGCTATCATTTATTAATGCTCTTGAGTTGTGTTTCTTTCCAGTGCTGTAAGACTGGGGCAGGACTTGCAGGCAGCTGATGAAAGAGGAGACAGAGCTCACCAGGAAACGTGAGAGAGCTTTAAGGAGGAGTCTCAGGAGGGCCGCTGGGAGGTGGGAAGGTCTGTGTGCTCCCCCAAAATAGAGGCTCTAAGAGTCTGAGAGGGCAAGGGAGTGCCCTTGAGGGAGAAAAGAAAATAAATAGAGAGCGTGGAGAGGCCAGCTGAGAAGGGATGGAAGAAACTGGACCGTCATCTTGTTATTGCAGAGTTGGTAGAAAAAAAACCAGGGTTTTTTCTCTTCTGTGATATTTCCTGTTTGCTAAAAATTTTAAGTTAGTGTTCTGCCCGAGGTGTATTTCCTCTCATTTGAGCTATTGCAGGGTGAGAGCTTTCCTATGCAGAGAGCCCACTGCATTGCCAGCATAAGTGAGCTCAGGTTCTGTGAAAAACACCTGGGAGACTTCCTGGGGTTAGGTATGGGGATAGGTTTTAGAAACATCCTGAAAATTTCTATGGAGTCTGGTGGAAAATTATCCGTGCTCTGGGTTTTTTTAACTCTTCACAGTCTGTAGCAGGGATGAAGTTGCTAATTAAACTCTTCTTTTATTTGAGGTGACCCAGAATAGTTAGAAATGTTCGTAAAGGACATCCCTCCACAGGAGTTGCTCACAGCAACTGAATGCTTTAGGGACCAGGTTTCACCAAAGTTCTGGGACATGCTGTGTCTCTGCTTTTGTGACAGTCGTGCTTTTGATCATATGCAAAGATGAATAAAAAATGTTGCTCTGACATTTCCAAATTATGCAGTTACAAGCATTTGAAGTTAAACCCAGTGAGGCTTATTTTGCCAGCTTCTGAGATACAGAGATCAGATTTTTTTTTTTTAACTAGAAAGCAAGTTTTTCTCTTATTTCTAATGAGGATCAGAGTGCCCAGAGGCCTGATTTTTCCAATAGAACCAGTAGCATTTTTGCAACAAATCTGTGTGAGCCTGAGTGCACAAACCCTGTGAATCAGACTCTCATCCTGGTATTTTTTGGTGGTTTAGAAAGGGAAGTAACTGAGCCTCTCAGTACTTCTGTGAATCAAATTTGTGTTACTCTCACCATCAAATGTTGACTGACAAAGAGTCAAGGAGAGCATGCTGGCATCCAGGGCATGCTGGAGTTTACTCATTACATATTTACTCTTCACAAGCTCTGTCCTGGTCCCTCATCAGTGCTGCTGTTGAGGTTACTGAATCTTCAGGCATCAACACAGCTGCTTTTGAGGCAGGGTGAAAGCCCCATCTCCGCAGTGCTGTGTGAACCAGGGCTGAATGAACACCTCACACCTCAGTCAGTGTTGTGAGGAGGTGTGACCAAACTCAGGCAGCCCAGCTCCTCAGCAGCAGGTAAACCCCAGGGTGTGATACCTGTTGTGTGAGGGTCACTGTTGATGGTGGCTCAAAGAGTGAGGGTGTAGGAGATCCCCTTGGGCCTTTCTGAAATGATGCTGCCTCCATTTCAGGCACTGCAGCACCAGCTCTTCCCCTTGGCTTAACTCTTGCAGGGACCCAGGGCAGCACAGAAATGAACCTGCTGGGGGTGAGCAGTTTTGGTTTGCTGCCAGTTCACCTGTTAGCATATCCCATCACAGCAGGACTTTCTTGGATGGATGAGCTCCTGGACAACTGACTGCTGAAAATCCCATTGCATCGTTTTGGCATCAGCTCTCCAAGCAGAAGAGGGTGTCCAACAGTGGCACTGAGGTGTGTTAGGAAATAAAATAGACAGAGCCCTAACATCCTGCAGCAAACAGGATTTACTTTCTGCTCCAAGGTTTATAGATCCCATGAAATGCTGATGTGGTAGCCTGGATATTATTGTGTGGTTGCTTTATTTGAATGAAAAAAAAATCTTCCCTCATTAATATAGTAGGGATGTGAATGATAAACTTAGATTGCAAAACCTTATTCCTTCTGACATTCAATCCCTTCTCTTTTGTCGCTCCATTCTCATTTTCCAGGATCACAAAGATTTTTGATCACAGACCTGAAACTTGCTGTGAAGAAGGTGCATCTCTAATGGGGAGATGGAGAGCACAGAGTGAGAGGAAACCTCGCAGTGTTTTTGCACACTCTGAAGGAGTTAATTGTATTGCCATTTTAGGCTGGGCTCTAAACAGGCACGTGTGGCTTGGCTCAAATCCCAGCACTTTCCCTTGGGACTTCTGCTTCCAAGGTACTTATAGGCACAGTATTCAAAAGCAGTGAAGTTGTAAACTTTTGGGGTTGAGAGTTATCAGTGTATTTAGATGGCTGGCTGTTTTAAAACTACTTCAGAGATTATTTTTGCCATGTGTGGTGAGCAGACTGGAGTTAGCTTGGAACAAGGCAAGTTACAGCCCTGGGCTTCATGAGAGAAGGCTTTGCCATGTTCTCTGCTTCAGAGAATCCCGTGGGAGATGGTCTTGGGGAGCTTTGCAGGAAAGGACTTTGGGGTTCTGGTGCAGCCTGCTGTAGGTGACAGTGGTGCTGCTGTGAGCAGGGGTTCAGACCAGACCATTTCCAGAGGTGCTGTCCAGCCTCAGCAATCCTGTGCTTTGGTATTAGCGTGCATTAAAAACAGATTAAAAGAGTATTGAAGAATGAGCTCCCCTGGGCTATTTTTGGAGCCCAGGAAGTCATAGACACACAGAGTCCTCATCTCCATCCCAGGAGACATTGCACTGGGAACTTTTCCTGTAAAACAGTGTGTAGCACATAAACTGCAATGATTCAGAGCACCAGACCCTCTGAGGGTCTGATGGTCCCCCAGCAATGTGGAACTTGGAGCTTTGTGAGTGATTGGGGTCAGAGGCACATAAAGGACAGACAATAAACAACTTCTGGCAGAATGCAGTTGAGAGGACAGCTGCTTTCACTTGCCTTCAGTTTTGGCAGAACATGCTAGAATTGGGTATTTTGATATATGTGGTTAGGTTGTGTAAGGCAGTACACCCTTACTGTTATGGAAAAGGACTGAAATCGAACAGAGTCAGGGGAGCTTGGTAGGAATCACACCAGGAGCCTGTGGAAAAGGTCAGTAAAACTTAGTACAGAGACCGAGAAGAGTATTTGGATGAAATCTCAGGTCAGCGTGTAAACAACCAGTGTCAGATGGCATTTTCAGTGGATATTTATTCTGGAGCCAGGACAGGAATTACTGTGTGAGTTTCCTGTACTGAATTACACAAGAGGCAGACTGGACAGTCGTTAGGGTTTCATTTGTCCCAGAGTTCATTAGCTGGACGGGTGCTGGGCAGTGGAAGCCCTCTTCCTTGGCTTATGGAAATTTGCAGCGCGCTGGAAAGAAAACCATAATTGTGCAATCAGTCCTTGCAAGCCACCTTAAGCAGCTGGAAGGGCAGTTTCAGTGCTGTGGTAGAGAGCTGCAGCACGGTTAAATGTCCCACTGAAACAGGATAGCGCTGTGAGGCTCTGTGCTGGCCCCTCTCCAGGGCAGCCAACCCGGCTGTGTGCTGCTGGCGAAGGATCAGCTCCTGGAAGCCTCAGGAATGCCTGCTGGTGGCAGGGGCTGCTGCTGGAGCAGGGGCCCTGCGGCAGAGTTTGGCTGGCCCCTGCAGTCTGGGATCCGCAAAATTCAGCTGCATCTCGGCTCCTGAGCGGCTCTGAGTCTGTCCTGTCCGGGGCAGAACCTTAGCAGAACTCAAACCAGAAATTCCCCAGTCAATGATTTTTCAGCTCCCTGGAAGTTCCAAAAGAGCTGTAGAAGTGGTTCCCCTGATTTTGTGAAATTTAGGGCAGTGTAAAACACTAGAGCTATCACACAGGTTTTATTGATACAGAAGGTAGCACAGAAATGAGTTAAATTTATAATACAGCTTAAATGTCATTCACCAAGTGCAGCGATGGCACAATTTTACCATCATATTTCAAATGTTAAAGCATTTTGTGTTTCCAGCTCCCAGCTATAATAATAATAATAATAATAATGCATATTTAAGCTGCATCACAATGAAAAAAAAACCCCAACAATCTGCAACAACTCAAACTCCCTGTATAGGGAGAGAATGACAGGAGATATGGTATATAAGGGTTTTTCCCCTAAGAATGTGGATCTGTTTGCACTTGGTCTTCAGAAAGGATCTACATTTGGAATCAGCTAAAAAGGAGAGATGCAGTTTAACAATCGCTGGCACTTCAGATCAGAAGGATCTTCATCAGCTTCAGAACCCCTCTCAGTGAGGGGTGTGCCTGTGGATCAGCTAAGAGCAGAACAGTTGCTTTGTTCCTTCTCTGTGCACTAAGTGTGTGCATTATTACTGCGTGTACTTCGCTAAAGCAAGCTCCATCTTCTCTGTCGGCCTTTAAAAAGTCCTTTAAACTGCTTGAATCACAAACCTCCCTGGTTCTTAGCTGTGCTGTGCCTTACACAGGGGTCTTACTTGTGCTTCCTATAATTGTGTGTCTGCACATCTGCAGATGTGCTCATTGTGAGCAGGTGACAGCAGCGCGCTGGAGCCTTTGGGGGAGAGTTCAAGGGTGGTGTTCCAGGCACAGGCAGGAGGACAGGGCAGGGCAGAGCCCAGCCTGGGAGGGCAGAGCTGCACCAGGCTGGGGGGAGATGTCGAATTGAGCCGGGCTGGGAGTGGAGTTTGGGGGCTGCTGGTGCCCCAGGGCCCCTTGGCTCAGTCCTGGTCCCACCCCACAGGAGGGATGGGCCAGGGGCATCTCCCTGCTCTGCCACCAGCAGCATCCCTCCTGCATCCCTCCTCCATCATCATCCCTCCTGCATCCCTCCTCCATCATCATCCCTCCTCCATCCCTCCTCCATCATCATCCCTTGTGCATCCCTCCTGCATCCCTCCTGCATCCCTCCTGCATCCCTCCTCCATTGTCATTCCTCTCCCAGCTCTGGTGGGTTTTAAGGATCTTGAGGAGAAAGTTAGGGTCTGGTTTTGCAAAGGGACTGAGAGAAGCCCTGGGATGCTCAAAAGAGATGAACTTTTAAGACAGGATTTACAGAGCAAACTAAAATTGTTCTTCTTGCGTGGTGGTGTCTCTTAAGTCTTCCTGAGAAAGTTCTTAATTGAAAGACACCACATTAAAAAAATAATCCCAAGTGAGATCTGCTGAACTGGGATCTGTCCCAGTTCAGCAGGCTGAAAATATTCAGCAGACTCAATAAATCTTCTTTCAAGCAGTGGGATTTAGGTGTGAGTGTTTTAGCAAGCTAGGGTAGCAGTAAACACAGGCTCTTTCTTTCTGTCTCTGTGGAGGTTTAGGTTAAATATCAGGAAAAGGTTTTTCATTCAGAAGTTTTTTGGGTACTGGAACAGGCTCCCCAGGGCAGTGGTCACAGCACCAGCCTGACAGAGCTCAAGGAGCATTTGGACAAGGCTCTCTGGGATTCTTGGGCCTGTCCTGTGCAGGGCCAGGAGTTGCACTCGATGGTCCTTGTGGGTCCCTTCTAACTCAGAATATCCTGTGATTCTATGGGACAAAAAGCAGTTTCTGTGAACTCCTCCTGGCTCCCGCTCTCTTAATTATTTTTGTCAAGTGTGTTGCGGAGGCTGGTTTGAGATCCAGAGCAGGACATCGACGTGGGAGTTAGTTCAGAAAGAGGAGAAACAATTTTACAGAAATTCATATTTTGGAATTATGTCACTGGGTAAGAGTTCTGTAAAGAGAGTTTACACAACCCTGATTTCTCCTCATAGCAACCCGTGTTGTGTAAATAAAGCTGTCCCAGAAGCAAGTGTCCGGCTTTGCAGCCCGTCCCGTTGCCCAGCACACATTTCCTTGGAGGCAGGCTGCCTGAGGGGAGGACTGGCAGCTTCTTGTGTCCATGTGAGTTCTGAGCCTGTGTCATGGAGGAGCTCGAGCACTCTCTTGCCCCCTCAGTACCCTGAGGCTTGATATGGTTTCTAAAGGCACAGGTATCTAGGATTTCCCATTACTTACCAAAATGCTAGCCTGTCTCTGCATGTTTGTCTGCCCTGACTAGCAGCTGGTGTTTGGTGATGATTCAGAGGAAATCAGTGTTACAAATCTCAGCTTTGCTAAACAGAGATGCTGGTCTCAGGTTGATGCACGGTTCCTCTGCAAAGACAGGTGAAGGCTGGCATTTAGCTCAGAGGTCAGGTAAAGCTTGGAGCGTAGATTTGGTGGTGTCAGCATCTGATGAGAAATTTCAGACATTCTTGAAGAATATCCTGATATTCCAGTTGCCTTTTGCTGCCATTTTAATCAATGTTTGATCATGTTTATAGCAGCCTTCCAGTACCTAAAGGCAACCCACAAGAAAGCTGGAAAGGAACTTTTGATGAGGGCATGTAATGACAGGACAAGGGGGAATAGCTTTAAACTGAAAAAGGGCAAGTCTTGATTAGATATTAGGAAGAAATTCTTTATTGTGAGGGTGGTGAGTGAGACACTGCTGCAGGCTGCCCAGAGGCAGGTGGATGTCCCATCCCTGGAAGTGTTCAAGGGCAGGTTGGATGGGGCCCTGAGCAGCCTGGGCTGGTGGAAGGTGTCCCTGCCCACAGCAGAGGGCTGGGAACTGAATGACCTTTAAGGGCCCTTTCAGCACAAATCATTCAGTGATACCTAAGTCTGAACCAGAAGCTGTAGTTTCAGATCTGGAATCAAAATTGTGGAAGTAAACTTGTACACAGGGATTGCACCCAGGTTCCTGAAATTCTTGGGAATAGTTTTAGGGCCCCATCCAAACCCCAGTATCATTATTAGAGGAGCTTTGTCTGACTCAAAATGCAATCATCAAATAGTTTCTAATGTGACACACCTGGAGAGCAGTACCAAAGCTGTACCTCAGTCACTGCACTGCCAGTTCCTCCTTGTCACATTAGAGGGATTGTTCTATTCTCTGGGTTTGATGTTCATCAGTGTGCCTGCTTCTGGTTCCTCCTCAGCAGCGCTGCTGGAGAGCTGCTGTGCTGCCCCACAGCTGCAGGGGCTCTGTCTTCAGGGCTTTGTTGGATGTTGGAGCAGGGTGTCCCACGCAGAGCCACGGGCATTGTGCTGTCCTCCAGAGCACAGGCAATTGAAAGTCACTTAAACAAATCACAAGATATTTCTGGGGTGGCCTGCAAGGGAGTTGGTTTAGCTCGCTTGGTTTAGCTCGCTTCCTTGCCTTGAGGTCAGGTCAGCCCTACCTGCACCATTTCTGGCAGATATTTGTCCAGCCCCTTCTTTATCTTTATTTTCCTCTGCCTGTGATCATGTCCATAGTCTGCCTCCAGGCACCACTGGAACTGAAAGTGTGGGGCAGGAATTTTGTTGGAATGCTCACAGAGACCATGGAAACAATGCATTTCAGCAGGAGTGAGTTACTGCTTCTGAGGTGAATTCAGGGGAAGAAAATGCCTGCAGCAGCCTTGAGCAAAATGGCAAATAGAAATGGCAGGTAGGTGTAAGCAAGGTGTGGGGTTCTTCTCATGGAAGCAGTGAATGGCATCTTCTGCAGCACAAAGTTCCCCAGAACCTGACTGAAAATCGAGCTGCAGGAAAATATTTTGGGAATGCTGCATCTACATGGAAGTGGCAAGCTACTGAGCCTTCAGGAAAATCCCATCCAAGATAAAAAATAATGCATTAGCTATGTTTGGTAAAGCAGTAGCAAATGTTGACTTGAAGGTCTGTTGCTCAGTTGATGTTCAGCTTCACATACTAGACAGCTCCAGTATTAAAAAAAAAAAAAAAGAAAAAGTCTTGGAAAGCTCTTTGGGCAGTCTGTGTGCTGCAGTGTTTGGATCAGTTGAGAAAAATGCACTTACCAAAGCTTTCTGAAAGCTTTGTGGATGACCTTGCTGAGCTCTCTTGGGCACAGTGCTGTTGCAGAAAGAAAAACAGATGGCAGAGGCTGCTGACCATAAAATCGCCATTTTCTCTCGTTATTGTTGTATGTACCTCCCCGTGCTCAGGGGAGGGAAACTGCCTACATATGTTACTTTGTATTAATTGCATTTATTCAGATCCCCTGGACATCAGAGCAGCAGATCTGTTGGTGGTTGAAAGCGTTTAGAAACGTGCAGAATGAGTCCTCCCTGCTGTTGGTGGTGATGCAGTACATGTGAATTACAGCAGGCAGGAAGCCTGCCAGGTCTGTGTCCCAGTGCAGGGCCTGTGATCTGTTGCACTGAGGCACTGATAAATGGAGGCAAAGTTCAGCTTTAAATAACTTGTTATAACTTATTATAACTCAGTGGAACAGGCCTTTGCTGCCCCTCCTGTGAGCAAGGGCACGGCTTCCCCAGTGCCTCCAGATGATGGGGAGAGTGCCAGGAATGCCACTTGCAGTGATCAAAACCAGGTGGAACATCTCCTTTTCGTGCCAGTCACCTTGAGGTTTAGGTAGGAATGTTTAAAGTTGTTACTACTATTTGTATTAAAAACAAAATACGGCAGGTGGCAGAGTGTGAGTCAGCAGCTGAGGATGTGGTCACTGGAGTGAATTGGTAGAAACCCATGCAAATGTTCCAGGATTAAAGGTATTTCTGAAACAAAAATGATGCCTAATGTTACAGTTCACCATTGAAGTAGCAAATTATTGTTACCTTAGAAGCAGGAATAAAAATCAGAACCTGGCCTTGTATACAAACACCTGACTCTGTGTTCCTCTCACAACCTGCTGGTTTGTCCAAGCACTCCAGGTACTGAAGTTTGAGCAAGGCAACTCCCACACCAGTCAATGTTTTGATGCAAATCCCATATTTTAAAGACAATGGCTGGCAAAAGGCTGGCTTGGTAAGAGCAATTCCATGGTGAGAGCTGCTCAAATACCCTTACTCTTGGTATGCCTGGAAGCAGCCCTCTTTGGCACTGGCTGTAGCTGTTCAGAGAACTCTGTAGCTGTGCATGAAGGCTGTAAAAACAGAGAGGCTGCTTTTGATGGCAATATTGTACGGGGAGGCAGACACAGAGGCAGCCTGTGTGCAGCACAGGGGACAAGCACACCATAATTGCAGCACAATTGCCATGCCTTCTGTAAATTAAGGAGTGGAACTTGCCAGCAGTTAAGGTTTTTAACTGCACAGCTATCATGGCCGTAATACTGGAAATGTATTTTATGACTTAAAAGCTTCTATATGTGTTTTATGTGGTTTAAGATGGCCCATGGAGTACTGCAGGAGGGTAACAGACTAGAAAGCATTTCTCTGTGCTTTGCTGCAGGAGTGAGCAGTGCCAAAATCGTGGGCTTTCATCTTAGGCTGCTGAAAGCGGCAGTGGGTGCTCTTCTGCTCAGTCTTCATCTGAGCCAATGCTTCCTCCTTCCCCTGGAAAACAAAGTGCTCTGCTCTTCCCCCCTGCCCAGCCTAATCCTTGAGGGCTCCTCAGTGCAGTTTGGCAGGGGAGAGGGAGGTGCAGAGGGATTAATTGCGTGGTTGAGGAGCTGAGGATGGGCAGGAGGGGACACAGGGCTCGTGGGCAGCAGTCGCCTCGGGCAGGGGGCTCTGAGTGCCGGCCAAAGCGGGGCCGCTGTGCCTGGGCACCTCAGCTGGCTGCAGGTCACAGCCACCCTCCTGCCCTGGCATGAGCTCCTGAACCTCCTGTGCCTGCAGCACAGCAAGTGCAGACAGGCTGGAGTTTGCAGTTGTTCTGCTCTAGGACATTCTGGGTCGAAACAGAGGCATTTCGGGAGCTGACACAGCAGCTCAGCCCCGTAATTTTGAAGGGTAGTGCAGCAACGTGATGGTCTTTCTCACTTAAATCCAGCACTGCATCTGCATGTGAGCATGTCCTCACTGAGCTTTCAGACAGCAGGCACTATCTGCCAGATTATCTTGTGGCAGGGGTGGCTTTAGTGATGTAACTAGGGCAATGGAAAATTTTAGTGGCAGAAGCAAGATTTGAATTATATTTTCCGTGGAACCTGTTAGTGCCCCAGCCATTGCTTATGAGCTCCTCCCTTGCTGCATGAAATACATTTCCTACACCGAGAGGGGAACAGCAGCAAGGTATGACTTGTGGGTGAGTCTGGCAGTGAGGCTGCATCAGTGCCCTGGGTACTTAATGTCTGCTTATTTTCCTCTCCTTCCCAAGTGCAGTGCTCTGCCTTTTCCTCCATCATACTTCAAGCACTTCTAATGTTCTGCAGTTTGTCAGTTTGCAAAGCCATTCACATAGCAGTGAATCAGAGCTGTACCTGGAGGAAGAATGGGGTAATTATTTCTGCATGCAAGGTTCCTAGCTTGAGATTTGTCCCTGGAGGAGGTCAGCAATCTTATTTGTGGGTTCTGCCCTAACCAGAACTGGAAAGGTTTGCAGGGCTCCCTCTGAAACACGAGGTTTCATGCTCCTTGAATCCTTTTAACTGCAGGAGTGTTGTTTTGATCTTGACCTGAGGACAAGGAGTTCACTCTTTTCTGTCTATCCTTTTAATTGACTTAAACAAGTAACTAAACAGACTCCCTTGGCCTGACCCTACCCTTGAATGGGAGTTTTTTGGCAGTTTCTCTGACCCTGTCTGTGATTCATGGCTTGACCTAACTCACCCTTATGTCCAGAAACTCTTGGCTGTCCCTTTTCACTGTATCCTTCACCCACATCTCTGTTTCTAGGCCAGTTTACACCTCATCATCATGATTTTTGCGCTCGGTGTTGTGGGGCTGCGTTGGTGTGTGGCAGGCCAGGAGATGGGTGTTGCTTCCCCTGCAGAGTGGCACCAGCAGCAGGGTTTGCTCTGGTCAGGGTGTGTGAAATGTGTGTCAAACTCTCTAAATACCTTCCTGTGTTTAGTTTCAAGCAGCCTCCCCTGGTATCTTTGGGACCAGTTTGCAAGGCCCCCAGTGGGAATGTCTGGGGGTATTGCGTATTGCACCTGCACACTGTTCAGCCTGGAGTAACACTGGGACAGACCTCAAACGGTGCTGAAATCCCGTGGAATAACAGTAGGTTGATGTACAGGTTTGAAAGCAAACCAGTGACTCCAAGTCAGAAATACAATTTAATAGGGAAAAGGTAAAATAAATGCAATAGTACAAAAGCGAACCACTGACAAAGTCAGAATACAACCTGGCACCCTGTCAGTCAGGGTGCTGGGAGCAGTTCAGATGAAGTGGTCCTGTTAAAGCAGTGATCCTGTAGGAAAAGAGTCTGGTCTCCGTCTGAAAGTCCAGTGGTAGCTCTTGTCCTCTGGAAATCCAGTGGGAAAAGGCTGTCTGTGGTGTTTGGGATCCCAGTTTATATTCAGGATGGAATGCTTGGTTCCTCCCTCTATGTGGAGCTTCTCACAGTGGGATGATAAGGCATTGATGGGCCCATTAACAGGAGATTGTCCAGAGGCAGTTATCTATGAGCCATGGGCAGGGTCCTTGATTGCCCATTAAACAAAGATAGGTCCCAGAGGGAGGAGGCAAGGAAAACACTGCCCCACCTGGATTCAATATTTTATGAAGATGGTAAAAGAATAAATGCTTTTGTGCACGTCTTACACTGTAACCTAGGACAGTTGAAAATATTCAGGATAAGAGAAGAAATAAGACCATCTGAGAGAGGGTGAAAACATCAAGCCACGGTGAGGGGTCTGTGGATGCTGGGGGTGATGGAGAACAGAACCCTGCTTCATTCCTGCCAGTTTCCTTCTTGCCCTATCCTTGCAACAAAAAGGAGAAGGCTCTCAGATAAGAAGGAAGATGCTTTTGTGCAGAACAGCCCGTGGACCTGCTCTTTCCTGAGGCTGCTGAGTGAAATCATTTAGCAGGGTTACAGAAGGGCTGGCTAGCATGTGGGTGTTAATAGCATTTGCAGCTATGTAAGCAGCAGTAACAACAGCAGAGTAATCAAATCTCGTCTTTCAGAGGGGAAGTTGATCACCTGAGAGGCTCTGGGATTTCCTTTGCACCATTGCCAGGTATCTCCACAGGCTGATTGAAATGTGGAGCGCTGTCTGGGGCCGGGGCATGGCAGTGGCTGGCTGGATCTAATCTCTGAACACACACACACAGCAGCTCTGGTCACGCTCCTGCCCCGAGGCCTGATAGCTCCCTGGGTACTGCTGTCTCTTATCTCTGGCTGCGGCTTCCTGCTCTTTCATTTCTATTTTTTTTCCTCTTGACCCGGGCTTCAAGTGCACTGCTGTGGCAGAGTCTTTACTGGTGGGTGAGATCTCTCCATCTCCACTTGCAGCTTCCTTGGCTGACTTTCACCCTGAGAGCAGTAAAAAGCACGGCTGAGGAGAGGCAGCCGTGGCTCTCGTGCCTGACCAGACCCTAGGCAAGACTCATCTCCATCTTGTTTTCTCTTGGCACAGCTTTTCTGTCTCTTTATGTTTGATTCACTGCATCTGTGGGCCACGGGCTCCAGACTGGCTGCCTCTGGTGGGGGTTTCTGCTGTAGGATGCAGCATCTGTCTCAGCCTCCTCTTCAGCTTCTTGGCCTTTTCTTTGTGTTCACCTGCCTCTTATTTCCAGTAGGAAGCTCCAGTCCTGAGGGCTTCCCATCCTGAATCCAGAGGGGCAGCTGAGGGTCAGCCCTGCTGGGCATTTGGATCCTCAGCAGGCGTCTGCCAGCCAGCCTGGTGGGAACAGGGAGAAAAAGGACCACTCCTCTCTGAAGAGGAACTGCCTTCATGTTTTTGGGCAGTGGCTGATCCCTGTGAGACCGGAACCTTGGACCTTGGGGTGCAGAAGTAGGAAGAAAAATGGGCCCCTGCTTGTGGAGGGGAGATGAGACTGATGCCAGGGAGGAGGGAGCATGTGGCAGCAAGGCTGGCTGCTGCTTCTGGCAAGCTGTGCCTGCACCAGTGTTGCCTTCCCTGGAGGTGTTTGGGGTGAAAAAATAGCCTTGGAAAACAACTGGTGTGCTTGGGGGAGTGATGGGAAATGCTTGGGGAAGTGGTGCCCAGAAGAGAGAAGGGCAAGGAGCTGGCTGGTGCCTCTGTCTGACAGGCTGATGGCAGCAGTGCCTGGCCCAGCATCTTCCCCTGGCTTTGAGACAGGCTCTTCTCAAGCCTTTGATTTCTGCCTTCTGGTTTTTTTGCCCTTTCACATCATAGCCAGAACTGGTTTTGTGGAGAGACTGGAGCAAAACCATCAAAGCTAATAATTCTGGCATTCCCTCTTAGTAACACTGAAGTGTTTGCTGAGGTGTTTTCGTTCTTGACTCCTGCTTTTTTCCAGGGGTAGGCTTGTTGACTTTAAGTAGCCATCAGGAGAGTGCTCGAGCAGCGCTCACGGAGAGCTTGAGGACAGGCTGGAGCTGTGGTAGATCACCTCGCTCAGGTGCTCCCGAGGCAGGGCAGTGGATGTGGCCCCAGGGCTCCCCTCTCCAGCTGTCACACGGGAGTGGAGACCTGCAAAGCCGTGTCTTGAACCCTGTGGCGTGTGCTGTGGACAAAGCCTTGGTGAGCAGCTGGCCCTGGGAGGTGTTCTGGCTGCAGGAGATGTGTCTTTTCTGTCTTTTCCTCCCTTTAGTGAGGAAAGCATGGGCAAAACCAGCTCCTTCTCCAAGGGTGTCCTGTGGAGACCCCCAGGGAAAATCCAATCTTTTCAGAAGGAGCTGGAGTGCCAAGAACTTTCTCTAAGGGGAGTGTTGATCCTATTATATTCTGGAAATCATTTCCTACCACACTGAGGAATTGGCTTGCCAAAGCGCAAATTACCCAGCGAGGAAATCGCTGCCTCCAGATTAATTCGTCGCTCCTTTGTCTGTTCTGTGCTTGGCTGGTGTGTTAGGTAAATATTTGTACAACACAGAGAATTGCCTCCCTTTCTTCTCTTTTCCAAGGGTCAGAGAAATGTCAGCTGCTGGCACTCGTGTGCAGCCAGGCTGCCGTGTTTGCCGGGCGGCTCCGTGCCAGCCGGGAGCAGCCGGAGGGGCTGCCTGCGGTGGCCAGCTCCCCTTCCAGGAGAGGCAGCTTGCTGCTGCTTCATCCTGGGCTTATTCCACAGGCCAGGGAAGTGCTGAGTTTAGCAATGAAATCAAATAACCTCTCCCCTCCTCACTAAAGAAAGAAACCTGCTTCTCTTGGTGTCCTGCCTTGGTGGATCTCCAGGGGTGAACTGACTTCTGTTGCCTTTTTTTTCCCCCTGATTTACTCGGTTCCTCTCTAGGCAGCTGGGCTTCAGTGATCCCTGTGGGTCCCTCCCAACTCAGGATATTCTATGATTCTGTGGTTCTGGGTCTATTCTCTGAATAAAAAGCCTGCTGTCCTCTCCCACTATTATAAGGAGCCCTCAAAGTATCAAGTGCTGAACTCCACGTGCACTACAACGTCTGTTTCAGCCCCATTCCGAGTGGGGCCATGTGTCCAGCTGCAGGACACTCACAAATAGTGGTTTCTGCCTCATTGCTCTGAACAAGGGGGAAACTCACCAGTTACACATAAAATTATATAAAGACAAAGGAATTTCTCCTTTTTTCCCATGACAGTCAGTCCCTGAAGCACAAGTTGTGCTTAGCTGCATTAATCAGTACATTACTCACCCAGTGTCTGAAAAATCTTCTGCAGAAGGCAAATACTGACATTGATATTTTTAGTCATAAACTTAAACTATTAGCTTCAAATCAGAATCTGGGGGTGAGAAGATCTCAATCAGAAATTTGTGACTGTTCAGCATCCAGCAGGGCCTGAATGAAACCCACCCATCCAAGCCAACACCCACACCAGGAAAGCAGGTGGTGTGCCTTAGGTGCCTCTGAGCCTTGTCTCTCACTCGAATCTCTGACTACTTTGATGTTTTTCACATTTCCTGCACTTTCTTTGTGTTAATTGCCCCCTTTGATCAGCACACCATAGGAGGCAGCTTCAACATCTTCACTTTCTGCTCACCTCTGCCAGACCCTGTGGGACCCAGATTCGGGAGCAAGTAGAGACAGAGTTTTCCAACCCAATTTGTAGTTACAATAACTGTAACTACAGTTATTGTAGGTACAGAGAGTTTAGCACAGCCAGGGAGGGGGATCTGGCAAAGGGCTGTCTGTGAGTTCTGGTTCCTGGCGTGGTTTGGGGTTTGCCTTGGCCTCTGTGTAGCCCAGAGATGCCTGGAGGATGATCTCAGCTTGTAAAAGCCCCCTCCAGAGCAGATGGATGGAGCGGGCTCCTGCCCGAGGCACGGCGAGCTCCGGTGCTGTGGCTGGGTGTGC
>VZTH01014538.1:0-24822 GCA_013397815.1 Aleadryas rufinucha | reverse complement strand
GGGCAGGGACACAGGACAGGGACACATGGACACAGGGCCAGGGACACAGAGCAGGGACACAGGGCAGGGACAGAAGGCAGGGACACAGGGCAAGGGACACAGAGCAGGGACACAGGGCATGGGTGCAGCAATTCACGGTGCCCCACTTCTGCCTTCCAGTTCCAGGGCCAGGCCAACCTGCACGTGTTTGAGGACTGGTGTGGCAGCTCCATCGAGCAGCTCAGGAGAAACCTCCACTTCCCCCTCTTCCCTCACGTGAGTAAGACCACGACATCCACTGTCCTGCACCTCCCAGCTCAGCTTCCCATGTGGATCACCCCTGCTCCCTTCACATCCTGTCCCTGTCTCCCTCTGTCCTGCTGTTTGTTAAAGTCCAGCGCCTCCCTCTCAACCATCTCCTCTGTGCTCCTGCTGAGGGAGCAGAAGCTTTCATGAGGGTTCAAGGCTGGCAGCTGTTCTGCTGCTCAGGGGAGGGTCATTTCACACATGCTGACCTGTCAGGGCTCAGACATGGGCTGGAGGAGCCCTGTATTTGGTGCTCTCCTTCCAGGTGGCCAGGGAATGCCACGTCCTGTCCCCACCATCCCAATGGCATCCCCCATGCAGCTTTTCCCTGCACAGCAGCACCTGCTCCACCTCATTTCTTACTTGGTTTGCTCTTTCCCTCTGCCTCCATCACATTCCATACCCCACCCAGAGGAAACATCATACTTCCCTCTGCCCACCTGTCCCAGGGTTTTGATTCTCCCCTTGTTCCTGTCACATCTAAAATTATTTTTGTAAATTTTTTCCTCCTCCACTTCAGAGAAGAACTACGCTGAGGAAGTTGGCTGTGTCCCCAAAATGGATCAACTATGGTCTCCGGATATTTGGCTACCTGCATCCTTTCACTGATGGTGAGGGTTCTCAGTGCCTTTTGTCACCTTCCCCTCCCTCCCCTCCTGCTGCTGAACCACTGGTGCCGAACCTCACCCAGCACCAGGTCCCTGGTGTGGGTGGTGTGCGTGACTGGCCGTGGCCCTGGCGTGGCTGGAAACACATCTGCCTGCCTGTGGGGTGGGGAGGAGCAGCACAGGAGCGAGCAGATGGGAAGTGCTAGATAAATAACAACGCTGCTGTGAATGCACAGCCCCGTGCCGTGTGTGTGGCACGAACAATCCCTGAGCTCTTCCCCCCTCCCTCGCATGGCCAGGGCTGTACATGACATCACTGATGTCCCTGCTGCTCCCATGAATGCCATCTGACAGCAGCTGGCATCTGTGTCCCCAGCTGCATGCCCCCGCCCCGGGCAGCCTGCTGGCACCCACCCTCTGTCAGGGCCTGGCCTGCAGCTGCCATCCCCCTGACCCCGGACAGAGAGAGAGCCTCCAGCACCTCTGTCTCCCTCTGTGGCTCCACGTGCACGTCCCTCCATCCAAACACAGCATCTCATACAGAAATTGCTTTGGAAACAGAAGGGGTGTCAGGGAGACATTGCACAGATGTCTTAGCATTCCAGGTTAGGTGTCAGGTGAAGCCAGTGCAGGAGGGACAGGGAACCAGTGACATCTGTAAAGTTTGTTTTCAGTCACAGCAGAGTTAAGAGAATTCAGAGAGGGCCAGAGGAGGGAAGGTGATACTGTCAAAAGGGAGGGTATGGTCTTACCAGGAGGAAGGGCAAAGACAGCGTTTTAGAGGAGCAGGATCTGTTGTGTGCACCAGCCCTTACCCAAAGCCCTGCTTACTCCCTCCATCTCTCGACAGGGGAGTTCCAGTTTGCCATTGCTGCGGATGACAATGCTGAGTTCTGGCTGAGCACAGATGAAAAGCCCTCTGGTGTCCAGCTGCTGGCCAGCGTAGGCAAGGTACAGTGCATGCTGCACGGCTTCTGCCATCGAGCCTTTCGTGTTTCTGGGGGAACACAGACCTTCCTGGCTCACTGCTTCCTTGGACTTCCCAAGTTTCTTTCCCTGCCCAGCTACAGAGAATATCAGCACAGATGGGTATGACATGTGATACCTTGAGCCAGTTACCTCTTGGTAGTGCCATTGGGAGTCCCTTGCTCACAATTAAGGGACTTAAATCTGTCCACAGGTGATGGCTTTCACAGATGACTTATCAGGAGGAACTGGAGGGAAGAGGGAGCTCAATTTTCCCTTTTTATTATTGTCAGTGCAGTAAAAAGGGAAGAAACTCATCTTAACTAGAGCCATCTTCTGTCTCTTCACAGACAGGGAAGGAGTGGACTGCACCAGGAGAGTTTGGGAAGTTTCGCAGCCAGAAGTCAAACATGGTGAGGTGAGTGAGCAAAGTCCCTCAGTCCCAGCCACCTCTGCACGTGACCAGGAAATCACAAGGACAAGGGAAAAGCACCCAGGCTTGTCCTGAAGAATTTAGCAATACAGAGAAAGGGATTACTCTGGGGTATTGCCAAAGCTTTGCTGATTTACTGCAGGAATGCAACACTGAATTTTTCTTCCCTGGAGCAATCAGCCACCAGCACATCCATACTCCCCTGTATGAACTATATCCTGAGCTTCCTGCCTTGGAACTGGCCAGGCTTCCCAGAGGCCAGAACCCAGCAGGCGACACTGAGAGGGAGTTACTCAGAATTAACTGAGAAGGGTCTGGAGTGCTCAGGGTGCACAAGTGAAGCCGCCTATCTCACTGTCAGGATCTGGGCTTTCTTGGCAGCGCTAACCCTGCTTACCCAGAGAATTAGGTTGTTCCATGGGTGTGGTTGCTCTCCAGTCATTGTCTGCTGACAAGCTAAGAAATGTTCCTTGATGCTGCTGGTGACAGACACCTTGTTCTTCTCAGGCTGTCAGCGGCAGGCAGGTACTATTTTGAGGTGCTGCACAAGCAGGACAACAGAGGAACAGACCACGTGGAAGTAGCAGTGAGTCTGTGGAAGTGGTGGTGCTGTTTGTGTGTCCCCATGGGGCTCAGGAATGGTGTTTGTAACCATTTCCCTCCTCTCCCAGGCCTCAGCTCCTCGTTGCATGAGATGTGGCTAATCCCAGAGCCCTTACCTCCCTGTGTGTGGGATACTCCTGGCCATGTGTCAGCACCCCTTCCTCTGCTTGCTTGGGATGGATCTGCCTTCTCTGGAGCCTATTGCAGCTTTCTGTCCTTTCCTGTTGTGGATGTGTCCTGGGGGATCTCAGCTCATTCCCAGTCTTCTGCTGCTGGGTAAATTTGGTCCTAGCAGGGAGAAAGAGGAAGCTGTGAGCCCATGCGGTGGGAAACGTCTTCTGTGTGTTCCTTTTGCTCAGGCTTGGTTAACTCCACAAGCACTTCATTTTAATGTGTTTCTCTGTTCCAGTGGAGGCTGAATGACCCAGAAGCGAAGTTCAAAGTCATTGATTCCCAATATCTCTCCCTTTTTGCTAGTAAGTATCTTCATCACAAGTTTTCCCAAGCACCTCCCCATTCTTCCTAAGTGTATCAGCATCCAGTGTTTCACCATGAATCATTGTCTAGCCAGGCAGATACTAGGCACACACATCATTAGGAGAAAAAGGTGGAGTTCAGGACAGTTCAGGAGAAAGACTTCTGGACAAGGGTGTGAGTCATTATTAAACACAGGAGAATTGGAAGTGAGACTGGAACATTATTTCAGGGGAGTCTGGAGGTAGTGAGGAAGGGCAGAGAGGAGAGTCTGTGAAGGTGAGAAGTGTTCTAGACTGAGAGGAGCACAGGATGGAGTTTGCTTGCTGAGAGCTGGGGGAACGTGAGTCCCATGGCACAGGAGCTGTGGGGGTGTGTCAGCTGGACATGACCAGGGAGAAGGGGCTGCTGTGGCACTTCAGGAGATCTCCCTCTGGGTCCTGCACACAACAGGATACACTGGTGATGCTGGGGGATGCTGCTTTCTTCTGTACCAGCCTCAGGTCTCTTTGAGTTGGTGCTGGATTGCTGCAAACACATCAGTCCAGTCCCTCCTGTTTTGTAAACCCTTCTTTGCACGTCAAGTGATGGTGTTACCAGTTAAGAAGCTCCTTAGTCCTGTTTACCCTTACCTAGGTTTGTCAGCATCCCCTTCCTCTGCCAGCATTCCCCCTTTCCATATCTGCTGCTGTTGCCTTCCAACATTTCTGGGCTTTGTTCCATACCAGCCCTTTCGTGCATGGAAGACTCCCTGATGTAATGGAGACATCTGTTTGCTGTGTCTTGGATGGCAACCTGCTGCTGTATTTTCTGAAAGCTGCCATTTGGCCAGGACTGGGCTTTCCATTAGGTCTTCCATCTTCATCCTTTTTCCTTCTGCTCTTTTCTTCTTATTAATTCCCTGCAGAATAGAAGACTGACATCCCAGAAGTTCCCTTCATGATTAGGTACAGTGCTGCAGTCTCATTTTTATCTGTCACCTTGTGCCCATAGTTTTTCCCTCTTTCATATTAGCCTTTGGCTGTGTCATATGACATCCCATTCTTTCTGGGGTCCCATGTAGTTCAGTACCCACAAGTTGCACACCAGTGCCCTTGGCAGGATATTGCTTTTCACTCATGGATATTTATTCCATTCCCATCATTTCAGAGTAATGGAGACATGAAGTCCTGTCACAGCAGCACCCCTGGAAAAATGTAACCAATACCCAGTCTTGAGTTTGAGCTTCCTGTTGCTCTTGGCTTTCTGTGAGGCTTCATTCCCTTTCTGGAGTATCCTCCTCAGCCACTGAAGGTCTTGCCTCAAGGTCCTGATCCTTTTCCAGCACAGGCAAAAGCTTTGCTCCTCAGGTTTCTCCTCCCATTCATCTTTCTTTACCTCCTTCAAAAAGAAACTTAATACTAATAATACAGAGGTGCCCAGCAGTTCCTGCCAGCACGGGGCCTATTCAGCCCAGCACTGCTGGTGTGTCCAAGGCAGGAGGTCATTTTCCTGCACTACTCATCACTCTGTGTGTTTGCTTTCAGGGACAGCCCCGTTCCCACCCCACAGCTTCTGCATCTGCAGCTTTCTGGGTCAGAGCCTTTCCTGTGCCTGTGCCAGAGGCAGCATTAGTGCCAGGGATGCAGTGCAGTTTGGCAAGGGTGTTGGAGAGAGGTGCTTTTTGGGACAAGGGACAAATTAACCCTTCTGTCCACCTTGTGTTGTCTCTCTGGTTTCTAGATGAGACACTGCTGAAGACGGATGAGGTTGGGCACATCCCGCGGACGCTGGCCAGTGGCCAGAGCCGGCCCGCTGACCGCAGCAGCGCGCACCCCGCTGACATGCTGAAGCCTGACCCCCGGGACACCTTTTATGAGGGTAAGACTTGCAAAGCAGCTGAGGGGAAACTGCAGCCTGTGCAGGAGCACAGCTGGGAGGGATTGCCCTCCCACACCGAGTTACCCAGGCCATGCTGCTTTATCCCTGGGGCAGAAGAGAGGGGCAGCCACAGTGTCAGTCACTGTAGGAGAGAAAGCACGGGCTAAAACCAGCTCCTCTTTCTTGGGATCCAGCTCACACAACATACCCAAGCATGTTTTTGTGTAAGCATCTTAAGGGAATGTAAAGAGTTGAGCTGTGCAAGAAGGTTTGTTTAATCTGTTTCTCAGTATTTCCTGTGGATAAATAGAACCCAGGGACAGAAGTGGCTGAGCTGGTGCGTGGGCTGCAGCAGGGCTCCTCCTGCAGCTCTCGCTGTGTTCCCTCCTCGCAGTGCCCCTGCTCAACAGGTCCCACGTGCGCCAAGCCCTGCCGGACTGCCCGTACAAGCCCAGCTACCTGGTGAACGGATTCCCTCTGCGGCGCTACCAGGGGCTCCAGTTCGTAAGTTGGGTTTGTTAACTGGGTGCTTGCCCAGGGCTACACGAGGGGGAAGGACAGAGATCCCACTGGCCATGGGGCCTGAACTTGCCTTCACAGGGAGCCTCACAGTGGCTGAGGATTTCGTTCTCCACGGGGGGACTGTAGCATGTGTGGATTACCAAAGCCCCAGACATCTCTTCAGGAGGACTTGCCCACCTCTCTCCCACTTAGTTCTCACTCTGTTGTAGGACTTAAGCTCAGTTAGAGGGGTGGACAGATGCTGAGAGGAAAAGGCACATCCATACACGAATCCTGGCATGCTTCCTTCTGTTTGCCATTCTCACAGCCTGCTGCTGGGGAGGCAAAGAGTGAGCAGCTCCTGCTCCCTCTAAAAAGGGCTGGTTACCCTGCAACTACATGTGGGTCACCTTGTGACTGATGTCTGGCATTTATGAGGGTTTTACTTTGTCTTTCTCCCTTTTCCTCAGGTTCATTTATCCTTTGTTTACCCAAATGATTACAGTCGCCTGAGCCACATGGAGAAGGACAACAAATGCTTCTACCAGGAAAACCCTAATTATTTGGAAAGGTAGGATGCTGTAAATATGGGTTTAGCAGGGTGGGGAGGGGCTTGAAGGCTGGAATGGGTGTGGAATTTCATGCTCACTTCTGCAGAACTTTCTTCATTCTTAAAGATCCCCTAAGTCTTGCGAAACATTAAAGCATTTATAGTTTCTTTTGATAACTTAAGTGAAAATATATTTAGGTCTCAAGGGGAAACTACCAGTGCTTTTCTTGCACTGTTAACCCAGTAGCTGAGTCAGAGCATGTTTGTTCTCCTACATCAGGGAGTGGATTCCCAGCAAGCTTGGCCTGCCGGTGGCTGGAGCCTCCTGATAGCTGTCACAGTGCAGGCCAGACCATGCTCACCACCAGGCCTCTCTCTGGGGAAAGAAATGCATGGCACTCATCTCCACTGGTGCCCAGACCCCAGTGGTGGCCCCACAAGGGAAGTGCCACTTGCGTGCTCCCTCCCTGCAACAGTCAGACACCTTGTGCAAGGACTCCCATCCATTCAGGAGGACTTTTCTGCAGGATGAGAGTCACTTTCCCAGTGAAATAACTGATGATGGCCTCCCTCTGCTCAGTATCTTCTTCCTCCTTCCAGGAAAGGAAGTTTCATGAACTTCCTTCAAACTTCATGAACTTTCATCAAACTCGTGTTTTGCTCTTCCCTCTGCAGATTTGGATTTTACAAGTACATGAAAATGGATCAGCCAGGGAAGAGCCTGGACTCTGGAGAAAGGACAGAGCAGCCAGGTAAGGGCCCTGATGTCAGAACCCAGAGGATCCTTTTATCTGTCACTTTTGTGTGTGGTCTTGCAGCACCAGCTGAAAGAAGCCATTGACTTTCTGTACCAAGGAAGTCACAGCCCTTCCCTGCCAGATTGCTGTGTCTGGGAGGAGACTTTTGCTGCCACTTCTACTTCTCTTAAGGGCAGGCTGGGAGCTCACCAAACAGAGGGCTGCAGTAGACAGCATGACAGCTCTCAGGCTTAGCTGAGGTGCAATCCTACCCAAAGCACGGGCAGGAGCAGCACGGGCAGAGGTGTGCAGCGTGGCAGCCTGTGCTCACACCTGCCCTGCAGGGCTGTGGCCAGGCCGACAGCTGAGGGCAAAGTCACACAGCTCCACAGCCTTTGGCAGGGGTGGATAATGGGTGCTGAGGAGGCTGGTGGCAGCAGGAGCACGGCTCCCATGGGAGAGAGCAGAGACAGCACTGAGAGGAGGTGAGAAGCAGCTGCCTCCCCCCTGGTGGGTGCGTGGTCAGGGCAGGGAGGGCAGCGGGAGCATGCCAGAGGTGTGACTGTGATTCATCCTGCAGGCTCCCAGCAGGGGACCCTGGATGACCAGCAGGATGAGGAGAGCACCAGTGCCCCCGGGCAGGCAGAGCCCGGGGGCCGCACTCCCGGCGCCGTGCAGGGCAGCGACAGCGTTCACAGTGACCATTCCTTCTGGAAGCGCCGCCGGCTCCTCTCGCTGGTGGGTGGCAATGCGGGAGAGGAGATACGGGGGACAAGGACAAAAAGGTCTGGTGTCAAATCAGCCCTGCTGGCCTCTACCAACCACAGCCTCAGCCTGCCTGGCCTAGAGGGAAACCCAGTAACGAACAGACCCCGCTTAAAAGCTGGCGTCAAAGACAATTCCCGGAGCCCTCCGCAGCACGCCAGGGCCAGCCAGGGCAGAGCGCCTGTCAGAAGGGCAAAGCCTCCTTCCAGGACTGTGTCTCAAAGGCAGCAGTCTCTCGGCCACCCGAGGAACTCGGGGCTCACAGTTCCCACGGGGGTGAGACCTGGAGGAGATGTCAGCACCACGAAGGACAGGCTGTGGCCAGCAGGCACCGCGCCAGCCGGGAAGGGAGAGCCGGTCCCTGGCAGAGCCGGGAGACGCGCGGGGAGCACTGCCAGCCCCAGCCAGCAGCCTGGGCTGCCTCGGTGGCTCAGCCAGGTGCAGTCCGACATTGCTGAGCAGAGGGCGGCCAGCAAGGGGGATGTGGGCGAAGGAGAGGCGCAGGTGGCATCTCCTGTGAAGGGCAAGCCTGGAGGAGCAGCAGAAGAGGAAGAGGAGGAGGTGGATGGGGAGCCAGAGGAGGAGGATGAGGAGGATTTTGATTATGTCCCAGTGTTTGACCAGGCAGTCAACTGGGAGCAGACCTTCAGCATGAGCAACCTGGACTTCCACATGCTGCGCACAGACTGGATTGACCTCAAGTGCAACACCTCGGGAAATCTGCTGCTAAGGGAAAGGGAGGCCCTGGAAGTTACCCGTGTCTTCCTGAGGAAGCTCAACCAGACGAGTAAAGGGTAAGGCACGGTGAGAGAACCAAGGGGCACTGCCCCAGAGCTGGATTACCATGCTGCAGGGAATACCTGTCCTGTGAGGAACTGGTGAGAATCAGAGGATGAACTAGACGTGGTAAATAAGATTTCAGGCAAGGAATCTGTGTAAAACACTGGACTTTAGGCACACCTCTTTTGCCTGAGAAATGGTACCAGCTTTACCTGTTACTCTTTTGTTACATGGTCTTGGAATGGTTCTTTTTCTTCTCAAGACTCACCCTCCCTTCTGGGAAACAGGCACACTTCCTCTAGCCTCCATAAGCTAAACAATCTAACTCCTGACCCTTCTGTTGGGCTGGCCTTAAATTTTATAATTTTCTTACCTGTGTTTTTCCATGCAGATTTCATTTGGGGTTAATCTTCCTATACATAAGTGACCAGCATCCTGGATATTTTATGGAATGGCTGTTGTTAGCTTCTAATCCCTGCTGGAAGTAGGCCTAATGCTACATATTAAGATCACATTTGCTCTTTCAGGGTCACATCAGTTGCAGTCAGGTGTAACTGATCAGTACACACAAGCTTTTCTCAGGATTTTTAACTGATGAGCATCTATTTTACAGCAGAAACTCTTGTTATGATCCAAAAGGGCATGACCTGGCATTTCATCCAGTTTTGGCCACTCTGAATCTACAGGTCCTGCCAGTTTTCGCCGTATGATTGCTCAGTCCTACTCCATGTTCTTGTTTGATGAGCTGTCATGAGCCAGTTTCAGTAGCCCAAACACACTCCTTGTGCCAAGATCGCTGTAGGTGGTGTTGAATACACTCACTGTTACCAGCCCTACACAATCATTCAGACACATTTGTTATTTTCTGTGTCACCTTTATTTCATTTCTCTCGCCAAATATTTTCCCTTGGCCGGAATCCCGGGTCTAATCCCACATGCTTGTGGATTTAGGAGCAACAGGTGCTAAACATTCCCGTGGGACTTTGGAAGCAGCGCGGCAAAGCAGGGGGAAGCTGGGGATGGAAAAGTTTGTGCTGGCCTGGAGGAAGGAGCTCGGCAGGGCTGGAGGGCTGGAGGTGGGAGAGGGGCTGGTGAGCAGGGCTGGAGGTGAGAGAGGGGCTGGTGAGCAGGGCTGGAGGTGAGAGAGGGGCTGGTGAGCAGGGTTGGAAGCGAGAGCAGGGCTGGTGAGCAGGGCTGGTGAGCAGGGTTGGAAGTGAGAGCAGGGCTGGTGAGCAGGGCTGGAGGTGAGAGAAGGGCTGGTGAGCATGGTTGGTGGTGAGAGCAGGGTTGGTAAGCAGGGCTGGAGGTGAGAGCAGTCCTGGTGAGCAGGGATGCTGAGCAGGGATGCTGAGCAGTCCTGGTGAGCAGGGCTGGAGGTGAGAGCAGTCCTGGTGAGCAGGGTTGGAGGTGAGAGCAGTCCTGGCGAGCAGTCCTGGCGAGCAGGCCGTGCCCACGGCGGCCGTGTCTCCGCAGGCAGTTCCAGCTGCAGCGCATCGTGAACGTGGAGAAGCGGCAGGACCACGCGCGGGGCAGCCGCTACCTGCTGGAGCTGGAGCTGCGGGAGCAGGGCGGGCGCCCCGTGCGCCTCTCCGAGTACGTCTTTGCCCCGGGCTGGCACGGCACCGGCGGCGAGGAGGAGGACAAGAGGAAGATGAGGAGCCTGGCGTCGGGCCGCCAGCGGCACCTGATGGCCGCGGCCAGCGAGCCGGAGCTGTGCTGGCCCCAGGACTTCTCCTGGAACCCCCGCACCATGGTTCACGTCGTGGTGCCGGGTAAGGGAGACCTGCCCGCCCGGGACATCGGGGGCGGCACAGCGGGCGCTTCCCGTGAGGGCGGTCCTGGACGGGGGCTCTGAGCCGGTCTCAGCCACCTTGCTTGGGTCACTTCCAATTCCTGTTCTCTCCAAGTTAAATACCCTCAGAAATGTGATAGGGCCCAAGCACCCATGGCCTGTGAGCTCGGAGAAAACCCCTGTCACATGCTGGGAAAGAACCCACACTGATTCCTTGGCTCTTTGGACCAGGTTTTCAGCCTGGGCCTATTTCATCATCCCTGAAAGGTTGCTGGGATTTAACAGAAGGCAAGAAGCCTTGCCTGTTGAGAAAAAACATCACCACTGAAATCAGTTTGCTTTGATTCTCTCCCTGTGGTGCAATACAACCAGTGAAAAACCAGGCACGTTGGGTGCTGCAGTTCATCTCTGACATGGAAGAGCTGTTCCGAGTCACTAAGGATCCCTACTTCAGCATCATCATCACAGACTACAGCAGTGATGACATGGATGTGGAGAAGGCTCTGAAAAGATCGACCTTGCAAAGGTGGGAGTACTGCTTGGCCACAAAAAGCCTCTCACACACATGTGCCTGCAAACAGCACACCTGGCACTCTCTGTGTTGACCAGCCACAGCCTGCTGCAGCTGGAAAACCACAGCCAGCATCCATCCAGGCCTTGCACATACATGTGAATGTGTTCTTGTTATGATGTACATACACATATGTGCATGGAGCAGTGTTAGAAAAGTGTAAGGCAATACCTGGTGTCGTCTTCCAGCTAAATTTATTGAATTTGTCTATTTTTTCAAGTTTGCAAGAGAGAAGAGAGAGCAAGTCTGACAGTGATGGGGCAGGGGGAGGACAGAAAAGACAAGAAAGCTGTGAGGAGTGGGACAGAGAGCGTGGAGACCTCTGCTTGCTGGAATGACCCTCCTCTGATCTGAAACAGCCTTGGCTGGTCACTTCCATTATGTGCTGGGGGTTTCCAGGTCTAGTCCTAGGATAGAGCTGGGCTAGAGCTGGGAAGAGTTTTGCCAGGCACTGCACAGGGGCAAGACTCTCTGAGCACACTGGGATCAGTGCTGGGCTTGTGCAGTCCCCCAGCAGAGGTTTCCTCTGCTTCAGAGGGTGCATGGGGCGAGGGCAACTCCACAGCCTGCACTGGGGCAGCTCCACAGCCCAGCACTGGGGCAGCTCCACAGCCTGTGCTGGGGCAGCTCCACAGCCTGCACTGGGGCAGCTCCACAGCCCAGCACTGGGGCAGCTCCACAGCCCAGCACTGGGGCAGCTCCACAGCCTGCACTGGGGCAGCTCCACAGCCTGCACTGGGGCAGCTCCACAGCCTGTGCTGCTTCCTGTGCCCCTGAACCTCCCCTTCCCCTCTGACCCCCAGCTATCGGTACGTGAAGCTGACGGGGAATTTCGAGCGCTCTGCTGGGCTGCAGGCGGGGATTGACGTCATAACGGTGAGTCTGGGGGGCCTTGGGGTGCACAGGGAAGTTTATGGGATGTGTCTGGTGTTGCCACTGCCTTTGGTACTGAACGTGCTGGATTTTAGGGAAGGGAATAGCCTGGCTGACCAGTTCAAATGCAGATGTGTTTCCTGTCCTTCCAGAGTAAGGGTCTCTTTATTCTGAGGAGCCTGTGCCCTGTTTGATCCTTGGTCCAGCTGCTGGGACTGTCAGACAGGAGGGAGATCGGCAGCAGCAGCTCTGTGATCCTGGCTCTGCCAGGCCATAGTCGTGGTACTTCACACTGATCAGTGAACACTCAGTGGATGTTTTGCCAGCCCTTGGGATCTCAGTTTCTGCTGCAGTAATGAGATTTTGACTCCCATATCTTTGTCTTCCTGCCCCTCAAGAAAGCCTTACTGAAAGTCACCCTGTTTTGTTCCCACCCGGCCCGGTTGGTTGCAGGACCCGCACAGCATCGTGTTCCTGTGTGACCTCCACATCCATTTCCCACCTGGAATCATTGACTCTATCAGGAAGCACTGTGTGGAGGGCAAGATGGCCTTTGCACCCATGGTCATGAGGCTGCACTGCGGGATGTCCCCACAGTGGCCGGATGGTAAGAGGGCGTGGAGCCTCTTGGGCTCAGGCTTTGGGAAATGCGAAAGAGGGAAGTGCCTGCCTCTACATTTGTTCCTCTGGCACTGGCAAGGCCTGGAGCTTGAGATACTTCCAGGTCCACTGGGTGAGTGTGTGTTAGACATAGGATGGGGTTTAACAGCATCAGGTGCCTGGAATTTGAGATCAAAAAGCTAGCAGAGCCCTTTGTCTCATGTTGTCTCCTAGAGCTCTTTATGGGTTTAAGGGCCTTGGAAAACCCCTCCTTTTTTACAGGGAAAAACCCTGTCTGTCCATATCTCTGTTTTCTTAGGGGGCACAGCCTGTCCTGAGGAGAGCTGGTGGACCAGGGCTGAGGGAAACCAAGCCAAGTGAGAGGGAGAAAAGTGGCACAGATCATCTTAGCATAGGATTTCCTTTGGACAGAGGTGGCCATCCTGAGCCATCCAGGCACAGGGACAGCCCTGGGGAGCTGGGACAGTCCAGGAGCTGTGCTGCAGACAGGAGATGTGAGAGGCTCTGCTAACAAGCTGACAGGAGAGACCACGGACAGACCACGCTGTGTCCTCACGCCTTTCTCATTCCCAGAGCTGGTTGGCAGGGTTGGCCCTGCTTTGGTGCTGAGGTTTCTCCCTGGTGTCAGCATTGAGCTAAAAGTAGCTTGAGTCTCACTCCAGCAGCTCTGCTGGAGCCATCAGAGGTTCAAAGCCCCAGTGTGGTTTTCTGTGCTCTCCTCAGGCTACTGGGAGGTGAATGGGTTTGGTCTCCTGGGCATATACAAGTCTGACCTGGACAAAATCGGAGGCATGAACACAAAAGAGTATCGGGACCGCTGGGGAGGAGAGGACTGGGAACTCCTGGACAGGTAGGCATCCACTGGCATTGTTCAAGTGCTCAGGAGGGGAAGCCCATCAGATCCTGGAGAACCAATCCCCACGGGAGTGAGGATCTAGGGAGATTGAGATGATGCTGCCACCATAACCCTGGCCAGTGAGGGAGAGTCTTTGAGCATATCCTAACCTCAAACCTAGTAGGTGAGGAGACACAAAACACTCTACTGCAGCCACCAGTAAGAGAAAAGGTATTTTCTGCTGCCTTCCAGCCACGCTGCTGGTTGGTCTCATGCAGATCAGGCACTGGTGATTGTGAAGACTTTGTCCTCTTCAAGCACTGCAGGGAGCAGTCTGGGCCCCTCACATTTCCCATATAACATTTAGCAACTGAATTGCCTTGAAGACCAGCTGGTGGAGAGGCATTTAAAGGTCATGAGGTACAGTTAAAATTTCTGAGGATTTTGTGATGAGGGATCTCTGCTGCACAAATGCTGGGCCTCTGGGTCTGGAGCTGCAGGGTTTGGGGCCTGTCCTGCCTTTTCTGTCAGCTGACTGCAATCCCGTGCTGCCAGCTGTCTTTCCTCCTGTCTTGGCATATGCAGGCACTCCTGACCAGTCCTGCCCTCCAGGGTGCATGAACACTCAGAAAGTGTCATTGGATTCCTGCTTATGGATACAGGATACCCCTGAGCTATTCTGGACTATCCATTTTGCTCGCAGTGTCTTGTCAACAGCACAACTCAAGGGTTTTCCTGGGGCTGAGTCCCTCAGTATCTTTGTGATGAAATTTCCCCTAAGTCTACTCCTCTTTCTGCCAGGATCTTACAGGCTGGGCTGGAAGTGGAGCGTCTCTGCCTGAGGAACTTTTTCCACTGGTTCCACTCGAAGCGGGGCATGTGGAACGACCGCCAGCTGAAGGCGCCGTAGCCCTCAGCCCCAGAGCTGTTGGGCAGCCCTGTCCACCATCTCATCCACATGTGCACTTTACTGGGGCACGCAGCCGAGTGCCCAGACTCTTCCTCTGCCTGCAGAGCCCTCTGATGGGGTGGCACAGCCGAGGGAGGGATGAACGGAGCAGCAGCTTCTCTTGTGAGCCATCGTACCCCAGACGTGGATCCGTGTGTGGCTGGGAGGGTGTGTGGGGGAGATGCTGGCAAGTGAAGGACCTGTATTTCCTGCCATGCAGTCTGGTGGAGGGTGCAGTGGGAGAGGTGCTGTGTTTCCTGTTGAGTCTTGCACCAAAAAACACAAATCCCAGCTAAGCCCAGAATGGTTTATTGAGAGCAATGCAGTTTCTCTTTCAATACTTGAATGAAAAAAAGAAAATAAAGGAACCCACAACCGTCCCCATTTCCTCTCCTTCGCCATCTCTCCAGTGTCCATGGTTTTGGGCAGGAGACCGAAGTTCTCTGATCAGTGCTGCACCCATGTGCCCATGTGCTGACTCAAGGAAATTTGGATGCAAGGCAGCTGACAGGCACTTGAGGCTGCTGGTGCTTAGATGTTCCTCTGTGCTTTTCACTTTGGTCTTTATGAAAAACTCTGCTTGTGTTGAGCAAATTATGGGCCATGGATGGAGGTGCAAATACATTTCCCTTACCAGAGCCACATTTGCTTGTAGCTGGGTGAGCTGGCAAGGGTGATGTTACAATTGTGCAGTGGGAGAGGTGCTGCTGTAGTGGATCAGTAATTTAGTAGCCTGAGGGTAGTGGAGGGACTATACAGAGAAGCTAACAGGGCATCTCAGGAGGAACTGTGCAGCCTTATCTGACAGACGTGTGTTTGTCCTAACAATGTCAGGGAAACCCTAGCAGGGAAGAAGTGGCAATATTTTATTAGTTGAAATATTGTGATTTGTCAGAAGAGGAGACAGAGTCTTCTGCTTTCAAAATCCTGTACATTTATGCAGCGTCTAAAAGTTAATTTAATAAGTTATGGCCTCACAGTTGTGTCTTGTCATAGTTTGACTCATGTAAAGGGCAGTTCTTGGTGGAAGAGCCAGCACAGCTCTTGGTGCTTCATCTCTGGAGCAGCCCTGGGGAGCTCTGGCCTGGTACAGAGGAGGTGGCCTCAGGTCTTGGCACATGCCCTGGGTGTAGCAAACAGTGAGCACAGAAGAGGGTTGAGTGAACAAAAGGATGGGCAAACCCATGCTGCCATTGATGCAAGAACTGTGGAGAGAGAGCTGGCCTGGTGCTACAGGGAAGTGTCATCCCCTAAAACTCCTGTCAGTGTAAGGCAAGATTTTTTCACCCTGTAACCATTTTAGAAGACTATAAACCCAGAAATCCCAGCTCACTCAGTGCTTCACACTGGAGCTTCAGTGTCCCCATACCGTGCTGAAAAGGCTGCTGCTGGTCTCAGGCTTGAGGGGAGAGTGTGACAGAGGATGCTGCTCACAGGGCCCAGTTCTGTGGGGAGTTGCTGGGAAGGAGTGATGGATGTGTGCAGAACAGAAGCAAAGCTGACATGGTACTAGATTTCTGTGCTCTTTGCTGGTGGAGTAGATGCCAGTTCCGAATAGGCTTTCATTTCTTACTGGGTCTGTGGTGCTTGACAAGTCCCTCAAGTTCTGCTATTGCAGTAGGAAACTCAACATACAAGTTCTGGCACGTGAGACAGAAATCGTGTCACATCATCTGTTTGCATCAGTCTGGGGTTTGTGACTGACAGATTTAGAAGAAGGCATCCAGACACCAGAAAGTTCTGCTGTGCAGTGTGCAGCTGTGGTGAGAAGTAGGCAGGAGGTGGCTGTGTCTCTGAATGCACAGAGCCTTTGCCAGAATGGAGACACTGAGTACCCCAGGAGAGGCAGCCTTAGCCAGCTGCCCAGGCCAGAGGAGTCTTCCCATTGAGGGAAAATACTTCATCCATGCAGAGACTAAGAAATTAAATCATGGCAGTTGGGGTGAGAGGGAAGAGGCTGACAACAGTCAACACTTTAAAAAAACTTTTTTAAAGTATTACAGGAGTTTGGGAGCCCAGAGCCCCGTGATGCAATGTTGCAATGAGCTCTGTTTGTGCCTGGAACGTGCGGTGTCAGTGGTGCTGTCGGTGCGTGTCAGAGCCTGTGCTTCCCCGAGACACGGGCACCGCTGCACGGGTGTGCAGGTGAGCGGCTTTGCAGGCTCCAGGACTGCTCCTGCACGGCCTGTCCGGGCTGGCTGCGTCACGCAATCCCTGAGGAATGGGGAGAGGCTGGCGGAGGGTGAGAGCCGGGGCAGGCCCAGCTGGGCCCTTCAGGCTGGGAGCAGCACGGTGCCGGGCTGTGCACGGAGAGCTGCTGGTTTGGTGGCAGCCCCTAAGGCAGGCACGGGGAGGAGAGTTATTGGTACCATTTGTGCCATTGCACATCTGGCTGCAGATGTGGTGTGCAGCACCTGAAGTTAGCAGCTGGCATTCATCTGCAGACACTGGCAAGAGTTAGGTGTGTGCAGAAGGTAACTCACTTGGCTTACATGATGTGAGTAGCTCCTCTTCCCCAGCACAGAGCACAGCAAAGAGGGCACTGGACAGCAGGGTGCACCCCTCACTGCAGCCCTGCCAGCAGAATTTGAGGATTTTGCTCCCATTTTCGGCTGTGACCGTACTCCTTCCTTCACACCTTGTAACCCAGGCCAGGGGTGAGCAGAACTACCTCGTGAGGACTCCTTGGTGGAGGTGTAAGGAGTTACTGGTTTTCAGGCCAGTTTCCACACTGTCACAGCTGCCATCTCAAATGTTCCTCCCTTTCTGTGGGAATTCTCAGTTGGTATCCAAGCACTGCAGCAGTAAACGTGATTAGCACTAATTGGCACTAGCGGGCAGCCTCCATGGAGGAGCTTGGAGAGCCCCTGGGGGCAAAAACTGTCTTCCAGCCCACGTGCTCAGAGACCTCCCTGCAGGTTGTAGGGACAGAAGGGGCTCCACGCTCCCCAGTTTGCTGGCCAGCAGCAAACCTCGCAGGAGCAGCGCTGGGCTTTGCTCTGAGGCTGCTGCCCCTCTCCCAAAACAAGCTGCAGCTTTTCTCCCCAGACAGTCACAGAGAGGGGAGAGCAGGAAGCAGAGCAGGAGCAGGTCCCTCAGCCATGCAGTGACAGCACAGGGCCAGGAAGCTGACTCCCCTCAGCAGCTGGTCACATTTCTGTCACCAGGATCTTTTTAGGAAGCTGTGCTGGGGTTTGTGGCCCTCGTGTGTATCCTGGCTGTGTCCTGCCTGGACAGCCAGAGGAAGTCAGTTGCATGGGATTTTCCTTGCATCAGGCCAGGAGCAAGCTGCTCTGGAAGCTCTGTGCCTGAGGGGATGATGGATCCTCCTGCACAAGAGACCTTCCCAGGGCAGGGGGTGACCAGGCTGGGGAGCCTGGGCCACCGAGTGTGAGGTGCAGGGCAAGGGGGCTGTGCCTGCAGGTGTGACTGTGCCTGCAGGTGTGACTGTGCCTGCAGGACTGAGCTGTGCTGCTCAGGCTCCCTTTGCAGGTCAGCAAGGGAATGGAGAAGGGCTGGCTTTTAAACTGAGCAAAGTGTGTTGTGTGAAAATTATTACGTGATTTGTTTCATAATTGTCTTAATGTTTTCCCAGTATGAACATCTCTCCTCGTTGCCTACAAATGTCTGAAGTTGATTGTTTTTTAGATCCAGATGCCTTGTGTTGAAAATCTGAGTTGTACCTTTGAGTTACCTGCCTTAAAGTGGCTCTGTGCCTTCAAGACGACTCCTGGGCCACCTCTCTGTTGGAGCTGGGGGATTTACAGATTCTCCCTCGTGTTTTATAAATACATTGTCTTCTTACAAGAGCTCTCTTCTGTCTGTGTGTTACTTGCACCCACCTCACTGTGCAGCAGGGATTAGAAACCAGGTGTTGCTCCTCTGTCCTCATTAACTGAAAGCACCAGAGAGAGAGGGCACTCTCTGCCCAAGCCAGCGAGAGGTGGGTGGGAGATGCAGTGGGCAAGGGTATCCAGGAGTGAGCCCTGCTTCAGTCCCCTCTGCATCTGCAGAGAATGGGATGGCAACAAAACAGGTTTTCTCCTGTCTCCATGGGTTCATCATGTGAAACAAGGTGGAAACTGTGGACAAATACACATTCCAGCAAAGCAGGGGTGGGATGTGGTGAGAGAATGTGGAAAGCAAAGTGGTCCTCCTGGCAGGCAGGGGACAGCTCCTGGAGAAAACCACATGTGAGAGCCTAGACCTGAGCTCGGTACCTGGCCCAGCCTACACAGATGGGAGGTCAGCTCTTTCACACCAACTGCTTATTTGGATTCAGTTTTGGCCCATTTTTGCTTCAGCTGTGCCTTCCTTGAGTATCAAAAGCTTGGCAGCAATGGGAGTCACACATGAAGAGGGGAAAAGGCAGCCAAGGTTGCTAATGAGTGTGATTTCACTATAACAAGAAATTGTTAATATTAAAGGTGATGGAGGGAAAGTATTGCAGTGTGCTGCCAGTGTTTTGCTTGCCTGGGATGAGGGACAGGAAGCCCTCTGTGCTCATGCAGGCCTCACATGCTGCCATACCTGATCTAGTAGTTCTCTCAAACAGTGATGAAGTTAAGCTCTGGTAATGAAATTCCCCTCACTGCTTCTTTCCCAGCTGAATCTTTTCTATTTTCCTCTCTCTTTACATTCAGTCATCAGTGCTAATTGCTTTCCCTCCTGCTCCATGAAGCAGTGAGTCCTAGGGTTTGGGGTCTGCATGCAGAGTATGTGATTTTTTACCTTTCCATGAACCCAGGCAGCCAGCAGTGGCTGAGAGCCTTGGCTTGTGGTTTTGCTGTGCCTACAACTCATTTTGCTACCTCGAGAGTGAAGCATTTTTCTGGAGGAGGCAGGATAAGAGGCTTCCCAGAAACATCCACCCCAGTTTGCTGCCAGTCACAGCAGAGACTGAGGACCAAGGTAAGCAGCAAACTCGGTCACCCCAGACCTGTCATCCCCAAGGAAAAGTGGAGGACAAGTCTCTGCCTGCTTCACCAAACAGATCCCAGACCGTGCTCGGCTTTGCCACTTTGGGTTCTGGTAAATACACAACTGGTACTTCCCACCCTACTCCTTTTATGCCACTTTCCTCCAGCTCATTTAAAAACATCCCTGTCAGCTCCAGGTGCTGCTGGCCCGGGGCCTTGCCCACCACCTTCCTGGGCAAGCTCATTCTCACCCTCTCAGAAAAAAGCACCACGTGTGACCGGCACAGAAATTTGGGGTTGTAAATCAAATCCAGAATCCAAATGAAATCTGTCTGTATCTAAGTGTCAGACACTCCCAGCAGCTCCTGAAGATGGGTGTGAGGATGCTTTTGTGACGTTTCTCTCTCAGGGGTGGCAAGGATATACAAAATGAAAAGTCCATATTGAACTCTGATTCTGCAGTACAGTGGAAAAAATCATTTAATAATCAAAAGAGCATGTAATTATTTAAATAGGCTTATATAAGGCTATTAAAATACCATTTTTTAGCATGACTACAGCGTTAAAAAATTTAGGATTGAAAATTTTTACTCTTTCATAAAAATCTGGAAACTCATTAATTCAAAGGTTTTTTTAAAGGAAACAAATTGTTCTAATACAAGAGAATTACCAGAGCTGTCAATATAAACCAAACACATTTTAAAACATTTATATTAGTGATAAGACTTTAAATCATAATGGTGATTTTTAAAATAAAGTAATATGCCATGCAACTGTAATTTTTCATTGTGGCAATATCCTAGGCTGTCTCCTTATGTGGAATGTTTCTTCATCTTCCACTAAATATTGTCAGGCTATTCTGACATCATTCCTGATAGGTCCCTGATGATGAGATCAGGCCACAATAACTATTTTCTGTCCTTGCTAATATTCCAATGCTGGAAATCTCTGATTGTTTTCTTAACTATGTCACATTTAATTTTAAACAACTAGGAAAACGTTTGAACTGGTTCTAGCTATCTTCATGTACACACACCATTCTATCCTCCTAGGAAAACTTTTTCAGTTTGAGAAATCCATTCCAACACTTGAGAGGTGAAGTATTACATAGAATTGCTTTAAGGGCATCAACTTATGTTTGAGACAAAAAAAAAAAGCTGGACTTATTTATTTAGCCTACAAAGTAAATCATTCACTCTTCTCTACCAAATGAGCCAATATTGAATATGTGAAGCAGGCAGCTAAAGTAAGAAAAGAGATTTACCGAACTGCACTTTTAAAATGTGTAGCTGCTGCTGCTCCTGCAGTTTTCTCTTGCAGAGTTTGCTGTGGCTTGGAAAGGCGATGTTCCCACCCCTGGGAGCTGCAGAAGCACTGCAGAGAGGGGCCAGTGTGCTGTGGCACACACAGGGTGTTGAAGTTTAACCCAGTTCTCTGGATTTGTCAATGGGCTCCTGCTGAGGCCAGTGGAGATGTGGGGGAGAGCTTTCCCTGCCAGCTGCACTGCTCAGGTCCTGCAGGGGAGACAAGAAACCCCGGTAAGGTCACCTCAGGCTCCTCTGTGCTGCATGGCCAGAGAGGAGCAGTCACACCACAGCTGCCCCTGCACTTGTGGGGTGCTGCTCTTCAGCCCTTGCCCCCTTCTGGATCCCAAACCAGCAGTTTCCATAGAGGATTCTGGCCTTTGCACCCATCCTCACCACAGCACGTGTCTGCTGGGCTTTCTTGTTGGCTGCTGCCCTGGGATGTTGCATTTAAACTGTCTTTGCATTTTGCTGGTCATGTAGGCAAGAAATGTGAATTTTGCTTCTTGAGCTAATGTGCTTTGATTTAAGAACATGTCATTCCCTCATTGACATGACATGGGAACCCAACTATTTGGATGAACTCTTATTTACAGGGCTTCCTTGAAAATGAGCATTAGGTACTTAAGACAGTCCCTGCCAAACCTCGCTGGCTGTTGTGAGGAGCTCTTCCACCCCTGCCTCGCCCAGCACCTTCCTTTTCTTCTGCTCAGACAGTGCTGCCAGCTTTGGATTCCTCCCAAAACAGACCTGCTTTTCTTCCCCATCTTTAGCTCCCACCCACAACTGCTGTTTGTACCTAGCATGAGCTCTGCAGCCTTCCCAAAACCACGTGCTGCTGATAAACCCCAGCAGGGGGAATGTTTGGTGTTCTTGCTTTAAGGACCAAGTGAGGAGAGCTCCTCCTCCTCTGAGGGGATTTGTTCAGCACGCCCCTGGCAAGGCTTTGCTAATTTGTGCAGCTTTGCTTTCTCCCCCTTGCAGTGGAGCTGTTTTCTGAGACTGAGCCTCCTGGGGGCTGGCAGCGATGGGAACTCACCCTTCCTTACCTGAGTCCACTGCCCCATGGATTAATAAGGCCCAAAATTCCTGGTGGGGTAGAGGCCAGTCTTCTGCACCCCGAAGGCTGTGATGAAGATGTTGAGGATGACGGTGATGAAGATGAGGGCTGTGGCAGCGTTGTTGAGGATATTCAGGCGGGGTTGCTTTGCAATGTCGTTCAGGTTCAATCGAGCTGTGCAACACAATGCAGAAAGAGAGGGGGGTTTGCAGCCTGACTCCAAATCCCCCAGCTCCTGCAAGCCTCCCCTGCCTGCTGAATGTCCCTGGTGCCCCTGAGTGCTGAGGAGGCCACAGGGCAGAGGGAACAGTCACAGGAATGGTACAGGAGCACAGCTTGCTCTAGGGTGACATAGAAGGATGGAGCAGAGAAAAACTCATCTCTGTTTTGCCACGGAGGTGCCTGGCCCTGCAGTGGGTCAGCCCTAAGTGGGTGAGTTACTGCTGTGCAGTAGCCACACACAAGCCATGGTCCCCCCAATGGGCCGTGGGACGTGGTGAGGGCAGGCTGTGGGACAGGGGAGATGAGGGCAGCAGTGCTCTGCTGGGACTGGGAGGCCAGTTCCCCCTAACACCCAGGTGTCACATCGCTGCTGGCACAGCTGTCAGCCCTGGGGGTGTGAATGGGGTCAGTCCTGGCTGATGGACATCAATCCCTTCAGGCTCAGGAGTACCCTGGTGGCCAGGGCTGTCTGGCCAATGAGCCATGCAAACAGCAGCCTTGTTGTGGTCACTTGTCCCCTTTCTCCTCCCAGCTGGCTTCAGCCATCACAGCTGCCACCAGGAAAAGGAACACATCACAGATTTCCCATAGCCTCCAATCCTCTGTCCCCCATAAAACCCCATGTAGGACATACAGGAAAATGCAGCATTCTGCAGGTTTTTAACACCGGGAACGTGTTAGAGACTGAAACTCCTGTATCAGATGGAGCACTGGGCAAGCAGCAGCAAACCAATGCTGGTGTTAATGCACTGTCTGTAGAACTGTGGGATTGGTTAAATGTGAGGTTAACGTAGGGAATAGCTCTGCCTCAATTGTTCTGTTAAGCCCCAGATGAAGTAAGATGTAAAATACAGCGAAAATGTCTGCAAGAGCTGCATGAGGGAGCACACAACAGTAGGGGCAGCAAGAGGCCCACCTTGGCCAGACCCCAGCTCTTTCACTGGGACGGGGGGGCAGCAGTGGGGAAGTGAGGGGAGAGTTGTGCTCAGAGGTGTGCAAACAAAAAACCCACCCACCATTCTGAGTGACTCAGAGCTCCCTACCACCCTCACCAAGCCACCTTCACCCCTCCCACGGCCCGGGATGGAGCCAGAGGGGAATGGTTTGGGGGAAGGGGCTTCTCCCTTCCGCCCCCACGCCAGCCCAGCACAGGGCACCCTGCCCTGCAGCACCCCCCGAGGGAGCGCGCCTCGGGGGCCCCTTACCGGTGATGATGAGGAGAATCCCGATCATCACCTGGAAGAAGAGGGAGATGCTGATGAGCACGATGAGCGTGGCGTAGTACTGGAAGGACGTGCCCTGCTCCAGCACGGCCTTGAGCTGGGTGACGTTGGCCATGAAGAGCGCCACGTCCAGCATGCTCTCCGCCACGCTCTTCTTCGTGGCGTAGTGGTTGATGTTCATGGGCCCGTTGATCCGGAGGTGAGGGTTCACGCCCTGCGGAGACAGGAGCAATCGGGTGAGCTGCTGAACCCACACACACATCTGCGTCCCGTGGGATGCTGTCTTCTCCCTGGGGTTCCTCTGGAAAGCCTGGGAGAGGGTCAGTGTTGCGTGTTTTAAACGTGTTGAGAGCACCCAGTTTCCCCTCACAGTCGCCTCCTGGCATTAACAGGCACAAGGTGCTGGTGGTGGTGAAGAGCTCAGCAAGGTTAAGAAAATAACGGGTGCTTTTGTGGAAAACAAGCTTGTCCAGAGTTACAATAATGCAGATTATCCAAAAGCCAGGGATTTCACAAGGAATATTAAATTCTCTTCCTTCAGGACACAGACAAGCCTCAAACTTAGAGGGGATTAGGGAGAGAGCTTCTCTTTGGGTTGGGTGCTGTGTTTAGTATCATCACCAGGGATCTGGATGGGAGGAGGGAGTGCACCCTCGGTCTGCAGGCGACACCGAGCTGGGTGGGACTGTCGGCCTGCTGGGGGTAGAAGGGCTCTGCAGAGGAATCTGCAGGGGCTGGATCCATGGACTGAGGCCACTTGTGTGAGGTTCAACAAGACAAAGAGCTGGGTCCTGCACCTGGGTCACAGCTACTCCGTGAAGCCCTACACACCTGGGGAAGAGAGGCTGGAAGGCTGCCAGCCTCTGGTGGAAAAGGACCTGGAGATGCCAGCTGAACGTGAGCCATCAGCGTGTCTGGTGGCCAAGAAGGCCAAGGACATCCTGGCCTGCATCAGAAACAGTGTGGCCAGCAGGACCAGGGAAGGGATCACCCCGCTGTGCTGGGCACTGGTGGGGCTGCACCTCACATCCTGGGTTCAGTTTCTGTCCCTTCACAAGCAGGACACCGAGGTGCTGGAGAGAGTCCAGAGAAGGGCAGTGGAGCTGTGAAGGGTCTGCAGAATGAGGCACCTGAGGGAGCTGGGGGTGTTCAGCCTGGAGAGGAGGAGGCTCAGGAGGGACCTCATTGCTCTCTACCACTCCCTGAAAGGGGGTGCAGCCACGTGGGGATCAATCTGCTCTCCCAAGTAACAAGCAATAGTAACAAGAGGAAATGGCCTCAAGTTGCACCAGGGGAGGTTTAGATCGGGTGTTAAAAAAAACCTCTCTTCAACAAAAGGGTTGTCAGACACTGGAACAGGCTGCCCAGGGAAATGGTTGGGTCAGCATCCCTGGAGGAATTCAAAAGACATGCAGATGTGGCACTTGGGGACATGGATTAGTGGTGGCCTTGGCAGTATTAGATTAATGACTGGACTTGATGATCTTTAAGGTCTTTTCCAACATAAACAATTCTGTGATTCTCTGTCTGTCAGTGCCTGGGCTTTCTATCTCCTCTGAACAATTTTTGCTGGCTTCAGCCTTCAACAAGCTGCTAGAGCAGAGGGAATAATCTGTGGATTCGTTTCTGAAACCAAGGGCACTATTTCTTCAAAACATCAGGCACTGAAATGCAACAAGACAAAGGGTGGGATCCATCACACCTAATCTTAATTAATCATTCAGGCAGGGTTTTTTGGCAGTGGAAAGAAAGAGCTGTTTACAAAAGCCTAATCAGCTGGTTGCCCTTAGCCTAATTGCAAGGTGTAGGTAATTTGGCTGCTTGTAGCCATCCATTGCTAAGTGGGTTCACCTGTTGCTGTCCTCACCCAAGTGATTAAAAAAAAAAAAAA
>VZTH01014537.1:0-10647 GCA_013397815.1 Aleadryas rufinucha | reverse complement strand
GCACCCCCACGCCGACTCACCCAGCCCCCTCCCCAGCCAGCAGCCCCCTGGTCCCACTGCCTGGCCCCCAGCTCAGCATCATCTTAGGCCCAAACCCTCCCCAGACCCCACTTCCCAGAGCCCACTCCACCCCGGGGGAGGAGAAGGTCTCAGGGGTCGGGCAGGGTGGTGGTGTCCCCGCACAGACCCCCTCCGGGCAGTACTTCACCACCCTGCACACCTGTCTGTGTGACACGATTTCGGGCTCGGTGTCCCGTTCCTCCCCAGAGCTCCTGCAGCAGTGGCTGAAGAAGGCTGAGCCGGCAGAAGAGCTGGGAGAGATGCCCGAGTCCCGGCCCAAGCCCAAAAATGGCTCCAAGGTTCCCAATGCTCAGAAGCCCACCAACGGCAAGGAGATCTGGCTGGCTTTCCAGGACGTGGCCGTGCTCCTCGCCAATCTGCTCTCCCAGCTGGAGGCCTTCATGTTCGCTTGCCCTTTCCCCCACGTTGTCCGGGCGGGAGCCGTCTTCATCCCCATCCACGTGGTGAAGGAGAAGCTCTTCCCAAAGCTCCCCGGGAGCTTTGTGGACCAAGTGCTGCAGAAGCACAAGGTGGAGCTGCGTCCCACCACCCTCTCGGAGGAGAAACACCTGAGGGACCTGGAGCTGAAGAGCTGCACCTCCCGCATGCTGAAGCTCCTGGCACTCAAGCAGCTTCCTGAAATCTACCCTGACCTGCTCAACCTCCACTGGCACAACTCCATCCAGCAGCAGCTCGGTAGGTAGCCTGGCATCTGTGGATGGGTCCCTGGGGCTCTCCCAGGGAGGCTCCGGCTGCACCTGCCTTCCAGGTGCTGCTGTTCTTGGGGAGCATCCAAAGGTGCCTCAGCATCCCTGTCCTGCCAAGGGTTCTGCCCAGCTTCTCCTCTGTGGGTTGTGGAGGGGGAAAGTTTGAGCTGGGAGGGAGGAAACTCATCCTGGGGGTATCAAGGAGGTTTCAGTCACCTCCAGATCACCTCTGCCAATCCAAGGGCAGTGTGTCAGACCCGCCACCCATGGCTGTCCCATCCAGCTGGTGACTTCACTGCTCTGTCCAGATAACCTTTTGTTGCTGCTCAAGGCCATTACCAGCAACTTTATTTCTTCCAGGTTCAAGCTCACAGACTGGCCAGCAGCCTTCCAAGTAGGTAACTCCTCTTCCCCGTGGGTTTATAGGAGTTTATGGGATTTATGTGTCATTTTGTGGAGGGGTATGTGTGTGGATTTCACGTGATGATGAGCAGCTTGAGCTGGCTGGGGAGGCTCTGCTGCCTGGGCCGGGCTGGAGCGGGGAATATTCGGGATGCGGAGCTGTGCCCTCCCTAACCACTCCTTCCTCTCGCAGGTAGCCCTGGCATGGAGGCACTGAAAGCTGGTGGCAAAGTGACAGCCACGGATAGATCAAGAAAAAGGAGGCACTGAGGAATGTGCCAGGGACAACAGCCAAATTCCTGATGGCAGGAATGAGAAGGTCCCTCATCCCAGAGCCGTGAATGCCGAGACCGCCAGCAGCCCTGCAGGCAGATGCTCGGCTCCCACCAGCATCAGGGATCTTCCAGGATGCTGATACCTTGCCAGGGACCCTCTGAGGATGCTGCTCAGGGTGGAGAACAGCTCAGTGGTGCTCCAGGGACACACTCAGGGATGCTGGCGGGTTATCCGGGCCCACGGGGATGGGCTCAAGCCCCTCACGGCAGCTGGAGCTGCTTTTCTTTGAATGGATCATCTTTTAGTGCATCTCCCACCTCCATCCGTGACTGCCCTGGTGAGCCATGAGGGGTGGCTGGACCTCCAGTGGAGCTGGAGCAAAGAGGAGCACGGAAATGGCCACAGCACCGTCCACAGCCTTGGAAACGGGGAACTGCAGGGATGACATCCCACCTCCTCCTCTCTCCTCTAAATCCTCTCTCCTGCTTTATCCACGCCATTCCCAATAAACATCTCCTTCCCTTGGGATTTTCACCTTTCCAGTGCCACAAAGACCTGGCACAACATCAAGGGCAAGGGAGTCGTGACTTCCATAGACCCAGGACTCAGGTTTTTTTTGTTTTAAATGAAGACATTTTACAAATGTTCTGGATTTACCTTTATAAGGAGCTGCTGCCTTCAGGTCATGTGCTTTGGGTTGTTTTTTCTTTAAATACGATAATTTATACGTGTCTTTTTATTTAAACTAAAAGGCTGCAAAAAAGATTTAAAGACTCTTAAAGAAAAGAAAACCAAATCACTTTACATCCCAGACCCTGTCCCAAAGGAGATCGTGGGAGACGCACATTTAGGGATCGCCTTGATGGAGACTAACGGGGCAGAGAGGGGAGTGGTGCTGCCAGACCTTGGAAGGAGGGATCCTTTCCATCCCAAAGGGTTATGGGCATCCCAGGAGAGATGTGGGCATCCCAGGACTAATGGACATCCCCTCATCCTCTGGGGCTGCAGCAGGGTACACAGCAGAGGCCTTAATAACTCATCACTCAGGTGTTGTTCCAGCTGCTGCTGCAGGGCACAGAGGAACAAAACAAGGGTTATTAGGATTTTCTTTATTTCACTACAGGGAATATTTATTTTAAACTAAGAAAAGTCGGGGAGGGGGGAGAAAAAAATGACCTTACCCAAACTTACTTTAGCCAAAAGGTGTGTTCACTGCTGGGGGATTTCTGTGGGTGCCTTCCTGGTTTTCCATGGGGATGGAGTGGCTGTGGATGGGATGGGTAAGGGGATGGATGCTGCTGTTCTCCTCACTCCCCCATCACCACTCCATGTCTGTGCACAGTGATTCAGAAAGCAGTGTTTGTTAATAATATTGTTGTACGTATATAAGGTTCCAGGGGAGAAGGTTCCTTCCCTTTATTTAATTTTTTTTGTAAGAATATGAAGAGTTGCCTCACCTGGTTAAAAGAGTTTGGCTTGTTTCCAGACATACCCTGCTCCAGTCTCTGCTTCCCAGCGTGGGCACAACGGGACCTTCCTGGGCTTGGAGGGTCCCCAGATCCCCCACCCGATGCACTTGCCTGCCTCTCCCTGCAACAAGGCACAAGTGCTGTGCCCAGCCCCTCTGCCCCGTCATCAGAGGCTGGATCCGGTGTCCAGGGTGCCATCACAGGAGCACATCCCAGCCTCCACAAACCTCCTGGATGACAGCCTGGGAAGAGGGTGCTGGTGGACGTGTCCAAGCATCAGAAACTGGGCAGGAGAGTGTGGGGTGCTCAGGGATGCACCCTGGGCTGATCCGGTGGGGACCCCTGAGACACCCTCCTGCTTGTGAGCATCCATCAGGCACAGAATCTGCCTGATCCCAGAGGCCAAGTACTCCAGTCCACGTGTTTCAGCCCCAGTTAGTGGAGCCCAGCAGGTGAACAGCACTGCCACAACACCCTCCTCACAAACAGGGTGTTTTGGGGAGCATCAGCAGGGTTTGGGGATCATCCTGCCTGGAGGAGCAGGCACACCCCCGTCTGCTGCCAAGGGCTCAATGAGGAGCAGAGGGAAGCTGAAACCCCTCCAGCTTCACCTGGGGGAGTGAAGATGAATTTGTGTTAATTGGGAGCAGCTGGAATGGAGCCACATCTCTCCCCCTGCCCGTTCCCCCACCCTGCCCCACCCCACCCTGGGAAAGCAGATAAAAGCCAGGGCTTGGGGGAGCTTTGGTGCCCTTGTCTTCTGGGGTGCTGCCAGGTGAGGGGTGCTGGTGAGCCTGGCCCTCCTTGGGGAGGTTACTGGGGACGAGGTGGGTGTTTGGGGCAGGGAATGAGGTAATTCCTCATTCCTCCTAATTGACCTTAGAATGAGGTCTAAGCCCAGGGCCGGTTACAACCCTGTGCTGCACTGGGAGCTTCCCAGGAGATGCCAAGGCTTGGCACAGGCTTTCCTGAGCTGGGAGGCTGCTGGAGAGAAGGAAGGTGTTTTAATGAGGAGCCCCGGGGATGGGGGTGGGAAGCTCTGGGAATGGGCTGGTCACTGGGGCGTGCTGTGGTGGGGAGCTGGAGGGACCCACCCTAAATCTCCTGCTGTCCCTCTCCACAGCTGAGCTCTCTCTCTCCATGACCTCTCCCAAGATGAGCCGAGGGGTTGGACCACCACAGCCCCCGGACACTGCTGCCCTGCAGCCAGAAACGATGCTCTGTGGTGAGAGGGAAGGGGCTGTGGGCACAGCCCCGTGTCCTGCTGCCTGTGAGGCTGTCCCTGCCCGCAGGCTGTGGTGCAGAGCCTTCCTGCTGCTGGCCGTGTGTCTGTGTGCTGCTGCTGTCCCCTACAGCCTGGCCACTCTGGCCGCTGTCACCTGGGGTCCCCCGGGCTCATCAGCCTCCCAGCAAGGGATGGGTGACAGTCTGGTGACAGCATGTGGGGACCTCCTCACCTCAGGTTGCTTCCCAGGGGTCCAAGGAGATGTGACCCATGGGACAGGTGCTGGGGGATGGAGCCTGGGGACACGGACTGCGGCTACACAGACATCTCGGAGCTCCCTGCAGTGGCAGCCTGGATCTAGGGACAAGGAAGGGCTCAGGATGGGCACAGCAGCGGCTGTGATGCTGTCCCCTGCGCAGTGGCTTGGCAAAAGGGTGCCTGCAGCCTCAGCTCGGCTCTTCCAGACTGAAGGTGTCCCCAGTGCTGGCTCCTGGCAGCCCCTTGCTCTGGGAGGCCTCCGTGGAGCAGGACCAGGCTCAAGTGATGCCACACAGATGTCAGCAGTGACTTCAGCTGGTGGCCTGGGGCAGCCAGCGGGCACAGCAGAGCCCCAGAGGGGATCTGAGAGCACCTCCAGAGCTCGGAGTGAGTCAGCTGCTGGGGTCCCTGCCACCTCCCAGGTGTGGCTGCACTCTCCTTCCCTCCCCACAGCTGCTTCTGGCCCCTCTGCGTTGGTGCAGGTGGCACCCAACCAACTGGTGCCACTCCAGGGGGCTGCTGGGGGGGCTCAGGTCCCACCCGGTGTCCCAGCATGGACACTGATGGATGGTCACTCCTGGAGCCCCAGCACAGCAGAGCAGCAGAGGGTGGTGGCCTCTGTTCTGCCAACGCAAGGGACACCCAGCTCGGCCGACCCTGGCACAGTGTGGGTGTCCCCCACCCTGGCACCTGAGCGGCTCTGGGGCACTGCTGGCACCGTCCTGCCTGGGAAAGCTGCTCTCTTGGTGGGCACTGCATTGGCCCAGGTTCCAGGAAACAGGTCTGAACTCCTGGATGCAGTCCTGGCATCACTTCCCACCACTGCCACGGCTCCTGGTGTCCACAATCAGCAAGTGCTGGCTTCCTTCCTCCCCACGGCGGAATCTGGGGGTCCTGCTGTCACCTCAGGGATGCAGAGTGACCTGCCAATGTCCACCGAAGCCTCCCCAGCTCAGACCAGGCCTCCCAGCCCTGCAGGTCCCACCGTGACAGGGATGAGCTCCACAGCCTCTGGTGTCATCCCAGAGCTTGGGCAGATGTTTGTGACGGAAGAACCCAGGCACAGCAAGCCCAGGACAGCATCACTGGGACCCACTCCAGCAGGACCTCCAGGGTCCACCCCTGCCAGCCTGGGCTCTGTGCCTGCCCCCTGCTCCACAAACCCTGCTCTGGAGCATGGCTCTGAGCCTGAGCACCACAGTGCCACCACCAGCGGGACATCCACTCCTCCCAGAGCTGGGCATGCAGCCAGCTCCCTGCTCAGCTCCCAGACCCTGGCTGTGCCCACAGGAGTGACCCTCGATGCCCACATCATGTCCAGTGGCTCCATCACTTCCCAGCGCTCTTCCACAGCCCTGGAGCATCTCCCTGCAGCCACCAGAGAGGCCTTCAGCCCAGCTGAGCTGATGATGAAGGGCAAACCTGGCTCCACAGGGATGAAACCCCCTGCATCCCACCCCTCCAGCCTCCCCTTTCCCACACAGCCTGTGCATGTGCTGCCCTTGCAATTCCGGCTGCTGGGCATCGCTTACACCCCGGCTCTGGGCAGCAGGAATTCGGAGAGCTACCGGCACCTGGAGGGAGACGTGAGACTGATGGTGGGTGCTGGAGGTGGTTGGGACAGATATTGGCACTTTGGGGTGGTGCCAGGCCCTGCTGGGATGAGAAGCCTGTGTGCTGCATCAGCCCTTGGTTGGTTTATTGCCTACCTGAGCATGGTGGAGGTGGGTAAATCCCTGGCACCGCTCCACTGGAGCTTGGTTTGAGGTGAGACTGGGCTCCCCTCACCTCTGGCAGCCAACAGGGCCATGGCACACACCCTGTTGTTGCTGGGGTATTCCCTCCCAGGAGTGTGGGTGGCTGCTCTAGGTATCCCAGCTCATCCCTGGGCATTCCCAGAGGGCTGGCATTCCCTGGGGTATCAGCATGCCCTCCCCTGGGCAGGCTGAGTTGACTCCCCTCTTTTATTGCCCACCTGCTGGTACATTTCCCCTTTACACAGGGGAGCTTGGAAAACCTTCTCAGTTACCAGGTGCTTCTTCCTTCCAGCTAAACCAGATGCTGTCCAGCTACGAGACCTTCCTGCAGGCAAATGTCCTTGAGTTCATGTGAGTGTGCAGCCAGTGGGGAGGGGTGGGTTTGGCTTGGAGGGGTTTGCCCAGGAAAGTGCTCCAGACCAGGTCATTGTGAGGAGCAGTGCTCCCTCCCTGGTGTCATCATCCCGAGGGATCCCTGTCTGAATTTCTGGATAAATGTACCTGGATAAAAAAAGGCAGGTGTGCTGCCCACGGTCTCCTCTCCCTCCCAGGAGTGGCTCAGTGGTGGTGCGAGGGGAGGTTCTGTTCCGGGGGGATGCTCCTGCTCCCACCAGCTCCCACCTCATCCGGACAGTCGTCACAGAGGCGAGCAAGGGAAGGAGCATCTTCAGCTGGCAGCTGGATCCCCAGTCTGTCCAGTCCGGTGGTGAGTCCTGAAGGTCTTCCCATGTCGCTGTAGTACCGGGGACGGGGAGAAATCACGACACAAAAGTTCAAGTCCAGGAAGAAAATGGAAATTATTTAATAATATACAGACTGGTTTTATATCAGTATTCTTAAATGGTGTGAGGTCATTGGTCCTTTGGCCACCCCCCTCTCTGGGCTGAACCATACGACACCTATTTCAAAATATTTCTCTAGTCAGTATCATAACAATACTACATAACAACTCACAGGTGCAGATAGAATTTGTTTACAATACTGTAGCACTGTTTTTAATAACTTTGGTGGGAAAAGCAGGGCTCTCACAGAATGCTGCAGAAAGCTGGAAAACTTCTCTGCTGAAAGCTTTTCAGCATCCACAATCCCACAGCAGGGCTGCTGCTGCCAAGTGCCCTCCTTGTGCCTCTATCAAAGCCAAAACCTGCGCAGTTTGGATTCCAGGCTTTTCCTTCACTTAACATCCCTTCTCCTGACCCGTGTAAAACCATTTTAAGGATGTTAAGGGTGGTGGGGAGGGCACATCTGAAGCAGCTGGACCTGTGTGGGCCAGTGCTGCTGCTTAATGCCCTGGCTTCCCCTCTTTGCCCCAGCTCTCCTGTGCTGGGAAATGGTCCATCCCTACCCCTTCCCATATTCAAAGGAATTCCTCCTCACTCAGCTGCCCTCCTGGTTTCTGCTTTTTGTGTGGGGCTGAACAATATTGCTTAAGGCTGAACAATATTGCTCAAGGCTGAACAATATCTCCCAAGGAAGGTGGAGGAACAGGTATGAACATAAAACTCTTCCAAACTCCCTTAGGCTTCAGCCTGGAGAACCTGGACCCGGAGAAGCTGTCCATCTCCCTCACTGGCTCCCAGCTTGGGAGGAGCAGGATGGATCCTCTGGAGAGGCTGGTCAGCGAGGTATGCCAAGCCTTGGGGGCTCTTCTGAAGTTTGATGCTGGGAGAATGGGCACAGACTGCCTGGGTGGTGGGATAACCTGTGCTAAACAGGGGAAGGGGTGAACTGTTGTCTTCTCTCTACCCAGGTAACTTCATCTGTCAGTCCCCTCTACCACGTGAGGAACTTCACCATCTCCCAGCTCAGGTATGGGATGCAGCTACTCCTCTGCCAACATCTTAATTTAATTACCTTCACTATCTCTTGTGCCCTCTGCAGCTCGTTAGCTGTGCTGCAAGGATGGGGAGGAAGGGAAAAGCTGGGAGGGGATGTGCAGCTGGAGCAAACTGTAACTGAGCACCTTCTGTGGGCTCTCAGGGGACAAACACCAGTGAAGGTGCTTGAGCCACATCCCAGCCCTCCTGCCTTGCTCAGGGTTCTTCCCTCCCCTCAGGAACCTCAATGGGAACATGGAGATCACTGGAGACCTCTACCTAGACACAGTTGTCCATGCAGATGTTACAGAGGTTGTGGAAGCCTTGACTTCACTCTCAGCCCTCCCTGTGGACCTGACATCCCTCTCGGTGGAGGGTAAGGACAGTCCCTGTGTGTGCTGTGGTCAGGGTTGCTGCCAGAGCTGCACACCCAGCACTTGTTTCTTGTTCCTTTAGGGTCCAAGCTTGGTCTGAATGTGTACCCTCTCTCCTTCCTCGTCACCGACAGAGACTTCAGCCCAAAGCTTCAGGATCCGCTCTCTGTAGAGCACGAGAATCTCTCCAGGGACCTTGAGGATGTGGTAGGAAAGGGGCTGGTGGGAAGAGAGGATTAAGGTCCTCTCGGTGGGGTGAGAAGAAGAGCCATGGGAGGAAGAGAGGCTGCTTTGGGGTGTCCAGACACCCCCAAAAGCTGGTGGGGAGCTGAGCACAACCTTTCTTCCAGGTGGCAAGAGCCCTGAGGGATTACCCAACCTTCCTGAAAGCGATAATAAAAGAATTCATGTGAGTGAGAGTCGGGGGGTCTGCTGGGGCAGGGGTGTACAGGGGCAGGGAGGTCTCCCTTCAGATGGCAGCCAACAGGTCATGGCTGACAGGTGCATATTTTTGGCTACAAAAGGATTTGCAGAGGAAGCTGAGGTCAAGCATTAACCCATTGTATCAGTGATGACTTGCTGGACCTCCAGGGATGTCCCTTCCATCCAATGGCTCCCTGAGTGCAGGGATCTCTTCATATTGAGCAAAACCCTCTGGGAGGCTGGGTATGCCCACCCCATCCCACTGTGAGGTCGTGGTGGGACTGGCAGCTCCTGGAGCTCTTCCCAACCCTTTCTGCAGGCCTGGCTCCTTGATCTGCCATGGGAACATGATATTCCGTCACCCTGCTCCAACCAGCGTGGAAGTTTTGGAGACACTTGTGCTCTCGGTTGGGCCAAACCAGGCTTTGGCTGACTCTGACATCCATGTGGATCCATACTCTCTTTCTGTGGGAGGTAAGCCCCTCTCTGGGACATGGTTATACGAACTCCACAGGCCCCATGCCAGCACTGTGAGCAGAGTAGATCCAGAGCTGACCAGAATCCTGATCCCTTGTCTGAGGAGAAGGTGAGATGTCTTGGCTGGTGAGGTGACCAGAAAGTAAAATTTTAGTAACAGTTGTGCCCTTTCCCTCTGCGTAGCCTGGGGGATTGGGGTTGGAGACCTGCTGCTGCAGGCTGGTGTAGGATGGGAGGATAGGGCATGAAGGGTGTGGAACAGATGTTTTGGTATCCTATTTGTTTGTTCTGGAGGAGAGTGGGTGTCTGGCACCCCATGGGGCAGAGCCCCCAGCTGCTCCAGGCTCTAAGTGCTGCGCTGTGCTCTGCTCCAGAGGACACCCTGGAGCGCCCCTCACCCCAGCCGGGCTTCCCAGCCTATGGAGTGGCCTTCATGGTCATAGGTGGCCTCTGCATCATCGCCGCACCCATCGTGCTCGTGGTAAGGGCGAATTCTGTCTGCTGGGGTGGACAAGCAGCCCTGGTCCCTTGTGTGGGGTGGGCTGAGGGACTCTCTGAGGCCAGGCAGGGCTCTAGTCCCTTGTGCTCTCCTCCCCAGTGCCTGGGGACCAAGAGGCTGGGCTGGCAGGATGGAAGAGCCCTTTGGGACAGAAGAGACCCTGAAATGGGGATCCAGACGCTGGAAATGGATAACCAGGGGTTCTGGACAGAGGTGAGTGGCCTTTTGCATCCCTTGGATTATTTTCTGTGCCTGGGAGCTGGTGTTTCTGCAGGTCACAGGTTCTTCTGTTACCTGGTGATGGTCTCTGGGGTTGGAGAACTGTGGGGGGATGGAGGGAAGGGACCCTCTTTCCTGCCTGTGCTGGAGGTGTTTGCAGTGACTTCTTCCCTCTCACCTGCAGGACCCTGAGGATGGTCACATGCAGTGGCAAAGCACTTCTGCCTGAGAAGAGAAGAAGCAGCAGCTGGGGGAAGCTTGGAGAGGGGCTGTAGAGGGGAAGGAGATGCTGAGAAGTTGTCCCTGACCATGTGGCAGCAGCTGCCAGGTGCTCCCTGAGCAGAATGCGGACTCAGGTGTGTAAAGAAATAATTTTGTATCTTAAATAAACTGTTTATAGACCGTGAAACCCAGTTGTGAAGGATCTGTGTTTGCTGCAGGGGCTGGTGTTGAGCTCTCCTGCCTGCGTGGGCAACTTTGCCCTGGGCTCCCAGTGCCACCACAGCTGTGTTCTGCTGGTCTGACTGATGCCAGTGATCTGGGCTTGGTCCTCTCCAGCTCTGGGATAACAAGACCCTCGAGCTAGGGAGTTAAAGTACAAATGTGCATGCCAGCCCCACAGTCACTTTTCCAGCCCCACGGTGCTTTCTGTTCCAGCACATTGGTTTTTGTAATAAATACGTA
>VZTH01014531.1:122434-139676 GCA_013397815.1 Aleadryas rufinucha | reverse complement strand
GGGGGGGAGGTGGCAGATCCCGGCTGCCCGGTCCCAGCTGCCCGCCGAGGGGAGAAGCGCGTTGGGTCTTTCACCTTCGCTACCTCTGATTCCTTAAGAGCCAAGCAGCAAGGCCAAGGTCAGCACTGCTGGAGCACCCGCAACTTCTCGGCTGGCGCTGGGCCGGCTGCCGAGGCTGCGCTGATGCCCGCCCTTGCTGCAGAGGTCACTGCGCCGCCCTCAGCGCTCACCTTCCTGCTGCCGACGCTCATGCTCAGAGAATCGCAGAATTACTGAGGCTGGAAAGACCTCCGAGACCATCGAGTCCAACTCACGACCAGACACCACCATGGCACTAAATGCCACATCCAGTCTTTCCTTAAACACCTGCGGGGACGGTAACTCCACCACCTCCCTGGGCAGCCCATTCCAATCACCCTCAAATCACCCTCCCTGTGAAGTGGGTGTCAAATCACCCTCCCTGTGAAGTTCAAACTAAACTTCTCCTGATACAGCTTAAGATTCTGTCCTCTCATCCTGTCACTGGCTGCCTGGGAGAAGAGGCCAACCCCCACCTGGCCACGCCCTCCTGTCAGGGAATTGTGGAGAGCGAGAAGGTCTCCCCTGAGCCTGCTTTCCTCCAGGCTAAACATCCCCAGCTCCCTCAGGCTCTCCTCACAGGACTTGTGCTCCAGACCCTTCCCTAGCCCCTTTGCCCTTCTCTGGACGCTCTCCAGCACCTCAATGTTCTTCCTGTTCACATCATTAGAAGCTCTCTCTCCACAACAAATATTTCTTGACTAGAAGGGGACTTTATTTCCAGTCTAGCACAAGATACATAATAAACAAATACAATAAAACAACAAAAACATTCTTCTGTTATAAACACTAACAGCTGAATCATATCAGATGCAGACTGCCCTGATTTTACATCTAATTCATTTATCACCAAAAAGACCTGCACTTCGAGTCGGCAACAGCAGCAGCTGACAACACAGCAATTACTACTTGAGTCAGCATTGGGGTAAACATTAAGCAGCTTGTTTTATTCAAATAAAGTGTTGTATTCTCATATCTCTGCACTTTGTACCACAAACCTACTGCAAAAAAATTCACCTGGATTAGGCAGGAGCAGGAAGTGGCTGTGGAAACAGCTTTATCCAGAGACTCACCCTTACTGAACTTTGTGTATACAAATGACAGCTGAGCAGTAACTAATAAATTTCCCTAAAAAAAAAAATTAAAAATAGCAGTATGCCAAGTAACGTGCAACCTAACTGCAGGGCACAAGATTTCCACATTGAGCTGTTGCTTCTGGTTAACACCAGAGCTGATACCCACTCCTTCCCCACAAGCACTTCAGTTGACTCCTGCTCAGTCCCCCCCTTCCATGAGGAAGGATCTCCCACTTTCCCCTGAGACCCCTCAGGGGCTCCTTTGCCCCTTAACCCAGGCTCCCCTTTGCCACCCCTTTCCCTCTCTGCCCTCCACCTCCCTCTGTGCCAGGAATCCAAAAAAAAACTACACCTCAACTTCTGCCCAAGATTTTCTTTCCTGCAGACTGCACATCTCCTCCTGACAATTCATTTGCTCTTTCATCTTCCTTATCTCTACCCTTCCCTCTTCTTTTATTGTGGGTAACAGTGTTCTTAAAACATACTGTATCATTTGATCATAAAATGCCTGGCAGTGTTATTTTCCCAATTTCACTTTGTTTCCCCACCTCCTTCACGCCTCATCCAAAGCATTTTTAACATTTTCTTGCTCAAAAGCTTTTTCTGCAAGATGTAAGATGCCAAACACCACAAGTTTAGTCAGTAAGTGGACCTCATTGAAATGACTATGCAAAGCTGTGAAACACTTACTTGAGAATTACTTTATTCAAAATAAAAACACATTGAAGCAAAGTAATTTTAGAAATAAAGATATTTTCAGCATTCAGAAACAGTCACCCACTTATATGAACGTACATTTTTCAACAAGGCATTTGAGATGCTTCCTCTGCTAAAAAAAGAGAGAGGGAGGATACATTTACAAACACAAACCAAATCTGCTACACCACTTTACAGTTTGCCAAAGATGGCAACACACTTTGAAAAGTGTGAATCCACAAAGATTTTGTTGTTTTTATGCTATTGTTTAGCTATTTTTGTGGTATCCTGTGAAAATTTCAGTGCACCTGGAAGGTATGAAAGGCAGGTCTTTATTGTCATTTCCAACAGCATCCTGTATTCTAGCAGACCTTGACATGGTTGGACCTTCTCACCAGTAATTTTAGCTTGTTGCATGATGCAGCATTTCATTACAGGTATCACCAAAAAACACATTCTCAAAGTAGTATTTGTAGAAGGCTAATTTACAAAGGATAGTTTTCAAAGGTGACATTTTAAACTAAACTCAGAAGGCAAAACAAGCACAAATAAATACAGTTTCACATACCAGGGGATTATGTGAATTGCATCTTCTTTGGAATCTGTAAAAAAATACTAAAGTGCTTTTCAAATGTGTCCTCATTGATTTAAAGGACAGGTATTTTGTACAAGTGATCAGTTGCACACCAACATCATTATGTTGTTTAAAGAGGCATTTCAACAGAAAGATAAATATTATCAGCACTTAATTTTAGCTTCTCAATTAAGCATCATTTTAGGATTTCCAGACAAAAATCCCAATTCTACAGAATCTATTTATTCATTGGAAAATACAAAATTAAATTAAAGAAAGTGCTTAATTCTCCAGTACTATCGGGTTTTAGAGCAAGTCCACTGGCATTGGTACCAAACTCAACTTTATATTGTACTAAGTTTTCAAAAATTTTATACCAAAAAACTCCAAACCCATAAGCCTATATAGTCCAACCTATTTAAGAATTGAAAGTTCTCACACAAACAGTGGGATACCTGACCAACCAAATACGTAATTCTGAAATTAAGGCACTCTGTTATTCAAAACAGGTAACAGAAAACCTTAATTTAAATGCAAAATAACTATTTTACAGTCCTTGTTAGGCACTACCTGGCTTTTAAAAATTCAAGGTAAAAAGTGACAAAACCAGACATTAATTTAAAACTGAAAAGTTGTCTCTTCTTTTACAATTTAGGTTTCATCTCTGCTGTGGAATACCCAATTCTAAATTACATTTAAATTCACATTCCAGTCTTGTAAACTTGACATTAGGAGGGCTCCTGGTATTCTCCAGGTCTCCAGTGAGGGGAAAAAACATCTTTAGAAGAGTATGTAAGAACTTAATTCATGTGATATGAAATTCTGATAGATCAAAAGGAGTGTAAAGAGATTTAAGAATGATTAAGAACAACTATTTAAAGGTTAATTATTACATATTCCCCCAAAAGGTCACTTTCCATGTTNTCAACAGAAAGATAAATATTATCAGCACTTAATTTTAGCTTCTCAATTAAGCATTATTTTAGGATTTCCAGACAAAAATCCCAACTCTACAGAATCTATTTATTCATTGGAAAATACAAAATTAAATTAAAGAAAGTGCTTAATTCTCCAGTACTATCGGGTTTTAGAGCAAGTCCACTGGCATTGGTACCAAACTCAACTTTATATTGTACTAAGTTTTCAAAAATTTTATACCAAAAAACTCCAAACCCATAAGCCTATATAGTCCAACCTATTTAAGAATTGAAAGTTCTCACACAAACAGTGGGATACCTGACCAACCAAATACGTAATTCTGAAATTAAGGCACTCTGTTATTCAAAACAGGTAACAGAAAACCTTAATTTAAATGCAAAATAACTATTTTACAGTCCTTGTTAGGCACTACCTGGCTTTTAAAAATTCAAGGTAAAAAGTGACAAAACCAGACATTAATTTAAAACTGAAAAGTTGTCTCTTCTTTTACAATTTAGGTTTCATCTCTGCTGTGGAATACCCAATTCTAAATTACATTTAAATTCACATTCCAGTCTTGTAAACTTGACATTAGGAGGGCTCCTGGTATTCTCCAGGTCTCCAGTGAGGGGAAAAAACATCTTTAGAAGAGTATGTAAGAACTTAATTCATGTGATATGAAATTCTGATAGATCAAAAGGAGTGTAAAGAGATTTAAGAATGATTAAGAACAACTATTTAAAGGTTAATTATTACATATTCCCCCAAAAGATCACTTTCCATGTTTGAAACACAAGGCAAGACTGAATGCCCTGTTCTGTAACAATTAACATGAAGTTTCCTTGGCAGTTGGTTTGACAGTGGTTACCAGCACTAAGATTGTGCATGTGAAAAGAGTAACGTACTGCTACACCAATACTGTATGAACTACAGATATTTTTACTCTATATGGAAGATAACAAAGAGAGAGCCATTATATTCAAACCTCAACTTTGTCAGCTTCCTTCTATTCCATGGTAAATGTAACAGGCCTTCACCTGTACTGCTGTAGTGATGCCGTATGGGAAGACTCCAGTTCCCAAAGGCAGAGGTTGTGGCAGTACTGTCCACATTGCCTGTGGATGAAAAATCTGAGTGCAAGCCTCTACTTCAGGACTACACATGTAGTGTTGTCCCCAGTGAGCAGCTGCTGGTCCCGTCCAGCCTNTACCCAATTCTAAATTACATTTAAATTCACATTCCAGTCTTGTAAACTTGACATTAGGAGGGCTCCTGGTATTCTCCAGGTCTCCAGTGAGGGGAAAAAACATCTTTAGAAGAGTATGTAAGAACTTAATTCATGTGATATGAAATTCTGATAGATCAAAAGGAGTGTAAAGAGATTTAAGAATGATTAAGAACAACTATTTAAAGGTTAATTATTACATATTCCCCCAAAAGGTCACTTTCCATGTTTGAAACACAAGGCAAGACTGAATGCCCTGTTCTGTAACAATTAACATGAAGTTTCCTTGGCAGCTGGTTTGACAGTGGTTACCAGCACTAAGATTGTGCATGTGAAAAGAGTAACGTACTGCTACACCAATACTGTATGAACTACAGATATTTTTACTCTATATGGAAGATAACAAAGAGAGAGCCATTATATTCAAACCTCAACTTTGTCAGCTTCCTTCTATTCCATGGTAAATGTAACAGGCCTTCACCTGTACTGCTGTAGTGATGCCGTATGGGAAGACTCCAGTTCCCAAAGGCAGAGGTTGTGGCAGTACTGTCCACATTGCCTGTGGATGAAAAATCTGAGTGCAAGCCTCTACTTCAGGACTACACATGTAGTGTTGTCCCCAGTGAGCAGCTGCTGGTCCCGTCCAGCCTGCAGCCACTGCTCCATGAGAGAAACAGTGAATGCCAAGAGGCAGCACAGATGTCTTGAATATGTTTGGCACCAGAGAGAACAAACTTCTGCTGTTTCTTCTCAGAGAATTCCGCTGTTGTTTATATTCTGAGATAAAACATCTGCATCCAGATACTGCATACTCATTTCATTTTGAGAATATGGCATATTCAAGGATTCATTTGGCCTCAAATCCTGGGTTTTCAGAGTTGGTACCTGTTTTTTTTATAGTGAGCCCTGAATCAAGTGAGCCCTGTGTCAAGAACGTTTGGATCCAGGAATCCAGACTGATTTGATCCAATCTACTACACCTATGAGTTACTTGCAAAAAAGAATCCTCCAAGGCTAAAAGTAGTGTCATTTGTTAATTTCCAAAAAGTATATGTAGTTATTTAAGCTCAGTTACAATGTTTCTTTACACAGAAAATGCTAACAATCTCTCATTCATTAATACTTTCAATATTACATTACGTGCTTCACTCCTTTGGTAAATGAAATGTTCATGTGCTGCTTTCATGATTTTTTACAACTACTATTTGCTAGAGCAGTAACGAACATTTTGGACCACTCTTTCATAATCAACATTTGACTAACTGACAGTAATAGACAAAGGTTAAGCCCACCAAGTTTTAATATCAAATTTAAAACTATGCTGTCAGTTCATTTGTGGAATGCAACAACTGACAAAAAAAATCTTGTCTTTCCAGAAGTCTAAATGGATCATTCTCACTGACTAGGAAAGCCTATACAGTTGAGGTTTTTTGCTGGAAAGAAAGTAACAAAATAAGCTGGAAATTAAAAAAAAAAAACAGAGCTGTATTTTAGAAGTGCAGTATTTCTTTGCTTAATCTTTTTTGACGTTGTATCATTTCTTCAAAGCTATTATGTTGAATGGACATGGAGCTAAAGTTAGACCAAACCTTCCCTCCATGGATGGTTTCGCAACATTTTCAGGGTACAGAAAGGTAAAACTTTGCATAAGACTTGCAAAAATCAAGAACAGCTCCATTTTTGCCAGCTGCTCTCCCATGCACACACGTTTACCTAAAGAACAGTTAGAAGAGATGTATTACCGGCTATATACAGCTGACCTATTTGTTAACACACACGTAATTCCTGTGCTACCATAGTCCACAAAAGGCTCAAACTACTATTAAGCTATGAACTCTGAAGCTCTGGCCTCCTGTATTTGAGTCTAAGCCTTGCTCAGCTGAACTTCTTCATATTAACAGTATATACGTCCACAGCAAAAGTAGTATCAAAGGATAATTTATAATTTCTGTCTGGCAGCTGGCTATTTAGGAACCCAAACCATTTTGCAAGCCACCAACTGTGATAATAAATCTACTTCTGTAACTGGTCCTATATGCAACTTTTACATCTCCCACCCCCAAGACCCTACGCTTGAACCACCACCACCCACCCACCCAAGCAATGACTCCATGTGGATTATCTTACCCATTCCAAAAGGAATGAATGACTCTTTCTTTATTAGCTGGCCATTTTCATCCAGAAATCTTGATGGCTGAAATTCATCTGGCTTCTCCCAAATGTTAGGATCTCTGTGTACCGACCACAGGTTGGGCACAATCACACTACCCTTAGGAATAGTATATCCCTGGAGCACTTTAAACAAAAGCAGAGACAGAGATGTGACAACTTGCTAGAAGGAAACAAGGGAAACATACCAGTAAAAAGACAACTAGAGGATATCACAAAAAATTGTATCGATCCCTAGCTGTGGGCTGCAAATTTAGCAAAAGCTTAAGGCAAAGGTGATCTCTGCTACCCTGCTTCAGTCAGAATCACACAGGCCTGAGCAGCTGGAAAGACATCAAGGTACACCAACAGCTTCTGCAGAGAGAAGGAAGCAGCAATTGTCAGAAACGCACTCTGCAGCACACCAATGCAGTGACCCACTTTCCTCCTGCTCCTGTGTTGTCACAGAGCCCCACCACAGTCAAAGGATGGATTTTGAACTGTTGTCACACAAGGGTTTTGAAATTACTAGTCTCATTTCAGCTTGTTGCACCTCACTGCCCTGCAAATCAAAACATTTAAAAAAGCAGATCAATTCAGACACAGGTTTAAAAGCCAAGTATTGCTATCTCACACTGACTCTAGCCAGTGCTCAGCTACATTTAAGAAAACACATAGGTGAGTTGGAAGAGAACATTTCTTAATGTTTTCTGTACATGCAGAGGTCAATGGTATAAGCCTTTAGCAAACCAATTGCTCTAAACTGATGTTTTCAGACCTCTGTGTCAAAATGCCAGAAAAAACTCTGCTGTTTCAGGTACAAAGGTGGAGTCTCAGCTGCCAATTATGACTAAGCACATAAGTCAATACAAGCTGACCCCCGCAGAAGAAATCACTCAAGATTAGAAAAATCCTGCTGGATATCAGGTCAGACATGCTGCTTACAGAGAGGAGTATGTCCAGGCCACCTACTCCCTATAAAGGGCATTTTACATACTTGTTTTACAGGTCTAATATATAAATGAGGTCTTTGTAACTTATCACTAGATGTCCCATCAGATCTTCATCCCCAGAGGAAACACTGTAGTAACAAGTCTCTAGAAAAGCTTACCAGCAGTTTCTGAGGCCATTCGAGGAATTGAAAGGGGAACAACCGCAGTCATCCTCTGCACTTCCATAATGGTTGCCTCTGTGAAGGGCATTTGTGCCTTGTGAGCAAGAGAGGGGACTTTATCACGTCCTAGAACTGCTTCGATTTCTGCATGAACCTTTTCTATTCAAAGGGAGCAAGAAAAATAAAGAAGTCAAAAGACATAATATGTGAGAAGACACTATCTCAATTTCATCTGACTAAGTTTGCTTCATTGTTTACATAGATCTCTCAAAAATTACTTCAAGATGTGATTCTTAGCTGAAACAGCTATGCCAACATTAGCCTTAGGAACAGACTCATTTAAGAAGAAAATGACCAAGCACAATCTTGACAATTGTCAAGAGTAAAGGTACTGAGACGACAGACAATGCTAGCCCTTCAGTATTGGAAAAGTACAGGAAAAGTCCTGTTGCTACTCCAAATGTATTCATAATCTTACTTTAGGAGTTTAACTACATAGTAATTTGAATGATGAAAACATCAAGCTTCTGCTCTGCAATTAAAAACTTGAACAGTAAGAGAACTGCGTGCAGTGTATGCCTGAGCGTGAGGTGATGGGAACGTTTTTCATGCAGCTGCTTCAGAGACTTCATTCTGGAGCAGGAATTCTGGTGCTGTTACTGCAAGCATTGAAGCCATTTAACTCGTTCTTGCCATCTCCTACTTTCTATTCACAGAACCTAAACTCAGCTATGTCCCATTTACCCCAAAGGCAGCAGCAGATGCTCCTTTCTCACACAGCCTTTCCGCAAAGTCAAAAAAGTTCATGAGCTTATCTACTCTACTTTCTCATTCATGGGAAGCAAAAATATCAAACTATTTGCTTGCCCTTTCATTTCACTGAAGGTTCAGCATACAAGTAATTCTCTTCATAGAAGTTTCCAAGTTTCAGGATTTGCTTCACCTATGTACACACAGGATGATGTGCCTTTTCTTGCAGGTAACTTGCAATCTGGCTACACCACAAAAGACAATCTTTAAAGAGGAGGTCTCAGAACTAACCTTTAATCAAAAACAATAAAAGTCAGTTTCCATTTTTTACCCTTTATATCCTGCACACTTTGTGGTTGTCCTGCTTGCCTTTTTCAACCAAGCAGCTGATATTCTGAGTTTTTGCTCTTTTCTCTCCTTAGCAGTGATACAAGATTAAATAGAAGCTCAATGAAAAAAACTGTCCCCGTTTCCTGAGCAGCATCCCCAAGTGCTGCCTGAACTGTGTCTAACGAGCCGCTGCTGCCACCTACTGGGCTTGCCAGAAGAAAAGCTCATGCATTAGGAACATTAAAAAATACAAAAAGTACAGCAAGAGATGTGCTGACAGCATGGCTCTCCAGTACCTTGTTTGTGGGGGTTTGCTACTTTTATTAGGGACATATCACAGCCCTATATTCACACATGCATGCCCACAGTAATCTAAACAAATAAATAAAGTTTTCAATAGATAACAAAAAATTTAAAAATTAAGGAGACTGTTTCATGCCAAATGTCACACCAGTGCTTTAACCCAAACAACTCATTTGTTCAGAGTTTATAAAAATATGAGGAACTATACAGAGAGCAGCCAAACTGCTGCTCACATTACCAGCTGCAAAATGTAAACTTCAGCAGGGTCTGGAACTGCATGTTATTTGAACTGCTCCACTACTTTTCATATATTTAAAAATCTCACAGATCTTCAGAAGTCAAAGACCAAAACAAAGTCAGGGAACAGAAAAAATCAAATACTCGCCATGACTTCACCATATTGTCCATACACATCATTCTCTATTTCCCTGTAAAAAGCAAAACTGTTTTCCAAAGAGAAAAAGACTTTTTCCTCTGATAGCCCTTAGTTTGCCTTTCCACGTCTGCAAGCAACTTTTGCTACTTCTAAAAGACACACAATTCAGGTATTTTATCTAGGGAGGGAATACATTTAAGAGAAGTGTATTACCAGGAATAAAGAAAAAAGAGGCCCATACATAACTCCAAGGCAATCACGATATAAGGAATGGTATACTGAAGGTGATACAGTCTGGACTACTGAGCATATTTAGATTACTTGACAAGAGCCACAGCATAAGGAAAGGGGAAAACAAAGAGAGGTAATAAAACTGTTAGAGGTCAGCAGAAAACTGAAAACTGACTAGCACATACACATACAGTACCAGGAAGAAGGAAAAGAGGTTAAAAAAACAAACACAAAACTCTTCTAGATTCCATTTGTGTAATTTAGAATCTATCTAATCCATGTAACTGCATATCATGTCAAGCAGTGATAACACACAACATCAAAAACAGAAGAATAAGCCTATGCAATAAAAGTTTACATTTGTCCCCAGTGAACTCTCTCTCCCATGTACAGAACTGGTGCCCTGTTTTGCAATCTTTTGTCAACAGTTTGGTTGACTTTGTGCAATAAACTATGATCTTGACCTACTTAAAGAGATTTTTTTCAGGCAGATTCAACTCAGGGTAGATGAGACTACTCAGGGTCATGCCCCACTTAGCTTTGAAAAATTCCAAAGCCAGAGATTCTGTTAACTCTCAGGGCAATCTGTGTCACTCCTTTGCCATGTTCACAGGGCAATTTCTTTTCCTAGTATCTGATCAGAATTTTCATGTAGGTTGTCTCGGCTGCTTCTCTTCCCTCCACTGCATACCTCAGGGGAGACTGCCTCCATCTTCCTAGCATCTTTTGATCAGATAGCTGTACACAGCATAAGGTTTCCCCTCAGTCATCCTTCCCTAAGACTGAACAAGACCAATTTGTTGTGCCTCTGTTTTGTGGCCACATGTTCCATGTGTCTCCCCACCTGCCCCTCATCATCAGCAACCAACCCGACTGCCATGACCACTCGAGACTAATGGGGCGAGGCCCTCTAACGACACTGGCAGCTGGTGCCGTGCATTTGTGGAAGTCCAATTTGCTTAAGCATTCTCTGATTTGATCTTCCTTTACAATAGGTAAGTGTTTCACATCCCCAGACTCTGCCATTAGGCTCAAGAACCTCCCTGCTCAGGGAGGCATAAAAGCAGACCTTACCACTACGGTCTTCACACATCTTATATCACTACTAAATGCCTGGAATGCCACAATTGCCAAAGTTTTTCGAACATGCTAAAGTACCCTGGAATTGCTTGGGAAAGATCAAGCTGTCCTGAGACAGAAGAAATTCACAGATTAAAGGGCCATTTAGCACTTAATACATAGCACAAACCTAGAAATCACACTAGCGCTAGCGCAGCAGGATAGAAGATGTCTGATTCCATACCAGCCTTTCAAATTACACATACACACGAACCGCTGGTACTCCAAATGATTTCTTCACTTGTCACTGTTTGCTTCTGTTTCAGAGCATCCATCTGGAGCTTTAAAGTCTGGAATAAATCACCTAGAATAAAATAATCTTACCTTGTACTTCAGGGTAAAGAGACATGTAGAGCAGGCACCACAGCAATGTGTTGGAAGTAGTATCTGTGCCTGCGATGAAGAGGTCACCAATGATAAAAAACAGGTAATCATCATTAAAACTGCTCTCCTTGTTGTTCTTCTCTTCTTCCGCATGGATGAAGTACATGTCAATGAAGTCCCTGGGATTTGCTGCATCCAGTGTATCCCTGTGCTGGGCAATTATTCTCTTCAGAAAAGCAGTAATGTCTAACTCAGTTTGCCGAAGTTCCCGGAAAGGCCCAAAGGGAAGGTAGTAGAGCCAAGGGCAGATGTTGACCAGGATCATGTAGCTGTTCACGCTCAGCTCCAGGGCACGGGCCATGTTCTTCAGCATCGTCTTGAACTCATCATCTTCGTAGTTAAAACGCTTGCCAAAGGCCATGGAGCAGATAACGTTGGACACTGCGTTGCGAATGATCGGGAAGGGATTAAATGAATCCGTTCCATGCTTCAGCATTTCCTCCTTTATAAAGTTCAGCTCCTCAATGATTTTAGGCTCCAAGCTGTGTCTCCCTACCCCAAAATGCCGCAGTGTTGAGAGAGAGAATTTCCTCTGTTGCTTCCAGACAGGGCCATAAGGTGCAAAAATAACACCTGAAAGAAAAAGGGAGAGTCTGAAACCAAAACACCCAATTTTCAATAAGAAATAGTTAGACAGGCCTGCAACCCAAGAGCCAGAAGAGAGGGAAATGATAACAGCAAATCTCTCCCAAGCACTTGGCTAGGAGCTAAAGGAAGAACACAAGGTTCTTTAAAATAGTTTTTGGAAACACTGTCTCTCCTTTTCCTAATCAGTGAAATGAATATTCAAGTTACATCACTAGATCATCAAACTTTGCAAGACACAAATAGATGGAGAAGAGGGAACTGTTAGTCTGGGACATACATTAGCTATAGCCTTTTCTCCTCAATGTCCTGAGACAGGAATTCCTTCAGCAAGGCACAATAGAAGACATTAAAACACAAACTGATTTGCATTTTTTTCCCCTTCATGTTATACAAACTTCTCAATACTTTTTGCATGTGTTTCTATTACAGGCCAGCTTTTTCTTTATAATAAAAATACAGGATACTCACACTGTGAGAAAACTGGGAAGGTGAAGACAGGTTCAGAGACACTTGGCAAAAACCTGCTTGGTTTGCATCTCAACTATTTTGATGGCCCTATGCACTTGTTCTGCATGATTGCGTCATTATGAAACACCACTTAAATCAAATCCGTATTACTCACTTACAAACAGAAACAGCTCTTTTGTTGAATTAAAAGACCACACCAAAGACACCACAGGGTAACAAATACACAACTTGCTATTTCTAATGTACTCTATGGCTAACCTGAGAAAGTTTAGTCACCAAACATGACCTAGTTCTGGATTTATTCTTCTAGTAAAATGACACCACTTTTTTTTTTTCTGCAAACAAAAAGTTACTTTATAAAAGCGACATCAACTCTTCTGTCAACTGCAAACCTTAACATTGAATTTAAAACGAGAAATGGCCATAAGAAAATAGAAGTAGAACTTAAGTACTGGAAGATGCACCATGTTTCAATACTTAACATAACCTACATTTTTATTACAAGTTAATGTTCCTAGGCCCTAATGCTAGAAGAACACAAACACATGACCTAGCTTCAAACGTCCTAAACAAGAACATTAGGAAGAGTCAGGACAAGCTCAGAATCAGCTGTATTTCATCTTCTCTGCATGAAGATATTCCTTAGGCAATCTATTCAAATGCCTACTTCCTGGTCCTTTAAAAACAGAACCAAAAAACTTTCCAGATTTCCTCTCAACTATTTCCTGTTAGCACTGGTGTCCTCAAGTAGGTTAAGTAAAACAAACAGCAGTATCTGGGGCTGAATTTGGCCAAGAACCAACTCGGGTTTCCAGGGCTGGTGGCTGGGTTGTGAAAGAAACATAGATTTCTTGTAACAAAACAAAGTTACCACTATTTCTATTCCGCAACAAACATCTCCAAAACAGGCTATGCATCCACAATCTCTTTCCTTTTTTGCTGTTAGGAAAATGAGGTTTAGGATCCAAACACTTTCATAAAAGAAAACATACCTATTGTCTTGAAGGTAAAAGAGACTCCCCTAGCCCCATAGAAAAGCTAACACCAACAACACACCTCCCCAAACCCAGTGAGCCTCTGCAGCAGTCCTGCAGAGAGTGTGGGTGTTTTCTGATGACCCCAAACCCCAAACTTTTGCAGAATACTAATAACTGATTTGTAAATTGGGAAAGAATAACACAGGGGACTGATTAAGGAAGAAGACGAGCGTGAAGATAGAATAACAGAGGTAAGAGAAGAAAGCAAACTCTCAACTGCATCACTACCAGGCTACAATAATGGAATAGTCCTCTGCTGAGTTCAAAGAAAATCTGCCGGCCCTAAAAAGTCACGTTACTCAGCACAGACATCTCTATTCTTAAACGCTCCCCCCCCCCAACAACAAAAACAAATTCCCCGGCAAATAAACTAAAGCAAAACAAAACAAACAACAACAACAACAAAAAAGCTGAAGGAAATACAATAATAAATTCTGAAGCAACAATAACCAGGACTTCATGCTCATTACAGAGGTCTAATTTCTATGAGCTGATAATGAAACCCTTTCAACACAACCCCAAAACTCACAAAACCAGAGAGTTCATTTTATTGCCCCTTTTAAACAAAAAAAATAAAATCCTTACAAGAAGCAAGTTCTGGCAAAGGCTTACTCACTCCCTTCCCTCCCCCCCATTTTTTACTGCTAGCTCCAGTATTGCTACAATACTGGGAACATTGACAAACACAGCAGTCATGACATTTAATAACATTCAGCTTCTGTATTGTCAGACGTCCACATCTGGATATGCACAGGGCAGGGCTATAGAGGCAGACAACCACTCAGACTCCATCTACTCTGCAGATTCAGTCTTTGCTACCTTTCGTAGCTACAGAATACAAAAAACTAAAATACTAAAACCAAATCACAGAGATCTCTTTTTTTCTCCCCAGTCTACTATTTCTCTTTCTGCAGACATATGTGCAGAAGGCTTCAATTAAGAAGTGACTTCTACCTTCTCCCTTAAGTTCTTATGGCACCTTCTGTCCAGCCAAGAAGGCACCTCTCCTTTGCTAATCAAGTTGCTGAAATGTAGTATTTGCCATTTCTGATACTCCTACCTGCTCTCCCCCAGGCACAATTATTTTATTTGCATCTTATATGCAACAGAGCTACACAGCTGAGATAAGCCCCTCTTTCTTCTACCCCATACCTGGCAGGGCAGCTCAGGGTAAAGACAAAACAACACCAGGAAATGTAGTTTGCAAGAAAATAGCCCTATAAGTTCATACCACAATAACTGAAGGAACCCAAAGAACCTGGGAACATGCAGGAACCCAAAAAGTTCACTAAACCTCCCAGAGCTGTAGCACCCAAATTGTGAGTGGTAGATCTGAAGTGACACCTTGTCCTGCTTTTACTGTTTCCTTTCTTAGTACACACTAACATGACCGTCGCTGTCCTGACCTGCAGCAACGCCTCACCCACAGACTCCTGAAACTATGCTCAGGAGGCTCCCAAACCAATCTTAAGAGGCCTCCAGTTTGAGTGTTCTAACCCATCTACCTCCTCCATGAACCACACACGAAAAAAGCAACACTTGTTACCACAAACGCAGCATCGCAGAGGTTCAGTCATCTCCTCATGTCACCACTAAACCCACTCTAGCACCTGACAGCGTCTCTAACTTCCACTGGCTTTTGGAGAACCAGCTTGCAGGGGGCAGTGGCTCCCACTGCCCACATTCACTGACTTTTCCCTTTGTGCACCCAGAACACACCATCCCTGAGGTGCACTCTGCAGTACTCCTGCACCTGTGGCAATCCAGCGTGCTGCAGCAGCTAACACAAGCACTATGGAACAGCTGGGGATGTTTCATGGACAACTGGACAGAGCACAGCTGTGGTGACTTTCCAGATAAAACCAAACCTAGAAGCAACACAATGTCCCTGCCACAGCACAACAGAGATAGGCACCATCCCTGGCCTCGGTTGCAGCACGCTCTGGCTATGGACAAGAGCCTCCTGGTACTTTCAGCTCTCCTGGAGCACCCACTGGTGGAAGCTGCCAACTGCCCTGGCTACTCTTTGCTTCACCATATTCAACATGTCTGACAGAGAACAAGAAACAGATGAAATTCATGGCATTCAAGGAAAATGATTTCTACCATGAGCCTGAACATGAGGCTTTACTGCACTGCTAAAATTATCTAACTCTTCTATCCCTTTCCTCCTCCAGCTCTTGCTAAAGTACTGTACCTAAAAATACTCACGCATGATAACAACGTGCCAGTAAGATCTGTCTTGGACCAATATCATTAAACCAAGATAATTAATCTTTTGTTGTTGTTGTTCTTTACACTGATTTGCAGCAATGGTACTTGGTAGCATTTTAATAAACATGATCTAGGTCCCTCACTTTCTTCTCCTCTTTACTAAAGTAATTCAGGTGCAGGGAAAAAAAAAAAAAAAAGAACATAAATGTTTTGGGTGCTTAAAAAATAGATTTCTCTAGCCGTAGAAAAAATATAAAAGGTAAGTTTCACAACAAGCTAGCACACGAACAAGCCCTCTGTTACCTCCTAAACTGAAAAACACCTCCTAAACTGAAAAAGAGGAAGATTTCCATAAACACTAAGATTTGTAATGACCTAGAAACTAAACATGAAGAAATTCTACCTGCAGTATTGCCAGCATGTGTTTAAACTCTTCATGCCTTTTTTTTTGCAAAAGCTAGTAACTCTCCTTTGAACTCTTAAAATAAAACAAAACAAAACAAAAAAGTGTAAATATGCTCAGTAAATTTTGACAAGCAGAGTAACACATTTGCAAACATCTCAGCAACAGTAGTTTGCAAGTAGGCAGCCATATCAACCAGCCCATGGCACCAAGTGCCATGTCCAGTCTTTCCTTAAACACCTCCAGGAATGCTGATTCCACCATCTCCCTGTGCAGTTCATTCCACTATCAAATCACCCTTTCTATGAAGAAATTCGTCCTAATGCCCAACCTAAAATTCCCCCGGCACAGCTTGACGCCATCTCCTCCTGTCCTATCGCTTGCTACCCAGGAGACCGACCCCTCCTGGCTACAAGCCTTTTTCAGGCAGTTGTAGGGAGCGATAAGGTCTCCCCTGAGCCTCCTCTTCTACAGTCTAAACCACCCCAGCTCTCTCAGCCGCCCCTCAGTCCCTTTACTGTACACAGAGCCAAAGGGATCAGGCACTTCAGTCACCCAGAGGTGCTCTGTGGTGCACGGTACAGCACTGCCAGCTTCACAGGGATGCTGCACGTACACCTCAAGGCAGGGCGAGTTTCTGAGTGCTTTCCGTCAGCAGCAGGGCGAGGGACAGACGCGAGGAGCAAAAAGCAAGCAAATGGTTCAGTCCGCAATTCGTGCGAGTTATTTATAAATTTCGGCAGAGCAGCCACGGTCCCGAGCAGCTCCCTCTCGGTATCATCCTAAGCATCACCCTGGCCATCACCGGGCGTGCGGCAGCTCCCGAGCGGGATTCAGGGCGCCCCCGGCCGCTTACCCTTGTTGTGGGTGATCATAAGGACGATGGGCACGGAGGGCCGGTCGCTGAACACCTCCGCCTTCTGCACCAGCGCCTCCCGCACCGCCCCGAAGGTGTTGAGGATGATGATGGGGCGGTTGCCCACGAAGAGCCGAAAGACGCTGCCGTACATCTTGGTGAGGCCGGTGAGGAAGACATGGGGCGAGAAGGCGGGGGACAGCCGGTCGCCCTGCCCCTCCACCGCCCACCTGCGCAGCAGCGGAGGCGGCAGAAGGGCGAAGGCGAAGTTGCCCACGAGCGGCCAGGGCGCGGGGCCCGGCGGCAGCCCCGACAGCGCCCGCGGCCGCCGCCGCAGCAGCCAGTAGCAGCCGA
>VZTH01014531.1:80667-122409 GCA_013397815.1 Aleadryas rufinucha | reverse complement strand
CGGAGCCAGCACAGGGCCACCAGCAGCCGCTCGGTGGCCGGGGGCGGCCGCAGCAGCCACGTCCAAGCTGCCGTGCTCGGCACCGCCATCTCCCTGGGCTGCGGGACCGGCGGCCTCGCCTCGCCTCGCTGCCGGCGCGTAGCGGTTTAAGATGGCGGGGGCGGGCGGGAGGCGAGGCCGGCGGCGCCCTGACCCCGTCCCGCCGGGCCTGTGGGCGGGGAGCGGGGCCGGGCCCCGACACCGCCCCCGCGGCCGGCAAGAGGTGGCAGAGCCCAAGTTTACAGATGATTAAACACAAGCACTCATGTCCAGCTCGTGTGAAAAAAAAAACCAACAAAAGAAGGGAGAGCTCCCCTCCACCCCCCACAGGACTTGCTTTCAAATGCTCCTTATGCAAACAGCTATTTTTTTAGCGGTTTAGAAGGGAAGGAAATACAGATGACCCTTCGTCCCCGTTCCCAAACACAAAAAACTGGCAGTTCGAGGTAATATACCGAAATTTTCTGTTTTCAGACCCAAGGACGAACCTAGAACCAGGTCCCAGCTCCAGGGTCCGTAACTACTTGGCAAATGCAGAATAGCACTGAGAGGCTTCGAAGAGGGGCACTTACATTTTAGAGGAAAAAGACGGAACTCTCCTTCTTTCCCTCAAACAAAAACAGTAGTAAAAATCCCCAAACGCACAAAACACACCCAAACAACCCCAGTCCTCCCAACCCGCCCACAACTGGTTTTGAGGGTAACGTCCCCCTCCCTGTAGTACACACCTTAGTGCACTTTGTCCAGCTGATCAGCAATATAAAATTTAACCCCTATAGAGGTAATTAGATGTTGAAAAACGCCACAGGGTATGGTCTTCCCAGTAATTTGCTGCAGCACTTCAGTGGGTTTAGTAAGTGCTCTTGATATCCCCTCAGTAACAGAGAAAAGTATTCATGTTTTGCCCACAGTGCTCCTTCTTTAAAGTGATCCCCCAAAACAAAAAATGCACAGAAGAAAGGGTGCTTTATCCATTAAAAAGGGTGTTGTTAAAGAAAACAGTTTTTTAAACAGCTGAACATTCAGTAAAGATAGTGACAAGTCGCTTGTAAAATAGTGGCTGAACTGTATTAAAAAGGTTTTATTGCAATTATACAGAAGTTACAGCAATTTCAGAAATACATAAAGCTTCAAATGGTCAAGGTCAGTTTTCCTCCGAGCAATTAAGGCAACTGTCTCTTTAATCTAAACAGCAAATGGACATTTTACCAGCCATGGATTAAACAAAAGAGAAAAACTAAGAACAGATTTAAACTGGCAGAACAGAATGGAGCTTTTATTTTGTCCATATTTGGCAGAAATTCAGTGGTTAATTACAATGTGCACCAATAAAATGCATCTATTAGAAAAAATATATAAAAACAGGTGAAAATTTAGCTGAACTAAAGACATTTTAAATCTGAGTCTCAAGAAAAGCTTAAGTCCTGTAGTGTGAAAATAAGAAGCTAAACTATTCAGCATGGCTTAAACACATTACTGTTTTTGCCCATTTTCTTTGTACAAGAATAATTTAGCCTCACTTCCTTAGTCTAGTCAAGAGCTAGATAAAAAAAATGCCTTCCTTCCCTATGTATGCAGTTGAAAGATGGGTTTCAGTGGCATATAGCAAATTCTACGGTGTCCAGAGATTAAATTCCACATTAATTTTGATTAAAATGAGATTAATTTCAAAATTAAGTGATAAAATGCAACTTTTGCTGGTACATACCAGTACATAAGTGGATGTTTCAAGTTAAAATAATAGTTGTTGCAACAATAAAATCAGTTTTTCCAATTTAAATTAGAACAAAATAGCCTCTTTTTAAAGCATGAAATTAACAGCAAAACATATCCAAGTACTTTACTAGTATTCTGCATACCCCAAATAACTACATCTACAAGCTTTAGCACTACAGTGCTTTCCATGGAAATCATTCCTCCTCAGTCCTAGCATCAGTGTAATATAAAAAGCACTCCCCCTTTAATTCTGCACTTAAGGAAAAACTCTTTTATCCCAAACTGAGGAATCAAAGCATTTGGTGACTCCACTTTTAACAGGTCAAAAAACAACTCCATGTAACAAGCAAACAAAAATCCCACCAGAGAAAAGAGTGTCATTAAAATAAGCATAAAAATAGAATAGTTCAAAGAAACTAATTTTTCCTTAATGATAACCAAGCTACAGAGTTAAGGCCCAAGCAGAAGCATTGGAAGTTTAAATAACACAGTAAACTCTCAAAAGCAATATAATATTCTTCTCTCAAACTTTATCTTAGTCTTTGAATCCTGTCAATGCTTCGGACTGTTGACCAGCTGTTCTCTGCAGCTGCTGACTTAGCACCCATTCTCTTCAAGTATGGGCTGTGGTTTTATATGCTTTATTTGAGCTTGCAGGCAACTTTTGGATTTTTATTTCCACAGGCACTTTATTCATAAAAAACACTCTCCTTGTCAAAAGCACATTGAAAGTATTTGAAAGTTCTGAGTTACACTAGCATACTGAAACATGTTTCGGTAACACGGCAGACACTAAAGCTAAAAAACCCCACTTTTGGTCAAGTGCATGTCACACGCTTGCAAAGGTTTTGTTTTTGCAGGGCATTGAAACATGGACCCACTTGCCTCTTAATATTTCCGTAAATATTGCACTTTTTTTGTAAATTAAAAAAATACAGTCCATTTTCTCTGAAGCATCTAGAAATTAAGATACAAAAGTTATATACGACTATGGATGACTTTGTTCAATCTTTGGCTTTTCCGAGTGTCCCACTATTAAAGCAAGCACTGAGGCAAGCAGGAAGACAATCCAGACTTGTTACTAGACTATCCACCTTCACTCACAAACCCCATCCAGCCCTGGTTTTATCCTAGATAGTGGGCTTGTTTCTGCTTTTAATTATGTTACTCTATATGGAATATTCTTTGCACTGACACAGAAGTTCCATCAAATAGATCTTAGAGAAGCCCATTTATTTCTTGAAGTACTAGGTGCAAGTGATTCAAGAGAACTTTTTCTAGTATATGAAGGACAGCAGCTTAGTGACCGAAGCCTCAGGGTACAATCACTTCAGAGCAGAGGAGTGTGCTGCAGTGTCACCAGTGTACCTGGACATGGCACCCACTCCACACGTTCACATGTCTGGATGAATTAAGGGCATCATGCTCATTTAAGAGCCGACTACAGCAGGATTGCTGTACCTGTCACAGGCAGACACTTTCACAACTGCAAGCTGACAAGTAAGGGGCCTTTAACAAGAACTAAAGGCTCAGTATTCTCTGTGGATAGAAAGTGTAGGTACTGCTGCCCAAAAATGCCTCTCAGAAAGATCTGAAGTGCACTGTCCTTCATTATATGCAATAAAATCACAACCAAAGGTGGGGGGGAAGGCAAGAATAGCTTCTGCAAAAGAAGGCACAAGATAAGTTTTTCATCTTAAGAAAAAGTTGCTTGTGAAGCTTTCAAACAAAGCTAGAAAATTGCTTTGCTCTTTCACAATCTAAACAATCTAGTTTAAGGTTCTATGATGTGTTTTTATAATGTCCTACTATGAACTGCCTTGATAATTATGTTGTTTCACTTCTGTTCTTTAGATGCAGTTACATGGTCATGTCCATCACAAGTTGCTTGAGTTTTTTAAAAGTGTCAGCATCTACACTGCATAATCAGTGTCCTCCTAATACAGCTTTGTCCATTTCACATCCTCTCCCTCTGTCTCCACAGCTTCAACAGTGATGATGAAGCCAGAGAATGATTTTCTTTAAACTACTAGCCTGTCCCTTAATCCTACCTAGCACAATTCTTACTTTTTAGACTGAGTTCCAGAAGATTAGCTATCCTAAAATGTATGAAAACCTAAAATTGGACATGTAATTTAGAACAATATACATGCCTAATGTTTTCCTGCATTAAAAAACATTTTTTTGCAGTTTTTATATAAAACAGAAATAGAAAAGGGTTGTATTTATATAAAAAGCATTTGGAACAGGCTTAAAATGTAGAGAAATTTTACTTTATTGAAAAGGTGTCACAACAGCTTTCCTTAGTGTTCATGTGTAATAAGAGAATACCAGCTCTTAATAATATCTGAGATTATTAGCACCATAAATGGATATAAGGTTTTTGATTTTTAAAGATTTGGGTGGTCATGTAAATAGTCCAACTGTATTCATTAGTACACAGGCTGACCATAAAAAAATTCAACTTGTGCCAAGTAAACCACATAGGACAATTTCTTTAACATGTTTTTACCAAATTCACAATCAACAGTGAAGTGATCGTTACAGACAGCACCTTTGAAGAGAAAAGCTACAAGATGCTCCCATTATTGCTTTTTTTAAAAGTACAGCTAGTGCAATAGTTGGTTTTGGTTTGGATTTTTTTAACACAGTGAACAGATTGCAACACAAATCACAACCTAGCTCTAGTATCGCTTGCACTTATACAACACACCATAACACTCAGTTACCTAACAAAGTATCAGCTATAAAGTGTCCTCCTCAAAGTTTTACAATGTAAAAGCCAACTCTTGCTAATTGTGAAGAATTTATGTGAAAATGACACCCAGTTTGCAAAGATCAGCAGAAACTACAGCACGAAAGGTCTCTCAATTTGTTATTGTAGTAGTCTACTGCACAGTTTGCAGAACTGGATCCTAAAGCTACAGAACAATGCCATCTTACCAGCTTCTTACCGTGCACACATTACAGCGTTCTTATATTACCATGTAGGTTTCCTCAGCAGCCAACACCTTTTCTTGCCTAGTTTTTCCCATGTTGGATATACAGCTCCAATTGACATACAGAGCTACGGACACACAGGATTCAACCTAGGAGAAGTCATGCAAGAAAAGCTGTCAGCTGATAAGGAACAAACCATGTTACAGCTGAAGTGAGGTCCTGTGCTGTTTTTAGGGAAGTCTTGAGAGTTCTCAAAGTCACATGGAAAGCATGAGAACCACAGTCATCAAACCCTTATTTCTGCTTTTACTTTCAGGTTCCTTGGTATACAACCCTGACCTCAAAAGTCAGCAGAACCTTTTTCACATCTCACACATATTCTCCTGAATCACAAAAATAAACACAAACAAATGTGCTAAGCATTTAAGGAGCAAGAATCGATTCCTGAGGGAAAAGAAGTATGTCTTAGCATGTTAGGTTTTGAAACTTGTAATTATTTTCAAGTACAAATTGTGCAAAGATGTGTCTGACAAGAATGTCTTTTGGCTTTAGGATTAATTATAAGGCCTTCTCAAATGTAAATCCTCCACTTCCATATTGAGACATTTATAAAAGACAATTAGTAGAAGCAGATGTAGTTAGACAGGAGTCCAAAGCAGCACAGGCTTCACCATAAGCAGCATTTTGAGTGGCAACAAACTGTGAAAAAAGTGGAATGCAGACCCAGTTTTTACAGAAGTAACAAAGCACTGCTAAGTTATTCAGAATGTAAGACGGGTTGGAATTTAATAGTATTGTTTAAGGGTCACACACAAACACTTCAATGGTAGAGGTAAAAGTAAGCAGGGAGATAAATTTCCTCTTGCATTGTATTCTCAGCACTCCTGCCATCTTTAATGAAAAAAATAACAATAATTTAGAAAGCAAACAGGTCCACTCATCTCAAATGCAACTCACACACCTGAAGTAAGACCCAATATTCTGTTCTGTTGAATTAGAATGCAGCTCTCTGATAACCAGTTTTATAGAGATCTGCCTTTTCAGCCCATTTATAGTTTTGGTTTGTAAATGACCTTCACTTTTTAGCTATTGCCACCTTCAGTACTGCAGTGTCAGTCTGAAAGAAGCTCAAAAGGACAGGTAAAGATGGCTCAGAGCTGTCTGTACTGTACAAGTACAACCTGGTTTGCCTTCCTAGAGAAGCCACTGTGTACTGAATTCAGTATTGCTTATGCCATAGAGACCCCTCTCCACACTCTTGTGTCTGTATGGTGCCTGGGCCCCGAATGCTTGAGATGCTTTTATTTCAGACTCATTTCTGACAACTTTTTCTGTTAATTAAAAAACAACAACAAAAAAAAACCAAAACCAAACAAACAAAAAAAGTCATCTTCAAGCGTATTTCAGCAAAGATACTTTGTGAAAATTGATCTCAATTGGCACAAAGGAGATTCTTTTGTAATAATTCTTTGCACTGTCACAAATGTTAACATCCTAAAGACCATATTATGCTGCAAACATGCAAGAGCTGACATTAATATTATTTAGGCACAGCTTGAAAGAAGAGTATTTCTCCTAGAAGAAACTCATGCACAGACTCCTTAGGTACTGTATCCAAGGGATCTGCATTTTTTCCATTGACATCTACCAGAACTAAAACCAGTTATGTTTAACCATACAGACAGCAAGTAAAGGACAAAAACATTCACTCCTCGTCTAGCAGAAGTACTGGGTCAACCACTACAGAATCATTTGAAAAAGTGCAAACACTAACTATAACAGCATAATACAGCATCTTTTTTCAACTGTAGTACAGATAAGACTGCATGTAGAATGCAGCCAATATAATTTTAATTCAAAAGTCACACACTGCTCCTCCCAGTAAGAAGTGGTCTGCCCTCTCCTCCCACTTAATTTGCATCTTAAAGGTTTGTACACAGCCAAGAGCCACAGAAAACAAACTGCTAGCTATTTGCTAAACTCCAAGTCCTTTGCAATTAAAATATTTTCACTGAAAACAAGTCAAACCTTTGTGGGTTTTTAATCCCTGATTTACAGTACAAGAGAAGGAATCCTCAACACCAGTATTTCAGATACACAAAGACTGCACAGTATTGTTACTTCATCTTTAAACATCATTCAGGCATCCAGTGTTTTGTTAAGAAATATGAGTTCAGAACTGGAATGTTTCCCTGCAATACATAAGCTACCTGTATCTAGCCTGACATTCTTATGTGCTAGGTTAGTAAGATTTAAACATGTGCTTAAATGCATGGAAACTTCAGCCAACTAGAAAAAAGCCTCAGTATGTTTTCAGCAGTGCAGCACTTTGTCCTTGTTTTAGAAACTTTTAGAGACAGCTTGAAGGAACAACTTACAAAAAATTGCTAATCATGTTTAAGTACTTTAACCTCCAAGCATCTCTCACTGAGTTGGGTTTTGGTTTTATATTGTAAGTTATGGATGAGAATCAGCACAGATACACAGCTGTACTGAGAATGACACAATACTGCTGCTTCCTTATAGGTCTGGGGTTTTTTCTGCAGAACTATCACACAAACAATTTAATTCTGCATTTCTTAGAAGTTAGGTGTAGTTTTAGCTTAATTTCATGTAAGAAGCAATATATGATCACCATCTATTTCAGTGTTTTCATCTTCCTTCCTTTTCCTTATAAATACTAGAACAAGAGCCTTTGTCTCCATTCTGTTTCACAGCACTTCTCTTTGGATTCTAAGAAGCATCATGAAGCAGCACACAAAGGCTTACTTATAAGCAAAGTTACTTCAATGGCATGCTAGGATATTTTTCTCATGTGCACTTAAACAGCAACACTCATTTGAATGATGCCTAACAGGAGTATTTATTTTTAAGACTCCTCTTCTCAGTTACTGAATATAAGACATTGATTTTACAATGCCTGGAACTGAACACTTCAATACAGAAGTGTTCAATCTTGTAGTATCACTCTAAGTTTGTGTGCCCATGTAAGAGTTCTAGGTAAGTCCAAAACACGTATATTGTAAAACTATCAATATGACAATGGAACTTTACAACTATTAGATCTGCCAGTAAGGCAAAATGGTTCCAGTCCATCTGACAGCTTGGACCCATTTTCAAAATTACCCATGGATCTTCAAGATTCAAGGTTTATGAGTTTAAAAAAAAACCAACAAACCAAAATCATAAAAACCAAAAACCCCACTAACAAACAAAAAAGTCCCCACAAACAAACAAACAAACAAACGAGGTATGGGAAAGTTCCTTTAAAGTTAATGGAAAGATTTCACCTTGCATTGAAGTTAATGCATCTGTTTCTAGAACAGTAAATCATACTTCACATCTATTGAAATGAGAAAAAGAATTTGGGTTAGTACCAAACAACTTTGAATAAACTGTCTAGCCAGATACTACTGATAGGAGAAAGCCAGAGATTGAACAGATTCTGATTTAGGCCCTGGTAAGTGGATTTGCAATAATCCAATTAAGAGAATGGTCTCTCATGTCTTTTAAGACTCACCAGTTCTGTCTCTGTTGCTGAGCTTTATTTCTCTATTACATGAAGGTAGTGTATTTTAACATAAACATTTTTTTTTAGTTTCCTTCTCTCCCAACTGCTTTTTTATGGGGGGCAGCAAATTCAGTATTAGAGTTCATAGCAATGTTTAGCACAGCTATTTTTGCTACTACGCCACCTGTGGCGATCTTTCCAAGAAAACAGCAATGAAGGATGACTAACATTTAGTACCATTTACGTCCACATGGGAGTGCTAAGCATGTATGAAAAAAGTGTCCACTTACAGTGCTTTCAAGTAGACATTAATCATTTCTGGCACTAGAAGTAAGCATCTATAGCATGACTACTTCGCAGCACACTTTAAATGCTCAAGTTAACATTTAAAATCCAGATTTAAATTTACATTATGCATTTTAAGAAAGCCTATCAGCAGTTGAGTCATATTGATAGGTCAGGTGTACTAGTGCTTTTTTTTATTAAGTGTCTGTAAAGTTCAACATGTAAATGCTCTTCAGTAGAGGAGCATGTTATAGTCACAGTAAAGGGGCTCATGTGACATCTGTAAGAAATACTACTGTAATTCCCCTGGAAAAAGGGGAATTAATAGGAAAAAATAATTAGTGACGTATTGCAAAGCATTGGGCATATACAGACCAAATAAGATATTGATGATGTGATTGTAGGCCTAAGCAAAGTCCAAGTTTCTCCTTTTCACCTACTGCAATCTTTTGCCTCTTAAGATGAAACTATACTTTAAGCTTTGTGGTATTTGTATACAATGATCACCAAGATCTTAAAATTAGTAATTTTTACATAGCAGTTGTGGTTTGTATTGGATAAACTACTACAGCAGTAAGAACTAGAACATACCATTACTTACCCCATTTTATTACCTTACATATAGGTCTAAAGAGTCTTCAAATACAGGTATACCAAGTTTGAAAAAGCAATTAAAAGCTATTGACAGTGTAAAGAATTGGGGCTTTCTGCTAATTAAACACATACACCCCTTTGAGAGCTTTCATACATTGGATAAATATTAAGCACTTAAGGGAGGACTGAGCCAGAACAGGAATCAAGTATTTTGAGCTAGAGCTGCTACTTAAACTTCTCTTTTGTATTACAATAGAAGTCTCTATCAAATTCAGCAGTAGAATGAAAGCTCACACAGCCCAACAAAAGCAGTCTTTACTCAGTTCTATTTCATCACTTCCACATTTTTTTCTTTCAGAAACAGGAACAAGTGTAAAAAATCCCAAACACCTCATCCTGCATCAAGAAAGCCTGCTTTGCAGATCTGTTACAGAAATCGCACTGAGACATGGTGGTGGTTATACAGACAATTAGATATCTAGACTATCAAAGTGTTTATTTTTCAGCCACAGATGAAAACCACTGCTTAAGCTCCTTAGGTAATGCTTTTCATCATGCGATTTTCAAGGCACGGTGATGACTAATGAAATCCATTTGTAACTCCTAAGAGATAAGTACTACTACAAGTGGCTTAACATGACCATATTAAAGGTATCACAAAGCTTAGATTTTAGCTTAAAAAATTATGATCTATGAAGTACTGATATAACAAGCGTCTTGGGAGATTTACTGACTAGTGTTGAACAGATTCATTTATATGATAGAGAAAAAGGATTCAAAAATGTTTTGATACTGGCTTTTTAGCTGTTCAAGGTCTGCTAGAAGCAAGCAAATGAAAACACAGATATGCCCATACATACACAACTTCAGGGGCACATTATCAGAGTCTACTAAGCTTATTTTAAATAACAAAACCAAACATCAGCAGAATTTCTTTCTTAGCTAAGTTTTTCCAAGGATGTATTGAAAAGAACATTTTTTATTGTATTATTTTGATAAAGCACAAAAATATTTGAAAAGCACATCAAAAATATTCTCATGTACAACTCAGCAATGATCCCCTTAACTGAAAAAGCTTATATTTGAATACTCTGTATTTAATTTTATAACTTTAACTGGACTTTTTAAAAACAAGTTGTCATAATTTAAATTGTGTTCGCACTTGTCACTCAGTTCAAGACATTCCTAAAATATGCAGCATTTTTTATATTAGTATCACCTCAACACTTAATGCAGTTTTCTTTTCATTAAGTTTTACTGAAGATCTGAAAATAGAGTTAACTGCAGAAATTAATACAGAATATAAACAGCTGAACATGGTGTGCTAATTTTCTACTTTGCTTCCACAACAATACAAAACAACATAAACCAACAAGAAACAGGTAGCTGTTAATCTATGGTTTTGTTACATGTTTACCCCATGGTGATTTCCCACATTCTCAGCCAACTTGTTTAAATAGACATTTTAGCTGGACTGAAGCCCTGGGTAAAAGGGAATCTACATGTTAGTTCTACCACAGTGTCATTTAATATGAAATTTTTTCAGGTTGTAATTGAAGAAATGCTGCTGTTGTAGGTATATTCAACCTTAGCACTTTGTTTCTTTGTTTTTTTTAAAGTAAGTCACAGAAATACATGTCAAGTGGTAAAACAAAAAAAAAATTCAATGCAGAACTATGGCTCCCAAGCAAGCCTGCTACTTAGCTTCAGCAAGAGATTGCTACTAAAATTAAAATGTTTATTTTCAATGTAGCCCCATTTTGGACCTGGCCTTGCATTCTCAAGCAGGTGAGAACTGTAGAACTTTTGCCTGCATCAAGAACTTTATGATCACTCTTCCCAGTAAATAATTTTGTTTAATGTGTGTGCTTTTGTGTATATATGCATCTATATACACTGACAGGCACTATATAGCTATATACACAAGGCCAGCTGCAATTCAAGATTTAGACATTGAAACTGTGTCCCTTATTAAAAATAAAATTCTAGGCTCCTTGAGCTCTGATGTTAGCAGCTATTTCTAATTTGCAAATTCATCAAGTAGCACAACTGTTTAAATATAAAATTACTGATAAAAATGTAAAAATTGGTATATAGTAGAATACATGGGAGCTAATGGTGGTAAGTAGTATTTTAGGGTCATAAGATATTCATACCCACAGTGTGTAAAAAAAGTCAGACTTGCTTCCAGCTGTACCAGTCACACAAAGGCCTTACCTTCATTAGCAAGAATAATGCAACAAACCACTTCCCACAATTGTGTTATTTTTTTATACACCTCAATACACCAATATAGTGCCTTTACATTTTAGGATGTTTTTGCCCTTACGCACTCCAGAGCTCTGAAGATGAGACTTTTGGGTGCTTCTGTGGATGAGTGAGAGTTAGTAATGAAAATGTTACTGTGGTCTTTGGCACCTCTATCTCATTAATAAAGCAAAGTCCTGCTCCTTTTTTTTCTTTAATAAAAAAATCCCATCAGTGGTGCATTTCATTAGCACTGAAGAGTAGAATAGGTCTGTACAGCCTGATGAGAGGAAAACATCTGAAATAGCAATATATGTGTCTACAATTGTCTTTCCAATCAATTGCACAGAAGCTTGGTCCACTTCTTCAGTTACAGTCCTCTTAAGAACTTTGGTAACAGCATTAATGTTTTGGTAAAAAAAGAAAAGAAAAACCAAAAATGAAAAAACTAGAGCAGATGCTTTCCTTCTTTTCTTCAGGTAGATTTTTCATTGTCCTCTCCTGTCTTCTGAACCCGTGAATACTTTTTGCATGAAGATTTGAAGCAGCTGGGAGGCCAAGATATTGGCCAGGAAAAACTGCAAGGAACAGAGCCTTGCACATTCTTCTCGAAGAAATAAAATATTGGATACCACCATGCTCGAGAGAGAAAATTCGTTTGCGAAGACACCTTTAAAGTCTGTATTGGCACAAGCATGTAAAGAGGAAAAGGCAACTGTCAGTTTAAAGGCTTATAATCAATTACACTGAGTCAAGACAACAGCAAAAATGCAATGCATTTGCATGCATTTCTGCAAAGACAGTGACTATTTAGCCTAGAAAACACAGAATTGAGATAGACATAGTCCAAATGCATGCAACAAACTGAGCATCTTTAACACAAAGGGATGCTTTGTGGCTGTACAAAATTTGGGGCAACAAAGCACTCAAGTCTTTTTCAATATGAGTGCTTTCAAGCATGTCATCTTTGCATTGATGACTAATAGTGGAGAATTAGATTAAATGGGCTTGAGAGCTATGCTGCTACTTCAATGTGTTGTTGAAACCACTGCAGCAGATACCTTCTGAACAGCATACCTTTAACGACACTTACAGAATTGTCACTAGCCTTTTAGGATTGTCTAGGTAATTTCAGTTGGCCAGAAATTTTATTACTCAACTACTGTTTATTCATAAGCTGAGACAAAGAAGGGCTATTCTATACATCAACTACAGCATTAAAACATCAAAGTTCAAAAAAATATTTTTAAGACAAATTAATTTTATTCACTTAAATAATAGTGAAGTGAAACTCCTTGCCCATTCTGTTTAAACTTCAATATGGACCCTCTATTTTTATTCTGAAATTAAGAGCTAATTTAACCTTTAGGCAATGTTAACAAATGCAGGTTATACACTGATTCTGAAGGTATTTGCTGCTCACCTTTTCATTAGCCATTGAGTGGTACCACCAGAAGAGCCGAGTGGTGATATAGTAGGCAATGATGACATCTACGGTATAGTGTTCATGAGCAACCAGGATACAAATGATGCCAGCAGCACTCATTAGCCAGCAGATTAGGTGATACCACCAGAAATGACGTGGTGAATCTGTAAAACAGGGAGGTGATGGGGAAAAACCACAGCAAAAAGCCATCTATATTATTATAGCAATCCACACAAGGAAGGGGAAAAGATAAAAAACTTAATTTAAGGCTACTAAATTTGAAAACATAACTTATATCACACTGGTACAAACCTCCTGCTTTGACACAGAAAACAAGACTAATAAATTATGCAAACTTACTGAGGTGTTCTTATTCCTTAAAGTGAACACCAGATGGCTTAGTTAGAAAACACAGCCACCTATTTTCTAGTCAAATTAAATTTTCCAGTTAAATAGTTGCTAGGATTTGGGGTGCAGAGGAAGAGACAGAATTGAGGCAAAACAAACACTTGGGTTATTTAACGTGGGTGTATTGAATCTTTTCTTTTTCCAGCCTATACTCGAGTAAACTCAAGTGTCTAGAAATGATACAACCTGAGCAAAGACAACAGATTAAATAGAAAAAGATACTAATTTCAATTCTTAGGTTTTAACTAATTTGCATGAAGCCTGAGTGCTGCGAAACAAAATACACTGTACAGAAAAGGACAGTATGTCAATTTATATCCTTTAATGAAAGATTTAACAAATGGGAGTGAAGCTATTCAAAATGCATTTAAGCTACTTCAGTGGAAAAGTTCTCCTGTATTTCTTTCCCCATTGAAAAATGCCCTGAGTGTCACAATGACCATTCATAACTTCTGACAGGCTAACTGGCTTCATTTCACTCACAGTGGGAGGTTTTGGCACCTCTTGCCTTGTGGGGCAATGGTCAGCCTTTACTTTCACACAATACCAGCAGAAAAGTTACTGATCTCAACAAGCCTACCCAGTAGGCTCTCAGAGGCCTGTGCAAAATAGTAACGGCAGGACCACTTTTTGGTGCAACTGTCAAAACAATAAATTCTCTTAACTCTCCCCAAAACACTGCAGAACCTACTGATTTTTTTTTTTTTAAGATAACAAGCCACATAATCTCAAGAAGTTGATGAAAACAGCATTGAGCAAGGCAGACACGCCAAGGCTAAAAATACTAAAAATATGAATAACTATTCTGGTGAAAAAGGTGGAGCACAGAGGAATAAGTGAAAAAACGGCAGAGTATGAAAGGAAGAGAAGAGCAGAGCAAAAACTCCACTAAGCCAGACATAAAAACCTCAGAATGCATCTTAGACCAATGACATGCTACCAAAAGAGCAAAAAAGACCACCATAAGCATCCTCTAATTCAGAGTAATTATAGGGCTTATGCCCTGGTTCAGATAACATTTTGATCATTATATGGGAGGTAAAAAAAGGAAAGCTATGCATTTCTCACTTATAGAGCACAACTTCACTGAAATATATGCCTAACAATTAGGCAGCAGTCAAAGGGCTTATTACAAAAAACTGTATGATATAATTTCTCCAATCCCTTGTAGTATAAAGTACAGGAGAAACTAGCCCAAAAAATATTGCGTTGTCTTCATCTTTCCTGGTACAATTGAGTATGTGAATAGCATTAAAATGCAATGTAACAGACAAAACAAGGCAAACAATAACTCTATTATTAGGCTATTTTCCTGATATTGCTCTGGTAATTCTGATGAGTTACAAATGTCATTCCCCCAGTAACATTCACTTCACAGGAAAGACCTAGGTCTAAGAATCATCAGACTATAACCAGCATCTTAAATCACTGTTCAAAGAAGAACATCTCAATTCGGCAGATTTGGATTCTATCATATTGAAGAGGCCCTTTCATATTGTATTTTTTGTTTAAGGCAGAATTCAGCACTGCAGCACCATGTTCCCTCAACATTTCAATAAAAGGAAGGCATCCAGCTAATGCTGGTTAGTCTTATTTTTGTTTCAGTGAGAATTACACATTCCCATCAGCCAAGCTAGCATTTGCATAGTTTGGAATACAACAGTAGGAAGGAAGATTCCAACTCCAAACATGTGAACTGAGAAGGGAACTCCCCACTATGTATTCATGAGTGGCCAAGCTCCCAGGATACAAGCACTGTTTACCATGTATTAGATTTTCAAGTCAGTCCTCAGATCTCTAACACTTCAATAGATACTCCGGATGTAGCACAGATTTTTCCTCCCATGCCCCAGAGCAATGTAAAGCAAAGGGGGAAACCACAACTGCATCTTCTGCATGCTTACCAAGTTCTTAACTACAAGAAGCATTAAGTAGGAGACTTGAGCACAAGACATCCAAAGAGCATGAATTAACTTTTCATTGCTTGCAGTAACTAATGTACAGCACACCTGTAACTTTGCTTCAAGATGCAATATAAGGGTGCAGTGATGCTGTGTTCAAGCCACAAAATTCCCTACAGTCCCCTGCAGCTAACCTTCACAGAGCTAGTATGCATAATTAACTACAGTATGTTTTATCCAAAATTTGAATAACCTGTCAACAAATTATGAAAAGCTATCTTGTTTTAATCAACCAATAAACACTTATATAAAGATAGATGTGACATGTTTAGCCACCTTAAGCCCTTAATTAAAGCCCACAACACTTTTAGTCAGCCTTAACCACAATCCCTGGGAAGGTGATGGAACAGCTCACCCTTGAGGCCACCACTAAACATGTGGAAGACAAGGTGATCAGGAGTAGTTAGCATGGATTCACCATAGGGAAATCATGCTTAACCAGCCTGATTGCCTTTAAAATCTGAACAACTAGCTGGATAAACAACAGGAGAGAATTGGATGTTGTATATGTGAACTCCAGCAAGGCTTCTGAACTGTCTCCCATGATATCCTCACAGGCAAGGCCAGACAATTAGTGAGGTGAACTGAGACCTGGCTGAATGGCAGGGCTTGCAGGGTTTTTAAACAGTGGTACAGAGCCTAGTTCAACCCAAAGGTTCATACTGGGCCAAATAATAACTTACTCATCAACAACTTAGATGAAGGGATAGAGTGCATCCTCAGCAAGTGTGCTGAGGATACAAAGGTCAAAGGAGTGGTGCTGTGCTGCCCTTCAAAAGCTCTCAGACACTGAAGGGATGGGCAGAGCAGAACCTTTTGAAACTCAGCAAGGGCAAGTTCAGGGTCCTGCACCAGTAGAGTGTGGGAGCCAACCTGCTGGAAAGCAGCTCTGCTGGGAAGTATCTGGGGGTCCTAGTGTCCAAGCTGTCCATGAGCAGCGCCCTTATGGCCAAGAAGGGCAGAGCATTCTGGGGTGTATTAGTAAGATCATTGCCAGCAGGTTGAAGGAGGTGGTCCTGACCCTCTACTCAGCCCTGGTGAGGCCACATCTGGAGTTCCAGACTCCCTAGCACAAGACAGATGTGGAGCAAGTCCAGTGGAGGACCACGAGGATGATCAGGCAGCCGGAGCACCTCTCTTATGAGGAACGACTGAGGAAAATAGGCCTGTTTAGCCTGGAGAAGTGTGACAGGGGACCTCATCGATGTCCCTAAGCATCTGAATGGAGGATGTCAAGAGGACAGAACTAGGCTCTTGTCAGTGGTGCCAAGCAATAGGACAAGAGGCATCAGGCAGGAAACAATGCACAGGAAGTTCTACCTAAACGTGGGGAAGAACTGGTTTACTATGCAGGTGACCATGCACTGGAACAGATGTCCCAGAGAGGCTGTGAAGTCTCCCTCACTGGAAACACCCAAGAACTGTCTGGACAAAATCCTGTGCAATGTGCTCCAGGGAACTCTGCTTGAGCAGAAAGGTTGGGCTAGATAACCTACAGTGGTCCCTTCAAACCTTAACCATGTTATGATTTTACTACAGCCATGGTTCCATTTCCACTCAATTTGTGTCTCAAACCCATATAAATACAGTCTGTGTACAAGTGACAAGTAACTTTCGGAGGGCAGTAGTTTTACAGGTACTTTTGTCTTTGTTTTCCCAGTACAACAAATATGAACGAGGAAGTACATTGAAATACAACCACTTACACTCTTTGATGAATAGATAGACCAGCGTTAGTACTACAGTGTGTCCACTAAACAGGAAGTCTCCACACAAGATGTGTGATCCAGTTATAGATAGACCACCACCAGAAATCAGTCGCAGGATTCTCTGAACCTTTGCCTGAGAGTCTCCATTCAACTAGAACACCAGAAAGAAGGATAAAATAAATTTTAAGATATACCATAAGTGACTCAAGTAAACTTCTTGCCCAAACATATGTAGAGTCAGAAAGACAGGGATAAAAGGACAAATTATTTTCATTTTCTTTGGCTTTCTTTCACATATTCTTAAACAAATAAGCATGCATTTCAAAATTGACAGGTGATAAAGATCAGTTTGGTAACACTAGCATTCTGTCTATGCTTTCCCAGGTTATTTTGACATATGCATTGTATGAAAATGAGATGCAGAATATACTGAAAAGGTAAAAATTAAAAATTTGTAAGGTCAGATCTCTCATGACAGCAGTTGACAGAAAGTATGAAACCAATTCAAAACTGGTACAACCTTGCATACCAATTCTGTTACTTTGTTCAGAGCTGACCAGTGTTTCTAACAAGTAACACCTTCAAACTTGCTTCATTTGAGATTTAGTTACAAACTCAGTCAGGCCGTACTTGTATTTGGAGGATGTACATTTTTAGAGCATGCATTAGGACCGGCTTTTGATTTCTCATAGATACTAGGCAAACACTCAGTTTTACCCAGCTGTTTTAAATTAACTCTAGGAAAAAAAAACACCAAGAAAAATGGATAACTGTTTTCCATAATCAGAAAAATATTCACGCGACAAAAATAATCCAGAAGAATTATCATCAAGTGTTTTTCCAGAGTTCAAGTAATTCATCCTGGTTTAATGCCAGCAAAATGCACTTTCAGCAGAAACATTTGCATTTTGCTTTGATGACCTCTTCTCACTCCTCAATACACTGTTTACTACATAGTCATTCCCCAAGCTATTAATACAAAACCATTAAATCTTTACAGTAGTGGCATGGAAATAAAGCATTTTCAAATAGACACTGATTCATAAGAGAAGTAATTCATCCACTGTATCTCTAAGTTGTCTCAAAGTAGAAGACAGCAGCCATGATGCTGTAACTCAAGACTAGAAATCCCATCCAAGAGGTGACAAATTTATCCCCCCACTAAACTGGCAATAATTTTCTTCAGTATAGCTAACATAATAGTTTGTTCCAAGGAATTTTAAGTCTACAACTTTTTATTAGTAACCTAAGTACTCCTTTATGTCACCACTTAACTCCAGTGTCATTACATTTGTAAAACATTTTTGTAAAACTATTAGCACATCCATGTTTCTATATGTATCAGTTCATTTATGCAGCTGAATTTGTTTATGTCACATTCCTATACATTTTGCAGGTTGGAATCAGAGATGGCTGACTTCAGGTATTGCGATAGCTCTTGACCAAATAGAAACTCAATAAAGCACATAACAGTGTGGGTTTCTAAAGGGATACAGCAACATGAGCTTTCATATCAGCCTAAGAATTACAGTATGACCTTGGGTACCCTACCATATAAGAAAAAATATTGCTGCATTATTAAGAGTAATTAGCTTGAGCCTCAGAAGCAAGGTGACTGATTGAGTAGCAGCACTACTTCAACCTAAGATGTTCTGAAAGGGAGCATCCAACTGCATCAACAACTTGAGGCTCTTCCCATATCACACAAGTTTTGGTTTATCACTACCTATGTTTCTGAAGACATCAACAGAGTAATTTGTGTTATTTAGTAATACCTGAAACATTCTCTTCTATTTGTTCTATGGAGCCATCAGGACTCATGCAGAGACTGAGGCAAGAAGCAAGAGGCAAAGGCTCTTACCTTTGGCGCACACTGAAAATGCATTCCAGGCACAGGTAAGGTGGTAACGTACATGGTAATACAGCGGTACAGGTACAAAGTTCCTATTATAAAAAAGAACCTGCGTCCCACTATTGATCTGAAAGTAAGGAAAAGGGGAAAATGATCGAGTACAAAGTTTATGGGCAGGATATTTAACACTTAGGGAGCTCTAGCTTCATTAGATAACTAAATCCTTAAAATGAAAGAGCAGCTCCACCCTAGCTCTTCACCATACACTTCTCTGAATCAGATATTTAAAAAGTCCTTCCTCAGCTTTTACTCTTGTTAGCTCCTTATAGTGCAAAGCTCCCACCAATTTAACGTGGCCTCAGTCTAACTTACAGGTGCAGTCAGGCAGTTTTCCTCAGCTCAGTGATCATCTCTTTTTAGTCCCATACTATAACCACATTCTTGACTTAAACATATATAGTTTAAGCAAATGAAGACACAGGAGAAAACTTCTATTTAGCCATAGATGACAAGGGGTTCTTCCTCAAATTTGGATGAGATTTTCTTACGTCATCATGATTTCCTCAGTTTAAACATCCCCACACCAGTAAACACACTTTGAAAAGCCCAATCTCAGAATAAAGTTGACTAGTACAACAGAGGTGTCAAAAATTCAGAATTAAAAAACGTTATTCAATAATTGGAAAACCTGTATTTCCATATCTGCCATGGACACTAGAACATTTTGTAAACAAGCCATCCCTTTGTTATTTTCCTGCCAGCCCTATTCTACAATATTGCTATGGATTTTACTTCATGATTTCTTCTACCTGAAATGAGCAATGAAAACATACAGGTGAGAAAAAAATATTGCTAACTTACTTGTATCTAAGAAACAACCACTGGAATATCCATAATCCAAGTAGTATCATTCCATTTATTTCTGATACAGAAAAAGCCCATTTCACACGATCAATGTAATCAAAAAATTTGTCAGGCAAGGGAGGGCTTAGCTCCTTTGGAGGTACTCTCTCATGGACTACAGTGATCATGACAGTTGTTAAAATCAAGTTGAAGAGAGCATAGACAAAGGCAATGCCTGTTTTCCACCATTCCAGAGGAAATTTGTTCCTAGATTCAGCAGGCATAGCAATTTGGATGTAATCGGGATATTTCTTTGCTGTTTTGCGCAAGCCATTAGACAAGCCCTTTGGTTTGCTAGTGCCATTTTTGTTCTCTTCACTGACTGAGAGAGTAGGTCGTGAGTAGCCATTAGAAGTGTCATTTGGCTGACCCTCCATATGCTCTTCAAGCTTTGCTGTCTCAATGGTATTCATTTCCAAGCCGTATGGCCAAAGAGGGTTTGTTAGTGACCAACTTCTGGGCTCTCTGAACTCTGTTATTCCTCAAAGTCCAATGTTCTTGTTCCTAGATGACTTCTGTAGAACACTAAAAAGCGTCCATTGTGCTTTCAAAGGAATTTGTGAAGACAAATCTTTCTTCTAGAGCTGAATCATCTGCAAAAAAAACCCCAAAACAGATACTGAGGACCTTCATAACTAGTAACATGATAGTGAACAAAATCATATTCTCAGAATAGGCATTTTTAAGTATTTAAGTTCCATCCAAGTCTACTTAAAAACATAGCCAAAAGGCAAAGCAGAGGTAGATCATTACTGTGAAATAATTCAAGCTGACTCAGACTGAGTGACTTGATAAGTCTCATATCAGTTTAAGAACTAGTACAGATATTAGGCTTGGTTTTTTTACAGGACAAGATCCACAGACTTTAATGATCATGACATCACTTGCTTTATCAGATATCAGAATTAAGACTAATCCATATTTGCAGCAACACTGAATTTTACTGTTTAGAGATATTCCATGCAAAATATCCTGGTTTTGACCATAGATATTAATATGGGTTGTCCATATAGATCAGACAGATCTTGTTAGTTCAGGTGGTGGGACAAAAAACCAGAAGGGCATTACAGAATTTGATTTTGTAAGGCATAAATTAATTTAGATTCATCTAGGAAATCTACTCAACAGATAGCTCCAATAAATTTCATTAGATCTAAATGAGTATTCCATCAAGTAAAAAATGCATTTATATAGCCACTGTAATACCCACTAAATGTCTGAAATTTCAGATAACTGAGAAATATACCCCTGAATTAGATTGTTAGTTATGGTACACTATACATAGAACAGATGACAATCAAACCTGTGTTTGTCCTTTAGCTATTTTTTAAAAAAAAATCTATTTAGATTTTTTTTAAACAGGAACAAATAGAAAGAGTAGTTATTACTCAGGATTTATTTCAGGCTGCATTTGTTAATTCATAAAAGTTTTGTAAGATAAAAAAAAGTGTGTATGTTTTATAACAACACTTTTAACAAGGAGAAAAGAATGAAGTTCATCTCCAGAGAACAGACATCACTGTAGTAAAAATAAAGGCCATTTCCCCATCTTTAAAGTTCTGTGAACCCACTTACTCACCATAGCTGTGATGTACCTATTTTTCTTACTCTGTTCAGCTCCTATGGCAAAAATAGTATTACCATGTAAAAATTTCTCCCTATCTATCAGTAAATTGTAATTCTCTTATTTTTGTGGTTCCTCTAAGAGAAGTTCAGCACTGCTACCCCCTCAAGTCTCTGCATGCCGACACAGGCTGCCAGTTTGCCATACTTTATCTAAAATTAAGTCATCATGACAGCAGCCAGAGCTGCCAGTCTCCCTAACCACACACCACAGGACTTGGCTTAAGCACATGCAACCTGCTTAGAGGACAATCTAAAACCAGAAGAGCCTGGAAAGTTAAGTGATTGTGTTTGATTGTGATGATCCCTCCAGCCTCATCCCACCCAAACAGAGAAGACATTTAACACAGTCAGCACATAAATCCCACTGATTTCCTGGGTGCTGCTCCAATCACTGAAAAAGAGAAGGGGTAAAAGTTCAGATCCCAAATAAATGAGATTCATACAAATAATACTGAAATAGCCAAGAAGTATTTCTAAATTTATCCCTCAGCATTGTTTCTGAAATCCACAGTCATTTGTTGATCTTTTTTAAATTCCTGATCAACAAGTGTATGATAACTATCCACACACAGCACATACAAACAAACACTCAAGAAAACAAGTGGTGATTTTGGATGCTTTCTCTCCCTCTTAGCAATCATATGATCTCAGCATCTCTAAGAAAAGGGGATGTTTAACCCATCAGACAGGCAACAACCTCTCCGATGTCTCCTACAACTGAAAATACTCTTTTAGAGCATGTACAAAAGCAACAGCCTTACTCAAAGCTATAGCAGAGTAACATTTTAACTCTCACAAGTCCTTTTTCTTAACACACACGCTCTTCTATTCCTTCTGTCTACTAAAGTTAAGCATCTAACAGAACTCTTTAGTGACAGTATAGAAAATATCTAAACTTGTCTACTTGCTTATGTTTTGGAATGCATGTGCCTAGCATTCATCTAAGTCAAGACCCCTCTTCTCACCATTATGTTACATATAGCAGTCACTGAGGCAGCAAACAGCAAAACCTGGTAAATTTCACATCCTGCACAGTTGAAACATTATTAGAATTACATATCTACTGAGAGCAAACTACCTTAGTTATTTCCTTCTCTTCCCAACATATAACTAACACCACTAGTAACATAAATGAAAGATTTTACTTTCAGATGTTTAATGACATCCAAGTAAGCTTTAAAGACCAAAGAGTATCTGACGTACAGATGAATAATAGCCTAAGAACCTAAAAAGTACACTGCTGCTCATGTTCTCATACTAACTTATAAAGCAAAACAATTATAGCTACAGCTTGCACGAGAAAGTTGTGTTCCTTCCTGGTACTTTTAAATGGATTGCAAAGCATATTGATCTACCATTTCTGATGGCTCATCAAGATTATTTCAAGCAGAGTGCATACTGTGGTCAAAAGTTTGTTTACATGGATAATTAAAGGTGCAACATATCATCTGATGAGGGATCTGTAAGAAGGTTAAGTGCTTCCCTTTATAGTACCTTTTCAACCTCTTTCTCCCATAGTCTAAAAGAAATTAGCAACTCTATTGATGAAAAAGACAAAAGCCACTCTTGAAGCTTTCAGACCCTTGCTGCCAATCTGACTGGCCAGAGAAGTGACAGATACAGAGCACCAACAGCCTAATCATCCTCTCTTACTGGCTGTAAAAGGAACTCCCCAGAAGTACACAGGTTTTTCTGCCAAGTTCCTGTCCCCAGTTCAAATATCCATTCACAAACGCATAAGGGTTGTGGCTCCTTTTAGCTTCATGTTGTCTTGACGTTTCTTTAGATAAAATATCCATTTGATTTTTTGGTCAAATCCAAAACATCCCCATATCAAAATCAGAAGACACCCACAAACTGCCTAGTAGAAGGCCTTAGAATTCTTCAGCAACCCGGCAGCAATGCTTAGATCTAGCCATCTTGCCAACACTTAGGTATGAAAAGCACACCAAATTGCTCTAAAATATGGAGCAACTACTGCGGATGTCTCAAACTCACACAAAACTGGTCAACTACCCCAAAAGGATAAATAAAATTCCTATAAGGGATACACCTAGGTTTTAGAAACAAGTTTTCATTTTAAAACCACTTCTACACCTTCTAAAAATAAACATTATGTAATCAAGAGGCAGAGCTTCTTAACCAGCAATTTTACAGCAGAATCATAATTGCCTCGAGGAACAACATATTTCAAAGAAAATCTTAGGAATTAAAAAGACGCCAGAAGAGGAAGGGTCCTAACTTTTTATCCTGAGCTCCTACTTGCTCCCATGAAAATAGCTCCCTTAGTTTTCTGCATCCCTATTTGACTGTCATGTGAAAGAAAAGTTGAGATGGGGCACAGCTTTGAGACAAGCATAGGAAAGCCTGTCTGCATTTGGCTCTTTATGCTAGAACTTAAGAATAACACAGTTTTATTTAGCTTGTTAGTCATCCGATTTTCATGTAAAGGTCATTTTCACATAAAGTTAGCTCACAACTGGTATTTCTCATCCAGTGCTGGAACTTCAACACTTCTCAAAATATTTTAATTTCTGTAGTTTAGGAAGGACTGAATAGTCACAATTTACACAGGGTTTTCAAATAAGCAGTTCTTAAACTGCTGTTTCAACACTATTGGAAAAAGAGTATCCAAAACAGTGAGACCAACCTATTCTGATAGTAAGAGAAGCTATACTTTATATTCATATACAAGTTGGGAAAGATTTCTAGGCAGTACTGTTTCCAAGCATCATTCACTTTTGGTAAGACTGGCTTAAACATTTGATATAGCTGTATTCTTGTATTCGGCAGCTGAAGAAAAAGGGTTTGCAAACAAAGTACAATTTGAAGTAACATGAGAGAAAATTTTAGTACATTTTTATCTATATCACAATTACTGGGAAACAATTGTTAGCTAGCTTGTATTTCAGCCAGTCAAATTTTTAGGACTACCTATGGAACTAGAACTGAAAAAAGAAACCAGGATACTGCTGTTATCTAGACAGCAATGAATAAAAGCTTGCTTTTAGGGTTTCTCCTTAATTTTTGAAAGCATTCCAGGTCTTAGTTAATTTCTATAGTATCCCTTCTCCCAGGCTATACATACATCTCACAGCACACAGATCACTAGGAGGAAAAAAAAAATAAACCCATCACCACCCAAAACCTCCAAAAGAAAACTGCTGTGATGCTAAAGAACTGCAAGTAAAACAAAGCTGGATTACTGAAGTACCATTCATTATCACCACATTATCACTTGCAGTAAATGTTAACTTTTTAATAAAAAGCATTAACTACTTACCACACAATAAATGCTTTTCAGCAGTAGAAATATGGTAGTTACTCCCTCTACCTTGAGAGAGGGATTTTGCAAGTCCCTCATTTAGGATTATTAATATACCAACAGAAGACGTCTTTTAAGGACTAAAGCCCTACACTTGCCTAAATAGAGGAGAAAAGCTTCAAGGTTACAGGTTATCTCTTTATACAAAAGAAGTTTTATCACACCTCTTAACAATAAAAAGTATGTTAGGTTCCATTTGCCCAGTAATTCATTATCCAGTGTGTTCTACAGAAGTGCCAGGTTTCTGAAACAGTATGTCCCAAAATCCACAAAAAACATTTATAGCATCACAGAATGGCTTGGGTTGAAAACAACCTCAAAGACCATCTAGTTCCAACCCTCCTGCCATGAGCAGGGATGCCTTCCACTAGACCAAGTTCTCAAAGCCCCATCCAACCTGGCCCCAGTAACTATGCAAGCAAGGAAAAAAAGTATCTTTAAGCTCTTACCATTTTGAACACTGATGAGTAGGTTTCCCTTAACTGCATGAAGGCATCTTCAAGCTCTTGAACTGTTTGGTCCCCAGACTCCAAAGGACTGTATTTGGTAAGTAAGCATCTGATGTCCTTTAAAGGTGACACCATGACATGCCTAGATTTTCCTTGTGATGATTACTACCCTTACCTTCCAAGAAACAAGATCACAATAGCTGTCAAGTATTTACTATCTTTTAGTGCTACTGTAACTCATTCTGGAAATAAACCACATGTATATGACAAAATCGGTTTTATCTGCAGGTTAACAGTCTTTCATAAAAGAAGTGTTCTGAGAATGGTCAGTCATACATCTTTAGAATCAGAAGAACGAACAGAATCATTCAGGTTAGAAGAAACCTCAGGAGGTCTCTGGGCCTCTGGCCAGGATCAGCAATGACTCAGGGTTTCAATCCAGCTGTACTTTCAATGCTTACAAAGATTCACAACCTCCCCATGCAGCCTGTTCCACTGCATGGTTGTTCTCACAGTGGAAGCCGGACAGTTATTTTTGCTATTTTAGTGGTTTGTTTGTTTTTTAATTGTTAAATCTACTGGTTTTGTATCTACTTCTTATTAGAAGTCACAGCCCCTCTTCCCACTGCTCTGAAGAGCCTGGCCCCGATGTTCCTGATGGCATCCTTGCAGGTATGAAGAGGCTGCAGTCAGGTACCTCTGAGACTGCTCTTCTTCAGGCTGAAGCAACCCAGGCCCCCTCAAGCCTCCCTTCCCAGGGCCTGTGCTCCAGCCTCCTGACCACTCTGATAGTCCCTCTGCTGGGCTTGCTGCCAGTTCATGTTTTTCCTGGATCAAGGAGCAAAAACCAGATACAGTATTCTAGACGCAGCTAGGCAGTACTGAGCAGAGAAGAATAATCACTTCCCTACAAATAATGACTATGCTCCTATTAAATACAGCTCAAGACAGTGTTGGCTGCCTTCACTGTCAGTGCACATTGCTAAATCTCCTTTCAAAAGAGCCAAAAGAAATATTAACATTATTCCAACGTTAAAGCCTAAAGACTCTCTCACAACTTCTTCACTCCAGAAAAATGAGATTAGGTCTTCTTCCTACTTAACCCATACTCTCCAAAATGAGACTGTTTCAGTATTTCAGATCTACACAAAAAAGTCTGCTAACCTGAAGTGATATTTAAGCTCTGAATCAGCTGCTTTTGAAAAAAGGCAAAAAAGGTGCTCTATCACTGCATATTTTGTAACATTGCAAAAAAAGTTTGGCTCACAACCTTCTTCTATTCATTAGAAAAGACTATTATAAACACTGTACAAAGCATGGAAGTCACTATACTACCTCAGTCTCATAAGGCAAAAGAATGCCAAAAACGAGTGCCAAAATAAGCCTCTGGATCAGGCTTTTATGTGCTGGCTTCTCATTGCTAACTGCTTGCATTCTGCTAGAGCTTCACAGACACTGCTGAAGAGCCACTATCCAAAGCAAGGTTCTTCTCGGAGAGATAGCAAGGTCTAAAGATTTGTTAAGAGCCTAGCAGCACATTTGATGCCTCACATCTTTCCTAGCTGACACAGAAGTTGCAGACACTGGCTGTGAGGTGGAGTACCCAGCACAGGAGGCAGGAATGTTTTAGACTGTTTTGTGAAATTCTCCACCTAGTTACCAAGGGTGAAGGTTGCACTTCATAATGGAAAGTCAGACCCAGAGATTAGTCACCACTTTCAGTACAGGGCGGTGAGGAGTCACAGTGACTAATGTGTGCTTTAAAGTGACTGTGCTACAGCCTATCAGCCATCAGGCAGCTAGAAGAGGAAGTTACCTACTCAGTAAATTTATCAGTGATATACCCTAAAAATACTTGAGTAATTATTAAGAAGGTAATGCCTGTCAAGTTTTTCCCCTATGCTACTTCCAAAAAGCAGCCATGCCAACTGCAAAATAAGAGGTCACATTTATGAGAACATTCTAGTGTATTTTCTGCAGCAACAAGAACCCTCCTCCTAAAAGTTTAAAGTGAGAGGCCAGTAATGGCTTAAATCTGCAGAGCATTTTACACTATCAGCAGTAATACACATACAAGTTGCACAACCCAGAGAAAAGCTATTTTAGCACTGAGGTGTACACAGAGGCTCATATCTCACAACTCACGTTTTTAAAAAGCCTGAAACAGACAATAGTCCTTGCAAAGCATATGACTGTAATCCTCACCCCACATAAGCTCTTAGGACAGAGCATATTTAAAACTATTTAGTATCATACGATAAGCTGGTTTCACATATCCCTCAGTTCATCTGGCACATTACAAATTGTGACTCTGTACATAGCAGCAACACTTGCTGTATTCGTAGGCTCAAGGAGTGAAAACATACCCTTTCAGAAACATCACTATCTACACACCCACACATCTTAAGGTATTCTGACCAATGTTTTGCCCTCTACGCCAACAACAGAAGTCTAGCACATTACGCACTGCTAAAACTGGTCAAGAAATAATCAATGATTTACTTCTCCTCTCTTCTCCCTAAGAACAGTTTTCAGCTTGCTCAACTCTGTGTTGATGTAGTTGCCTGGAAAGCTTTGTGAATATTAGTTAAGTGGGATGATGCTGACATAATACATCATCTACGACTCACAATAAACAGTGACTAAAACTCATCAAGAAACATGATGTAGTCCCTATTTTGGTCTTCCCCTCTACCTTCTTGCCTACCACCAAGCAGCAACAGTCTAAGGCTCCCACATCACAAACAGCATCCACAGTCAAACAGAGATGGGAATACACAGATCTCTCATCCAAGCCGTTTGTTTGCAGGCTCAGACATCCAAATCTACATCCAGCTCATACACTAGGTGCTTCCTTCCCACTTCCCCCACTCCCCACCCCCCAGCTTTTCTTGACACACTTTCAGAACTAAACCTAGTAAATTTAATTCTAGCACCAAGAAGTTAAGAGTACTGAGCAATATCAGCACTTACCATGATCAATCCAGGCACGTTTACTTAGGGGACTAGAACAGCAGCAAAAACCCTTTCATAACATACTCTTCAAGCTCTCAGTTTGCAATAACCAAAATTATATCAAGCTTCCTATATGTAACTGGATTTTTCACTGAAGCTCTACACATCAGCTTGAAGCACTACATGGCAAAAAAAAAGGCATCACAACCTAAGCTTCCAATGCACTCCCATGGTTTTCTTTAAACTTGAACAAGTATTCCATTAGCTCAAAGCTTTCTATTAATAGAAGAAAATACTTTCCACATTATGCTGACAAGAAAAAACATCTCCTTTTTATATTATTTAATTCAGGGAAGACACTTCAACTTTAAATACTAAACACTTAAGTACTATGCACTTCACACTTCCTTCTTCATTTTTGTTTCTGCCACAGACTGACAAACAGAACACTCACTTCCTTAGGATAATCACTCCTCCTGCCTGGCAAACTATCTCCCCACAACACAGGGTATCATTGTTAAATAAAATTTCTGAGAGGATGTTAACAGTGGGACAGCAGTGGAAAATAATAACAATTACAATCTAAAACCTTTCTGTAATACCTTTCCCAGATATTTTGCTATCTCCATTTCAGCCTCACCCTAGAGGTCAGAAAAAAGAGGCCAAGAATCCTATTAATGTGTTTTTACTACCCCTCACAGAGCTACCATTTAAGAACCTAACTAAACATCTCCAAAATAACTGAAACCCCTCTTCATTATTCCCTGCTGAACTGCAGCCTTCGGTAAGAACAACCCTGCATTGAACACCACGGCAATAATGAAATTTCTTTATGCCAAGCCACTCATGAGACTCAGCATAGAGGCTTTCACCATTCACAGCAATGCTTTCATTTATTTGCCTTCTCCTTTTCACCTAATACTCTGAGAATTCTATAGCTTTTTAAAAGGGATTTAAAGAAACAAGTCAGTTAGAAAGGATTTAAAGAAGGAAGTTGGTGTTGTTCAAATTTCCAGTTACTAAAATTGCAAGACTAAAACTATTTCTGCAGGAAAACAGCTGACTAGCATCTTCAGCATTGCTCCTAAAAAGCCATCATTAAAGTCTTACATTGTAACATCACACAACTTTGTTGCTTTGTAACACCTACATCTTGCCCGTGGACACACACAGCATAACTAAAAAGGTACAAATGAAATTTATGACGGAAATGACATTGATCTTATCCTACCAGTTGGTAAAACCTGGTGTGAAAGTACTGAGGTGACTCTCAATCTACACAGAATGATTCATATTACATTGCATCATCATGTACCTCAAGTAGCAACTTCTACACCTTAAACTATGTGTTGTACTCAAGGAAGGCTTCTGGTCATCACTGAACTTTTTATCTTTAGAAGTATAGGCATGCAAATGATCATCCAAACCAATCAAGCCTGAATGTGAAGTGGAAATAAAAGCTGGCCAATCAATCTCCCTGCTAAATGGCATTCATATTAGCTGCACAGTGTGCTGCACTGAACATCCTTTATTTTCCATTTCTTCATTTAAGTAACACTACTGTCACTTTAAATTTTGAGTCAAGAGACTATTTCCACAAAAAAAAAAAACCCACAAGCTGGAAACCAGGACCACTTCTGACCTTTGTCTTACTGTCTGTGAAAAACTTTGGGGCAGAGGAAGTAAAGTGTGTGTGATTGAAAAAGATGTTTCAGGAAGGACATTTGGAAAAACTGATTTCCAAACATATATCATAATTCTTAGTCACATTTTCATGGGAGGTCCTAGAACACTAAAGCTTACTTTAAAATAGAAAGCATTTTATAAAAATTATCCAAAAAGCATTTTATGGCATTCTTATCCCAATGTCCAGCAGACATCTATAAACACATTGATTTGGGAAGAGGAAGGGAGGCTAAAGGGGTGCCACGTAACCTAGCTGAAACGTCGAGGGACAAACAGATTCTGTAAACTGTTCTCCAGTCAGAACTGCAGCCGACAAAACTGTTTAAGACAAAGTAAGTCTCATCTCTAGACTCCCTGAGACCAGTGATGTTGTGAATGTGTGCTAAGTAACCATGGTGTACAGTAAATAAGTGGTGAATCAACTAATTCCACGTGATCAGTTACAAAAGTCTAAGGACAGAACTAAGTGTTCAACTGGAAATAGCCCAAATTTGTTTTAAAAGAAGAGAATGCAGAATGTGGCAAAATTGGGGCACAGAAAAAACAATTATTCTGGTCTACCAACTGTCTTTTTCCATGAAGGAGGGCACTATCTTATTACATACTGCTATTTCTCCTGCGCTCCTGCATAAGTTTTCCTCAAAAATACCAAATATGTCAAGAGATCTGGATCTATCAGCAAGGACAGATCACATTCTGGCTTTATAAGTAACCTTCTAAATTTAGGACAAACTGGCATAATCTGAAAAAATTGTCTAGAGCATAACTTGAAATCTAGACACAATAGTGGCTTGGATTTCAAGAGCTTTCATTAACATAACACTACAGCAACCAAGGCCACTTTTTAAGGTACTTATCTAGCTAAATGCAGGCCAGCACAAGAGCTTGCACAACACAGCCTCCGCTAAAATCAGCTGTTCCAGGAACTGCTCCTGCCTGGCCATTTTGCAGCTAGAGCCACTGCACCGGCCTTTGCTCTCAACTACTCTTCTGAGAGTATCATCTTGCCAGGATTAGGACAGCACATCCAAGTATCAGCGGCACCAAGACTACCCCAAGTTCAAATCTATTCTAGAGAGACAGCAAAGGCAATGAAGGGAAGTCTCACAGGGATTTTGTCCTAGAAGGTCCCCATGTCAGTTGCACTTGAGCACTACTTTAAAAGGTGGGTAACTTCACCATTTCAAAGGTGTACAACTGAAGCACAGAACAGTCACGTGACAAGGACAATATTAAACACGTGAATACCACACCTCACATGACAGACATTGTATAACAGGAAACACCTCCACAGGAGCAATTACAGGTCTGCAGAGGAGGGAGGCAACAGCCTTCTAGACTCATGCAAGCCAATTAGGAAGAAATCAAAAAATCCATGTTATATTAGGCTACAACCATAACATGTGAGGTGTGCTGAGATGTTAATGACAGCTGGGGCAGACCAAGATGGTCTGAAACATTCCATACCAATCCCAGCTCACGGAATCTCTTAACACTGCTTTATCAAGACAACATACAAAGATGGGGATGGCTCAGGACTAGCCATAAAAGCTGCCACCCAGAACGGCATATTTTATTTATCTGGAAGCAGAAGCCAAGCTGGGATACTAGCATATTCCAGCCCATGTTAAGCTGTTCCATTCCCTGTGAAGAAGTATTAATCAGTTAGTTCATGCAAACAGTCTAGGCCATGCATTTTTAACTTATATGACAGGTCAGTGTTAATTTCATTTAACCACATGAAGTGCAGTTATCTGTATTGTATATCTGTATAAACAAACACAGTGGATCACAAGTTACCCATGCATTGCTAGGTTTTGTTGGTAAAGAACAGAAGAAATTTATCTGAAATCCCAGAGCAGATCTATTTTCTCTCCTTCCTAATACTTGAAAAAAGTAAAAAAACTGACTTAAAAAAACTCTTTTAACACAAGGAATTCAAAATGCTGTTCTAGCATAAGACACAAATTGAGTTAGAATTTCACAGTTTTAAGACCTTCAGAAGAGAATCTATGCCCTACAGTACGTATATTATTCCTCCCTGAAACTTTCCAGATGAGCTCCATATCTCATGCAAGACAAAGAACACAAAAGAAACAGGTTTTATACACAGCAGTGTTACATTCCAGCAAAGGCCGTAAACAAGTCAGCCCCAAAACCAGGTCCAACCTCTGAACAAATCTGATTGCCTTTTCAGATGATGCACATTGTGAGCTGCCTTAAGTATTGAATACTCAGATGTGTGGGTCTTATGCAGAAAAGAAGTGCCACATGTTTAAAATGAAGACAGCTGCCAAAGCCTACATTTTCCTACATTCCTGAGACAGCTTTACAGAATACACTCAAGTTATGTATTGAAATTTAATACTTCAATTCCAACAGAGAAACTACCCTAATCTAAAAAGGATTGTTCAGAAAAAGTTCTCGGCTTCCCGAAGTTCCCTCATGTCTGACAGTAAGATTTATAAAACAGGTTTAGACAGGATTGACACTTGTTCAATTCTGCTTCTATGGGACAAGAGCACAAACTGATATCTTATTCTGCAAGGAGTCAGTCAGGGCAATCACCTGAAGTGTCCAGGATAACTCGCAGTAAAATTCCTTCACCTTCAGACACCAGAACACTGAATATTCATATACACATACTGAGACACTTTCCAGGAAGAAAGTGAATTGCCACTAACCCTCAACATTTGAGCTAATGTGCAGACTTCACAGCAGGCAATTGAAAAAACAAACACAAAACAACAAACAAACAACAAAAAAAACCTTCCAACAAACACCAAATAAAACCTCCTGCTGGAACAAGTACTATTCAGTCTAACTATACAAATTACTTTCCTAACATACACAGGAGACAGAAAAACACAAGACAAGGGGCTCACACACCCACAGACTCTTAGAGCTCTAACTGTTAGGTAAAAAGCTACATGTTCTTTGACATGTACTAGCATGAAAATCTGACATACAGCTTGGTTATCTGCAAACATATCTCATGGGCAATCACTCTATGGGTGCTGCTTGGCTAAGAGGTAAACAGACAGAAAGGTCCTCTCAGACAAGGCTACACTTATATCATATCAGGCTGTACATTAAACATTAGGCCAAAACTGGTTGACTAGTTTTGGTGCCTTGAGATCTACAGGAAGAAGGAGAAGGACCTGCTGAGCTAAGGTTTGTGTCAGTTCATGGGTACATCTCCTTTACATGCCTTCAATTCCCTAAACAGACTTGCTTCAGGTGAAATATCTTAATCTGTTCCCTCAGACTAACTCTGACATTTTGCTCATAATGACTTTGTGTCAAAGATGATGAGACTTACAAGATATCAATCAGCAGCCACTCTATAGTTCAAACAATGCCCAAGGAATTATAAAGTAAGAAAGTGGACTTTCTCTGTAGATGTACTTCCACTTCACATACCTGGAAGTATAAAATGACACAGAACTGGGGTGGGGAAAGACAGAAGCAGAGGCTGCCTTTGCTCTTTAACTCGACCTCTGAACTGTCCTAGACCTACAGGACTCAAGCAAAGAGGAAATGAGAGGTGTGGAAATGGAGTTTTAAAACAGTCATAATAGTGACAAGACAAAAACATCATCCTAAATAACAGCACATTTTCTGTCCACCAAGACAGTCTTTTACTCCATTGAATCACACTATTACAAATACACAACACCAAAAAATACTGTCCTGCAGTTTACAAGCCTTTTGATGAAAGACGACAGCCTTTTTGTCTGATTCTAATTGAAAACACCATAGAATATCACTATAAATATATGTGTCAGTACAATTTTCATGTTATATTCTCATCAATGCATGACCAAATCATAAGCTAGGTAATATCAGTCTAAAACCTGCTGAGCAATACAAATCATTAAAATCAGAAGCATCTTTGTAATAGCGTTATGGAAGATTAATCAAGATAATGGTTCTTTGAGCAAATTATGGAGGCCTAAGTACAACATTTCCCCTGTAGCCACCCTTGTAACTGCAATAGAGACTTTGATAAGAAAGAACTTTTCCTGCATGTTACACACATCACAGTCAAATTTTGACTAAGCTGTGTTGCCTCTATCACATGTTCTAGAAAGGCTTGCAGTGCTAAAAGCTTTGTGCCTGATTCTACTACCAGAGGGAGAACAGGAAGAAAGCACATATGCGTGCACACTCAAAAAGAGTTATGGGCAAGGTAAAAGAACATGGTTCTAGTGTTTGCCCTTAATGCAGCACAACAGAACAGAGACCTTCTGCTTTCCTGCCACTCTTTGCCCTCCCAGCCTTTGAGGGGGAATAGTAACCCATTTTAGATTCACTCATTCAGTTCTGAGCTCCTCAAACATAAGAGAGCTAAAGACTTTAGTCAAACTGTATGATGTTTAAGAGTTTAATATAAACTTTCTCTTAGTACAAATTAAGAAAAAAAAAACCCAAACCAGAAATATTTTTATGGGAAAATTCATTCTGCATAGTAAAACTGAGCCATGTAGCTTACCTTGTTCAGATTGTCCAGCAACTAGGAAGTAATGTACACAAGAAATCATAAACTGCCTGCAATTTGTAAAATTATGCTTAAAAAAAAAAAACCCCAAACACCTCACATCCAATAAAAATACTTTTAGAGCAAGAAATAGAATTATTTAGCCCAATTATTTGAGCTTTGCTATTTGACAGGTATTGTGCCTTGTGATGTTGTTGGTCAGCTGAGATTTATTTAATCCATCTTAACTTTTAAAAGTTAAGTTAATACAAGTTACTGACTTCACCAGAGAGGTACACATTATTCTACCCTATTTTACATAATTTGTTCCAAACAGAAGAATGACAAAATGTTACTTATCATAACACTTATGCCTGTTTGCACATATGGAAATAGCTGAGACATTTTTTTAAGACCTGCATAGAGGAAGGTGATGGTAATGACCATGGTTACTGCAGAAGACAAAACAAAGGCCAACAAGAAAATTATTCTCATTGGAAAGCACTTGCCACTCAGCTGTGTAGCATGTGTAGTATTCAGTTTCCAGGTCATAGTTATTGCTAAAAAGATGAATTCTGAATAATCTGAAAATTCAGGATACAGTAACTGCAGTAGACAGAAGTTTAAACCCATAATGCTAAACTCTTCAGTAAGCTGCCTTAATATTAACTTCCACATTAACTTCTAAGTTCACTATGGCACCTTAGAAGGAGCAATGCCTTTAACACTTCTTGCTCCAGAGCCAAACAGGATGCCACAGCCCTTCCTCTCAAGACTGAAGTCCATCATGAAAGTTAAAAAATTTCTAGGAAAACAAAAACATTGGAGTGTTGTTTTTCTATGTTAGTGCAGGAGCACTTTTAACAGTCAATAATAGGATTCAAACCATTTCAGCCAATGTGCTCTCTCACAGAATGAACGTAAATAGTTTCACTTTGGAGGACCACCTTTAGCTTTCTGGCACATCTTCCACATCAAGTAGAGTTGGTTTTTTTTTTCCAAAAATGTTAAGATGGCTCCCCATAGCTCCATGCAAAGTATACATATGCTTTTAACGCAATTTGCAAACAATTCTGTGAAAATCATAGACTGACCATCTGCATTTCAGTAACTGCAGCTTAAGCAAGTGTATTAATTGTTACTTATTAATCAGAGCCAAGTTTTGGCCTCTAAAAGACCAACCTAATATGCCAGAATACAAGAATGAACTCTTGTCAAGTGATATTCAAACTAATATACAAAATCTGAATAAAATTAAATGAAGACAAGCTCATGGTTCTGAAACTGGCATTGTAAAGAACTCCTACCTTGCATCGTTACAGATTAGTACAGTAGTATAAAAACGGGAAAAACCACAAGCTTTAGTAGGACTTTTGTCAGGCTCCTAATACACAGGAGCTAAAAGTGACATGAGTTAACTTTTTAAGCTACAACATATCAATAGCTTCTATATACTGCAGAAAAAAATCAGCACCTATGAACTAATCCAAATTACAGTCATAAGAATTAATTCCTCTCAGTATTACACAAAAAAATCCCACCAAAACAAAACAGTGCTTTCAGAATTTCAGTTTAAATGCTTCTGATATTTTACTGAAATTGTAGTACATAAATTTGAACCAGAAGAACTGGCAGAAGATGAAATAGAATTCTACATTAAGCACTGTTTTAATACTGTTAAGACAGTAGCATGGCATTACAGTTTTTAAGATGTCCTTTTGAAGCAACAGCAGTGATGGGAACAGCCTGCTCCAATATAGTCTGTGTTCAGTCTCAAACCAAGACATGGGCAGTGGTATTTGGCATAAAGCATCTACAGAGAGCAAGTGCAGATTCCCATCTATAAAGCTGATTTGGGGAAGTAAAAAAGAAATTTTAAAAAATAATCAAATAAACTGTAATTACTGTAGAAGCATATTAGAACTATCAACAAACTATAGGATTATATCATGCCCTCCAGATGAAAGACAGAATTAATGACTATGAGGCATGACCTTCTCTACTGCTGCTTCTCTTCAGCAAATTATGTCACCTAAATAAGGAGACTGTCTCATTATTTCTGATTTAACAGTAGTCTGGAATATTAAATGGAGCATACAGAGTTGAATTCAGTTTCTTTCATAGGACGTAAGCATAACATGGCTGAAACTGGGAAAAAAAAGTCTGGAGACTCTTGTCTCCTTATTTAGCTGTGCTCCACTAACCAACTGTCCAGCACTAGAGTGGACATAAGCAGGAACTTGGGTGTGTGCATAAGCAAACATTTTGTAACTGTTACGTACATTTCACATGACTGAAACAAACTGTGAAAAGGCATTCAACACCCATCATACAACAGTTTAAGATCTTAGGAGGCTAAGCAAAATGCACACTCTAAAAAAAAAATCTGAAAATGAAAACGTATTTCAACAAAAAAAACAAGCAGTGAGAGCAGGTGACTTCCTAATAAAGGACTTTTACAGATGCAAGCGTTCTAGTAAAGATTTTCTGGGGAGGTAACATATGCCAAAATACTCATAATAATACTTCAAGAAATGAAAACCATTCCCTTTTGCTTAGGGCTTTAAGCTAGGTCTTAAAAGATCCAGTTTCTAGACAAGCTCTGCCAGAGGCTTGTTCTTTGAGGCTGGACAGATTTCTGCACTCTGACAGGATTAAAGACTCCCATTTATTTTATAGTTAACTCAGTTAACTATAAAGTTAAAAAAAAAAGCATAACCAAAACCAACCAAACAAAAAAAACCAACCAAATTTAAGTTCTAGTATTAGAGGCATGAACATCATAGATGTATGATCAAGCGAAACAAAAACCCATCCTTCTCTAAGTTAGACACTACAAATGCAAACTCCACTAAGTTTTGATAGCTCATAGTGACACTTTGCTATCAGAACTTGCATAAAGACAGAAACTGAACAAATGTACTAATACTGGGCTTTTTTATTTATCTAGATTTAGTCCATATTAATAATTAAAACTTCACCCTCGGAATATTTAAGTTTACAGTAGCAGCAAGACTGACACAGGCCTAAGATATCAACAGGCAATCTAGACAAAAAGATCTTTCCCAAACGCATGGAAGTTACAGAACTTTACACGAGCCACACTGTTTTATGATAACTAACAGGTAAACCTGCCTCTGAAACACATTTCACTAAGAACATTACCAATTGCCTGGGGACCTTTTGAAAACCAGTGATCATAAATTGCTGCAGGAAGCTTGTAAATCCTCAGATGGAGGATTAGAAAAAACACCTTAAATATATTTAGCTTCCTGGGGCTTTTTGCTCACTTTTGTTGATTTCTTTTTTGATATCCATCTCTTCCACCATCAAAGTAATCTTACTGTAATTGAAGATATAGTTAATCATTATTTGTACTTCAAACTTTTTTCCCAGTTTCAGCCACAATATACTTACGTCTTATCTAAAAAACTGAATCCAACTCTATATGTTCCATTTAAGATTTTGGATTACTGCTAAATCTAAAATAATCCTGAGGGAATTTCTTTTAATTTTAAATTTAGCCATTCTTAAGCAAACATATTCATAAGTGCTCTGCACCAGTTTATCTTAAGTCACCCAAATTAAGCAACTTTTCAAAACGTTCAGTGCTGAGCCCAAGAGGCTCAGCATTTCCCCAAGGAAGAACAGGTGTACAACCCTAACACAAATTTGCATCAATAACCACAGACACAATAACACTGCAAAGCTTACTGCGAGGTTTTTTACTGCATGGCACAGGATCCTAGTAAGATTCAGCCTGAGGAAATCTCTCTATATAAAGAAAAGGAAACAGAAGACTACAGAACAGAGCAGAAAAAGATGAATTCTAAAGGCCAGAAGAAAAGTCAGGAACAGGAAGACATTGCAATGTGTGACCTCAGAGCTCAGACTTTGGAACGCTCACAGGTCCACAATATCAGTAACTTTATTTTTGTATACAAATTTTAAAAAGAATAAGTGAGATGTCCTTGAAATTTATACATGGCAGTTGCAAGTTAACCTATTTTCAGATGGGGAGGGTAAGTGACAGCAAGGGTAAGTGACACCTGATTTTTTGTTCAGGTACCTTCAAATGAACAGGACATTCTCCCATTCTAGATTTACATATTAGAGAAACTATTTTTTCTAAAAAAAATTAAATAACTAAATACTGAATACATGGTTTTTTGCTACAAAATTCTCTTGTCAGAACGAATGCAGTGAAGTTTTCCTCATTAATCATGCTCATTATCTTCTCTGAGCATCTAGGTCTGAACACTGTTTCATCAAGAATTTGCAATTATCACCTCAACAGCCTCAGATACTCTGACAAACTGTTTCTTTATCTGCACAACAGACTAGACTCCAACATTTTTTAATGCTATCAGATTGCAAACAAGAGGACCCACCCGACACAGTGAAGCAGGAAGTTTTACTCAGCAACCACAAGCACGACCTCAAGGCACAGTAGTCCCCTTATTTTACAGATACTGCATACATGTTAGCTAGAGGGTAAGTACCATGTTGCCCTAAAGCTGATTCACTTTTACTATATATTTTGGTCCTATTAAAATTCCTATCAACAGCTACAAACTTCCAAAACCAATTACATTAGTAAGAAGTACTTCATTCTTTGTATTACTCATATCCCCACAAGATTTCTGGGGAAGAGAAACAGTGGTAACTGTTAGTGTTAACTTAAGCAAGCATCCTCATACGGGAGACACTTGTGGTTATTAACATTCTGGAGCCTCACTGGAGCAGCTGAGTTTCAGTATAGTTAAGAAGTGTCCAGAATAGACTTTCTGTTTGAAAGGTAAGACAGAGCTATCTGTGTTACATAAAACTTTACCATTAGCAGCTCTTAAGGTCTTCAGCATCTGCTGGGACAGTGGTGCCTGGATGCCTGACATTCTTAGTGTGCACAGAATCTTTGGGGACAGTGGTGTCCATGGTACAAACAATTCTCCTAGCAGAGAGAGATCTCTGGAGACAGTGGACCTAGTGTTACATTAATCTCCCCAGCATCTGTCCGGACTAGTGCAATACCATAGCCATACTAAATAATAGGTCACAGCATCTGTATTGTCCACTCACCACAAATGGTATCAAATAACATTGCAGGCCAACAGCCCACCAAAATTAGAAAAAAATAATCCAAACAGAAGATGAATGCAATTTTATTACAAATATCTGTATCTTCAAAGTCCACTTCTGTTCCAGGAGACTTAAGTGTAATGAGTCAGTTCTTCAAAAACCTTCTTTTACTTTTTCTGTTCCTTAAAAAAGGCTACTCATTTTTTAAATCCATTGCTTGTTTCAATACTTATTTTGTTTATCCTTAAAAATCACTATTTTTAGTGATTTTTTTTTAGTGACTATTTTTCAGTCTTCATACCTTTAATATGCTATATGCATACACTGTAAATAAAGAACTTCAGTTTTTAGAATTAAAAATACTTGAGATTAAATCTCTTATTCAGCTCTTCCAGAGACAGGGAGGTACGTGTGTAGGCTGGGTTTTTTGCATTGATAAGGACATCTTCAGTCTTCCACAATACTGCATCCCTGATGTAACACTTCTGATGTCTACTTGAAACATTAGGTTCTGAATTAATTTCTGTCTTACAATATCACAATTACAACGCACTTTTACAATGCGGAAAAGTAGATGCTTATCAACATGCCAACCATGGTTCAATACTTAAAATTTAGGGGTAGAGGCATTCTAGATTGAGATTACAAACCCATGACTTAAAAAAAAAAAAAATCTCTCTTTGCTCTCTTCAAGCTGTCATTTCTCCATTGTATAAGTTCACTTCAAGGACAGCACAGAAACCTACCTCATTAAGGGCCTTTATCAGCTTACTATTGTTGTCCCCTTAGATTTTCAGCTAAAGTTTCTCCTGTTCAACACTTGATTTGTCCAATACCCTCTAAGACTGACATATTACACAGAGTACACTGGAAAATTTCTCTGAAGGACAGAAACAAGTATATGTTTTTCAGCAGAATGTGATAATCCATGTCTGATTTTGAACCAACAACCTAAAAGGAAATAAATATGGAAGCAAGTTCATTGACCTTTCTAGTAAATTAAGACCTGCATTACTTAAGTGAAGGCAAAATAAGGAATGAAAGTTATTGGTTTCACAGCAAGAAAGTATTTAAGGCTACAGAGCCTTGAAAAACCTGCCTTGTCAAATAATAATAACCTAAGCGACTACATTAAATACAATGAAAAAAAGCAAATTGATTTTGGACAAACCATTTAATAAATGTGGTTTAAAGTGAAGCTTGCCAAAAAACCTGTAAGACCTGCTGTCTCAGATGAAGTACCATGCACCTGCTCAGTTTATGCTAATATTTCTATGGAACCATTCACTTGTGTAATTAACTGTGTTTAAATTAATAGCTGTCAAGTGGTTTGAGGACAGATAGATGTTTCATTTTCTAAGGTCTTCAACAGAAATAAAATAAAACTTTTAGAAATGGATAAAACTGAACAATAGCTATTCTACATTGTATCCTAATCTTATTAGCTTGCCATAAGATTATGCATTAACTACTTTTCACAAGGATTTTAAGCTAAATTTACGCCAGAAACCACATAACATTAATAGAAATGCACCCTGCCACTAAGGCAAGAAGTTTAGTTCAGCAGCACTTCAGGAAGTTTAAGAGTAGCTTCAACAGAGCACACACGCAATAAGGAAAAAACCACCTACAACAAAACACCTTTACAACACCCTTATGATCCTTACAATAATACTTTATCTTCCTGAGCTGAAATTCCACATTTTGAAGTCCCCTCCTGAGCAGCTGGGTATGTGGTACTGCTCTAAGGGGTATGTACACATTGCCCACACCGAAAACATACAACTTTACTGACAAACTAGGCATGTTCCATAAATTACATATTGGCAAGAGAAGTCAAAACAGCAGGTGCCCTCCCTAGACGGGCCTCAAACTCTAGAAATGGAAGAGACCACAAGCGTGGGATTGCTCTTTCCAGTCTCTATCCAGTTGACACGTGTAGGTCTTCTGTGAAAGCAGTTCTCCAAGTGGGTACCTATGGTATGCCACGCTTTTAATCCACCTGTGCCATTCCCAACTTACCTACTCAGCTGTATATGCGAAAGCTTGCACTGCTGGCAGTTCCTCCTCCAAAGGCGACTGGAAGTCTTTTTTGGAGCCTCAGGGCTCTGAGGTTTGGGTTTTGCAGTTCCTTATGGGCAGACACTCCCACCAGTGAGGTAGCAGCAAGCAGAAGCAGCTAGAAAGTTTACCACAATCTCTACCTTCCCCTGCAATTTACTCCTCTCCCAGCCTCAGCCTCTTCTCCTTCCTGGCGAAAGGGACCGGCTTTAAGGGCGTCGGCGGAGGCGACACTTCTCGCAGAGGTTTCCTGCCTCAGCAGTGCCGCAGCTGGAAGGGCTCTCCCGCTGGAGGGCGGCTCCGGGCCGGGGGGCGCCGCGGGCAGCGCTCGTTCGGGGCTGCGGCCGCCGCCGTGTTTGCCGCGAGCCTCATGCTCGCCGCGGTGCTCCCTGACATCATTCATTCTGCTACGCGCACGCCCGCCCACTCCATTTCCAAGCAGTGACTCACCCCGGCGCTGCCGCCGCCGCCGCTGTCCGGGGCAGGGCCG
>VZTH01014531.1:0-73871 GCA_013397815.1 Aleadryas rufinucha | reverse complement strand
GGCCCGGCCCTGCTGCCCGACTGGCGAGGCACGGCTGCCGCCCGTCCTTCCCGAGCTTTCAAAGGAGGCGGGAAGCGGCGCCAGGCCAATGGCAGCGGGAGCCCGCCCGCCCCGCAGGTGCCCGGCTGGGCTCGGGAGGGAGCGGCAGCTGCCTCCAGCTCCGCTCCCAGCGATGTCCAGCTTGGAGGCATCTCTGGAGACAGCAGAAGCTTCCTCCAGCCATTCTCTTCAACTCCCCGAGACTTACAAATCCGTGATTATTGTCTCCCGTTTGCCTAACCTTGGTGCTTTACACAGTTTACATTCCTCAAAAATTGCTATATTAGCTGTTTTCATAACCAACAGCTAGGCAGAGATACTGAGTTTTCAAACTATTTTTTCAAGGGCTTAGGTGTTATTGAGAATGTCCCTGGATAGCTTCAGGGAAAAAAATCTGAAGCTTGTGGAATTATGCTCACTGATAAAGCTCATGAGAAAGAAAAAAAATCCAACCGGATTTAGACTACAGATTTTTTTTTTAACAAAGCAGTAAGTTAAAACAAACTTTGTACTTTTCCCTCACTACTTCACTTTCATAAACAGAAAAAGCTGTACCTATTATTTATTTATTTATCCTATTTTTTCCTTTGGATATATTGTGGGATCTTAGAATCATAAAATCATAGAATGGTTTGGGTTGGAAGGGCACACTGAAGATCAAGGTCCAACCCCCCTGCTGTGGGCAGGGACACCTTCCACAAGACCAGGTTGCTCAAGTCCCCATCCAGGGATGGGGCATCCACAACTTCCCTGGGCAATCTGTTCCAGTGCTTCACCACCCTCCCAGGGAAGAATTTTTTCCTAATATAATTAGGAATGGGCAGAGTGGAGGGGTGTCTGTTTCTTGTTTGATTTTGGTAATTCTTTAAGTATTCAAAAATCTGAAATCAGACACGCTTTAGAATCTGTGAAATAAGAGATCTGGTTCCGTTTCTTTCAACCAGTTTCCTTTAGGACTGAAGCCAAAAATTGATTTTCTATCTAAAAATATATGCATCCAAAGTCACTGTCTCCAGCTTCAGAGAGCTTTCTATACACAACAGTGTCATTTCAATAAATGCTTTTCTTGTATGAAGCAAAGCTTTGGCAGAAATAGGAAGAGTGCAGGTACTTACTTGACAGAGGCTGTAGGGGGGAAATGGGAGATCAGGGAACAATGAAAATAATTTCTATTTTATCATATTTATATATGTGTGCAAGGAGATTCTAGGAAACTAGATGCAGATGAAACCAATCTGAGTGATGCTGCTGACACACCTGAAGAACAGGATACCAACCAGAGGGACCTAGACAGGCTCCAGAAGTGGGCCCATGGGAATCTCATGATGTTTAACAAGGCCAAGTGCAAGGTGCTGCACCTGGGTCAGGGCAACCCCCAGTACCAAAATAGGCTGGGAATGAACAGACTGAGAGCAGCCTTGCCGAGAAGGACTTGGGGGTGCTGGTGGGTGAGAAGCTGGACATGACCCAGCCATGGGCACTCACAGCCCAGAGAGCCAAAAGTGTCCTGGGTTACAACCAAAGCAGCGCGGCCAGCAAGGTGACAGAGGGGATTCTGCCCCTCTGCTCTGCTCTGGTGAGACCCCGCCTGCAGTGCTGCATCCAGCTCTGGGGTCCCCAGCACAGGAAGGACATGGACCTGTTGAAGCAAATCCAGAGAAGGCCACTAAGTTATCAGAGGAATGGAGCACCTCTCCAGCGAGGAAACGCTAAGAGAATTCAGATTCTTCAGCCTGGAAAAGAGAAGGCTTTGGGATGACCTAACTGTTGTCTTCCAGTACCTGAAGGAAACTTAAAGAAAAAATGAGGCAAGATTATTTACAAGGATATGTAGTGATAGAACGAGGGGGAATGGGTTTAAATTGAGAGTAGGTTTAGATTAGATATTAGGAAAAAAGTCTTTACTGTGAGGGTGGTTGTGGTAGCACAGATTCTTTCCCATGGGAATTTTTCTCTTCTTCTCCCTGTGTTCTATAAATAAAGATAAGGTTTGGATGTTATTGAAACTGTCTCTGGAAAGATGGGCAGTTCTACCTGGCCTATGGGCCTAGGGGGAGGTTTTGAATTGACCCAATCTGGAGAAACTTTTAAAAGTCTATATAAGTTTTAGAATTAAATAATAAAATCAGAATTCCGTCTCACCTGATCCAGTCTGGTTCTTGCACTCGGCTAGCGCTCAACAGCGACAGGTGGTGAAGCATTGGAACAGGTTGCCCAGGGAAGTTGTGTTTGCCCCATCCCTGGACGTATTCAAAGCCAGGCTGGATGGGGCTCTGAGCAACCTGGTCTAATTGAAAGTGTCCCTGCCCACAGGGATCTTCAAGATTCCCTTCCAAGCCAAACCATTTTATGATTCTATGAAACTGCATCAAGCAGAAGTATGGGAAATGTTCTCAATCTCTTTTGGAAAAGAGGTAACATTTTTGGAAACAACTAGAAGATCAGAAGAATGATGCTAGGCAGCTAAAAAGGCTTATTAAAGCTTTTCTGTAACATCATAAGGATTTCTGGATATGATATTAAATGCATGAAAAATAAGACGACTACTGTGCTGTAACAATTGTCACAAAGTCAACTGACAGGTGAATTAGCCCATTTTCTTTGCTACTCAGCTTTATCTACTGTATCTTCTGAATAGTTTTCCTCTCTACCTCCTCTGATCCCATCTTTCCCGTGTAGCTTTCTTTTAATTTCTCAGCCTTGGGATTTTTTTGCAGCAGGCCCATATTCTGAAACAGAACAGCTGGGCTAAACCTCTGACTACTGGACAACAACCTCTTCAACAAAAAGTTTATAGGGCTTTCCCCCAGTAATGCAAAACAGAAACCCATAAATTTTAATATAAACTGAGCAGTAGCTGAACAGATCAATAGATGATCTCTATTTGTTTCTCTGTGTGCACTTTTTCTATGACAGAGAATTTTATCTGATTCAGCTGGGAAAGGAGAAGAAAACAGAGGGAAAAGGAAGTAAGACTGGAACATGAATGAACAATACAAAACTGCTAAGATTTACCCCTCCCCAATGAAGTTTAGGAGCAATATAATTTTTGTATCATTATCTTACATTTGAGAATTCTATTAGTAAGAGGACTTTTTTTTTAGCAAAAATTATTTTTAAACCTAAGCAGCTGACACAATTGCATGAGGGACAGGTGGCCTACTTTAAAAAAAAAGTGACTGCTGTTATCATCTGAATGTAAGTTCAGTACGAAACACATGGAGAGATCTATTGCACTAGGGTAACCTCCTGTCTAATCTGCTGTCCTGGCTCTGGTAGCAGGCAATGCAAGAAACTTCAATATAAGTAAAAGCTGGGAAAAGAACAGAAAGGAACAAAGCATCCTTCTGTCCTAGCTGCTTATCTATTTGCCCTTCCAAAGGAGACCAATAGAATCATTAAAGCTGGGAAAGACCTCTAAGATCATCAGGTCCAGCCATCCACCTAGCACCACCACCATGTTCACCGTTAAACCATGTCCTCAAGCACCGCATCTACACATTTTAGGACGACTTCCAGGGTTGGTGCCTCCACCACTTTCCTGGGAAGCCTATTCCAATGCTTTACAACCATTTCAATGAAATTTTTTTTCCTAATATCCAAGATAAACCTCCTCTTGTGCAACATGAGGCCATTTCCTTTTGTTTCCTTTCTGCCTAGCATAACAGGAGATGCATTTTCTCCTTTCAAATAAAATGACCAGCAACCAACAAGTGAATTTTAATGAAGTTATGCACTTAACACCAAAAGATTGCTGCTTTTGCTTCATTTTTCCTGTGCGTAAGTTGCGATGCCCCTCGGTTATGTAAGACCTTAATACAACCCCATGCCTATTTCTCTAGGCATTTAAAAAAGTTTGAGGAAAAATACCATAAGGTATACAAAATAGTCTCAAATGAAATTTCGCTATTATTTTGCACAAGACTATAGAATGAAGTCTGACTGTGAAATAATGGCTAAAGACATTCTGACAGATACCCTTCAAGTAAGTGAATGAGTCATGAACCTCAAAGGTAAAGAAGCAAAATACAGAACTGACTCATATATCAATTCTGAATTTCAAATATGACATGCTTCTTTGATATGCTGTGTATTAGCAGGGCTTTAACATGTCTTCTTTTTCACAGGACCGAAGAGACAAATGAGTTTGGAAAAAAGATGTATGTAGACTTTTTCTCCACTGTATTTGAAATTTGTTCAGAAGTATTTGGGGCTTATTCTTACTAGGGAGCAAAATGCCCTGGTGCCACTTAATAAAGTCATGGCCAAGAGATTTTGTGCAAAGGCCACAGTCGAGAAAATGTTCTTTAATGGATGATTTTTTAGACTGAAAAGCACAAGTCTTTATGCCAGTTTCTATGTATCATCACACAGATATGATTAGATGGCTTCTGATGGCATGAAGCCAAGGGATCCAGGTATTTTTATGTCCTTCCAAATGTACACTTACTGTCGTAAAAACATGTTCTGAAGTGTTTTTACCTTTGATTCATATTTTTAAATTGATTTGGAGGAGGATGCAGAAAGGGTGACTCAATACAGGGAGAAGGGTTCTTCCTATCTGACAAGAAAAAGGATGAACATCTTCTCAAGTGTCTAGCTTGAGAAGAGGGGCCGATCTCGGAACCGATGAGGAAGCTGATCGTTTTCCGTGAAATATCTCAATGGAAAGCACAGTAGCATAATCTTGACTTCAGGTGCTACAAGTTTATACATAGGCAGACCTCAGAGATGTCTTCACTGTTAAGAGTCTAGATTCTTTTTCTGCTCTTATAAATAAATCACGAGGAGCTGTAAATATAGATATCTCCTAAGTTTGCACACACTAGGAAAGGCAATAGAAAGTAAGATGGAAATGGAAGTATATTTGGCAATCCGATGTTGATGGGAATCTTGTATCTAGTATGAATATAATTGATACTGATTAATTATGCACCAAGCTGATCTAGCATTGTGCCAGTTCAGGGATAGGCATAAAAAGTATGAAAGCATTAAAAATCCACAGTGTAATAGGCTTTGAAGAAGGAACTACACTGAAACCAGAAATATGAGGATCCTTAGCTTCCTTTCAGAGTATGGAGAAAAGCAAAGCATGTATTATATTCTGACTGGAGAGCAGTACTTCTTTCTGACTCAGGAGTAACTGTGTGACTTGTGGAAACACTGCTGATCATATAATGACTATGAGAAAGGGGTGGCAGCCACTGCCCTGACAATAACATCCCTCGTAAGTTACTGACCAAATGTAATTAATGAAAAGAAGAAGCTTTCTAACATGTTTGCCTGAACCAAAAGCAGCCTTTGTGAATCGCCTCATAGAAATAACTCCAGGCAAGCATTTTTCTAGTTCATCTGGAAAACCTGCAGTACCTCTGGTCTTTTCTAAGGCAAAAAAAACCCCAACAAACCAAAACCAAGAAAAAAACCCTCTGCAAATATCCAGTATGCACCCTCACTCAAATATCTTATTTCTACTCTCCTTGATACTTGTATTTTCTAAATATTACTTTATAAATTTGTTAATTTCTTCACAAAAATGGGAAAGGCTAATGAGAATACCAGAAAAATATTGCAACAACAGAGAACTGTGCCACAGTAGGCAGTCCTGGCTAAACATGGTACTGTGGTCACTGGGACTACATTTAATTAGCACCCCTTTCTTTACCTTTCTGCTGGGGCCTGGTACACATGTTGGCTGGGAATAGCACAATACACAGCACTGGAAAAGTATTTTCACATCACCCAAGAGTCATAAGTGGAGTCTATGTAATGATTTCTGAAGATTTCATGCTGCAGTGGTTATGCAAGTTGATTAAACATTGTGTTTAGAGGTACTGAGATTTTTTTTTTTAATTCTCTTTTTAAAACCTATTGCTACTTAAATTTGAAATGCCTTACTTTACATCTTAAGGAGTTGTTATTTTGCTGTCATATGAAGACAAGTAGAAGGACAAACTAGAAACAGTCCCTAATATACATGTCCTTGCTTGTGATTCTGACTCTTGTTACAGACAGAAAGAGAGGGAAACCAGATTTTTAGAGCAGGCATAGCAAAAAATATTAAATCTAGGATGTAAGATGGAATACAAGTGTCTTATATTCCTTATATCTCTGGAATCATCTGGGGATCAACAGCCTTTGAACCAGAGAGCTCTTGGATACGAGGTCATGATCTAACCTCACACTGGGCATCCTGGGAACAGAAATGGAGCCCACCAGTGGCCAGTGTCCATCGCTTCCATTCCACTCTTTTCCTATACCTCACAACTGCCCACATGCTGATGCTAACAGGTTTATTATGGTCATGCAGTCCTTTATGCAGACATCAGCTCCTGGGATAATTTTTGTTTCCTGTATATTTGTCTTAAAACAGTTGCATTATTTACTGGTCATTTGTACAGTTACATTTTACTTCTTATAATGGATTTGTGGCAATAACTTTCTCAGATGGAGAAGGTTTTATGCCACTATCCTTTAAAAAATGCCAGGCAGGCTAGGGCACAAATGGGATGAATGCAAATACTGCTGACTGTGACTGCCCAACGAAGCTTAAAGGAAACACATTTGTTCTACTTAGCTAAATTTTCCTTGGGACTATCAGAGTTACATCTTGCCTTCTGTCCTTTCAACCTCCTCCTCAAAGTCAAATCAACAGTCAGTTCAGACCAGACTGCCCAGAGCTTTGTCCAGCTGGGTCTTGAAAACCTCTGAGACCACACAGTCTCTGGGAAAGCTGTTCCAATACCTCAGTATCATCATACTGAAATACATTTTCTTTGCACCTAGCTGGAACTCCCTTTCTTGATATCTGATTGCTGTTCCTCATTCTCTTTTCTTGTCCCTCTGTAGAGCCTGGCATTAGACTTTTGGTTGGCAACTTCCTCCTCAGCATTGGAAGGCTGCTCTAGGCCTTAACTAGGGCTTCTCTTCTGACAAACTTACCATCTACTTTAACTGAATGTCTGCTAAATCTGTAAAGTGTTTAGGGAGGCATCTGATAAAAAAAATCCATGCAAATCCATAAAGTTCTGCAGGTCACTAATAATATTCTTGAAATCCTACTAAATTTCTATATTACAAAATATTTAGAAATATGTTTGTGGACTTAAAATTTTAAGAGAAATCCAACATTTGAAAGAGAAATACAGAATCATATTTTATGATACTTAGCAACCAAGTAGGTGGTGGGTCATAATTGCCAGCTCTTTGTTGATCTAGGAGGGAGTTTCCAAAATAAAATGGAAGAAAGCCACATATCTCTCTTTCTGTATTTTGGGATAATGTGAAAAAGGCTGAGAACAACAGTTTATCTTCTGCAGGATTTAAAATGACTACTTAAATTTTCTTAATCAAGAATAGAAGCTGTAATATGAGAATAATAGTTATAAATGCTTCATTTTCACACTGACTATTCAGTTATAAAAAACTTTAATTCTTACTGATGGTAGAATCCAAGTCAGTCATTAATGCACAAACTCAAAGTCTTGAGGGATATACATTGTGACTGCTTCTCCTCCACCTAAACTTACTATAATTTTCCCTGTTCATTATTATTTTCATCATCCTCCTCTGCTATTCCTTCCCTGTGCTCTGCAGATTTTTGAATGGCTGAGGTGCTTTCTGTATATTCTCGCTTTCATTCAAAGTTTGTATGACCTGCCTTCTTTTCTTTATACGACTCTCAAAGTGACAAAAAGTTAAGATTTTCTTACATAACTTAAACACTTAAGTCAGTAGGAAATTGAAGATATGGTTATTTTTTTCATATTGTAAGGATGTCTTCTTTAAGTGTTAATCTAAGTTTCACATAATTTTAATATTTTCAATCTTTCTTTGAATATTTATATGAAATGGATATTCAGTTGATTTTTCTATAAATTTCTTATTGGTAATAAAATATTCAGGTTTTTTACCTTTAGGCTTCCAGGCTTTTGTAGAAAGGAAAATATGTATGATTTTCCCAGTTATTAGGTAAAAATGGGATTGTCCAGTAGTGACTTCTCCAAGGTTCAGCTGCATATCAGAAAGAGGATGAGGTTTTCTGACTTCAGCTCACTTATCTATATGCAGCAAGCAAACATCACACTATTTTTTATTAGTGGGAAATCTAGTGCATCTAGAATAAATAAATCTTGGAAATTTGAAATAAGCTCAGATTGAAAACATATTAGGATAGGGGAAGTGCCTCTATGTGTGCTTGCACAGATGTGAGACAGATCAGGCCTCTGGTGTTTGGAGTATGAGAAGAAACTTCATAATCAGAAAGTGCTGGAGTAATCCTTTTAACATGACTCTATTATAATATTATTCCAAGAATATTACAAAGGGAAAGAAGGCCACATAAGCCCACAGTGTTATGCTAAACTTTTTTAGCCTGCCAAAAAAAAAAAATCCCAAACTTCATAGAAGACAGGGAACACTGTAGATCTAGTATTTGTCTTAGGATTTTTAAATATAAGACTGGAATTCCATTTCTAGGTCTGCTTTGCAATGTTGGGCAAGTTGCTTATAATTACAGTTTATATATTTTTTCACTAGTTTTTGACAGCCCAGTCAAAACTGTGGACCTGTGACCAGCCTCCTCTATCAAAGATTTTGATGGCTTGTGACTGTGTTTGGAAACTCTCAAATAAGTTTATACATATTTTTTTGGGTGGGGGGAACACACCTGCTAATTTTTCTTTCCATTGATCTGTCCATTTTTTAAAATATTTTTGAGATGCTCACCTAAAAGTGAAGACCTGGAAAACTGACTGTACGTCTGTATTTGTATCTCTGACTAGGAGGAAAAAGTTCATATAATTTTTTGACTTCCCAGACTATTTCATGAGTATATCCTAAGGAGGTTGGTTGTTTTTTTTATATAAAAGTATATTGCTTGTGTTGTAAGTACTGCTAATGTTAGCTCAGCTAAGACATGAACCATAGCATCCTAAGCCCTAACAGATGGACACTTGTATTAGTTGCAATCATTACAGCTTTTAGAAAACTCCTTCTCAGTTTACAGAAATTAACTGTATATGGAAAGCTGCAGGGACCTCTGTGTTTCAACAATAGGTCCTCTACAGTTTCTAAATAAATAAATAAATAAATAACTTAAAAAACACCTTATACCAAATACAAACATCAATAACAGCAATGGAAAAAACATGGATTAAAATAATGTTTCTTTCCATCTGCAAATTTGTATTGTACAGCAGGTGTGGATATTTCCTAAATTCTAAATGACAGCAGCACTGAAAAAACAGAGATTCACCTTGCTAATGACCTCTGGTTTTGGCAAGATAATAAGTATGAGAAAAAGAGGAGATCATTCTTACCATAAACAGGAAAAGAGGCTTTATAACAGCAGCATTTGCTAGCACCTCTAAAATTAACTCTGGGTCAAGCTTTCCATGTGAAATGCTTTTTTTAGAAATAATACAGAGCAGCTCAACTACAGACACATTAGAGAATATATTTTAAACAAGTCAGTCTGGAAACCAGCTTTTAAAATAGTACACATGGAAACAAAAACATAAATTTGTACGCAGTATCCATTCTCTCTTATAAATTTTCTGGCCTAAAGTTTTTCCCATCTTTCCCTATGATTGAAACACAAGGTAATTTAGGCCACAGAGTTACCTTTAAATCATAGGAGAGGTTAGGTTAGAAGGCATCTCTGGAGGTCATGCAATCCAACCAATTGTCAAAGCTGGGCTAGTCAAATATTTATTTTCTCTGAACTTTAAAACATTTAAAAATATATATATTTCATGCTATTAGTGGAACCAGGCAAATCTTGACTATGATACTATCTTGTAGTGATGAGTGGCATATTGCATATACATGTTCTAGAAAAAGGTTGTGACGTCTCACAGTAGAAAACATGAATGTGTGTGATAAATGTAATCTATCTTAAGATGTTCCTGTTTACAGCAAGTAACCACTTACACTGGTTTCTGCCCATTTTTTAAGACCAATCAGTTAGATTCCAGCTAGATACTAATGTCAATTACATTTTCAGGTTAAATATTAGGGCATCACTGTATTCTAGATTCTCCTGGCTTCTGTTTGGGTGAGTTGCTTCAGTAATAAAACTTAAATCTCACATGTAGAACTTCAGATCCAAATAATTCTAGACAGAGCCAGCTATCATCTTTTATATCAATATTAATTTTTGAAGTCTAATTATAACAGGATAAAGACTAATCTATGTATTTTGTAGAACTTGAACATTCTCAGACAAAGGCCTTCCTATGCATTTTTCCTCCTGTTTGCAACCAAATAAGCCATTTGAGCCAAATAAGTACAGGCCATCTAAATAACCGCATTTCCTCATGTCCAGTTTTCTTTCATGCCTAAGTACATAAAAGAATAAATATGACAAAGTATGTATCAAACACCTTCCTACCCTCATTATGGAAATGGAGGTTTTAGCTGCTAGTATATTTATACAGATTTAAAATAGAAATAAACACTTAAAAAATGAACAGCCATTATTGTTCCCTAAGCAGAGCACTGAAAAGCAACTTTTTCTTTTCTTATTGTATCTAACTTTGTAATTAGAAGAAAAATAAAAGAACAAAAAATCACTATTAGCTATTTAATTAATGGATAGCTTGTATGAGTTAAAGAAAATAATCTGTATTGAATTGGTGCATATGTTTGCAATTTGTTCTGCAAAAGGAACACTATGGCATTTTGCAGTAGCTGGCATATACAGAAGCGGGTATGTTTTATATCTGTATTGATCCTTTGTGGTGTCTTGTAAAAGAGCTCTTTAAATTATTCATGTCTAAACCAAATTAGGTTCTAGAAAAATACCTTTAGTGAAATCCATTTTAAGGGCAGTATAATCGTAAGGTCAGCTGGCTTAGCTATAGTGATTTCTAACAATCACTCAGTTGCTAATAATACCTCAATCACCATGTAAAAACCACCCTCAGCCACTGAATATAAAAGCAGCGGTGCAAAGTAAGTATAGATGACAGGCCTCCGAAGGCACCTTAATGGTCTATCTCTTTGTCCCAGAAGTACTAGCCCGTTATGTTCCTTCAGGGTAGGAAACAAAACCGTGTGGATAATAAATGACCAGACCTAGAGCCTTGAGACTAACACTCTCCAACACACTGAACAGTGTCCTACAACATGTCTATTCCGCTGAATAGGGTCTGCACTATAAAGCAACTTAATGAAATGATCCAGGTTTGCAATTTTTTAAAGAAATGGAATCAGGCCTTCAATGGGCATTCTGAAACAGTACTGGCCAAAGTCTATAATCTTCTTGGGCTCCTCAGTTGAACAGTGCAGAAACAAAACCAAGTTCGTAAAGTGCTTATCTGAACAATTAAATGAATATGTAAACACAGTTTATAGAAAACATATACATACAAGAACTGGTAATATTATTTGAATACACTGATAATTGTTATCACTTCCTCTGTAACGGCGGATACTGGGGAGGGAAAAGGTACTGACAGCTCAAAACTAGGAATAAGCATATGTTAATCTCTCTTGACCAAGAGATTGCTACACAGATACTCATAAAGAACTGGTATAGTTTTAATTTGTTTTTCTTTTCATGAGTGCTTTAAGCGTATTTTGCAAGGCATTGAGCTGCCAGCAGGTATAACTATGCTGTCTCCTTAGGCTGAGGTCATCCTGAGTGGCACATAAAATAGCTGAAGTAGTGTAGCTGTTGTAGCACAAGAACTCTGTGCCAGCAAGTTGTCCAAATATTTACCTACCTTTACAGGCAGCTTTTACAGCTGACATGAACTGCTTGCTGCCATGGCTACGCTGTTTCCAGTAGCTGAGCTAGTTCATTTGAATCTAGTTTGAGTTTCTCTTTAAAACTCTGCAGATATCTCTCCATATCTCTACAAGGTTTGTGACCTTCGTCACCAATATGCAAATTCTTCTGTTCACTTTCTACAGCATGTAAAACATTGGATCAGGATTAAGTTAAATATATCAAAAAAATCTTACATATAAAACATTATTACTCTGTGACAATGGTAAAGGGATCACATGATAAACCTGAAAACCAGCTGAATTTAAACGTGTTTCTCAAGATGTCTTAACACCATTAACTTCTCAGGAAACACTCAAGGCATTCCAGGATTTCAATTTGTACTATGGAGAGTCTCACAGTGTTCAGAATCTGCAAGTAAAGTCTGCACTGTTCCATTTTGTTGGTGGTTTGTTTTGTTTTTACTTTCCTGTTATGTATCGCTCCAGATCTAACATAACCCTTTCCACTGCTTTAACATAATACAATTCATGTTGCTACAATTAAACCTGCACTGTTGAACTGGTGAATGGATTAGATGCTGGATGTAGAGTGCTTGATTTCAGTTCTCTACTCTGAACCAAACCCAGCTGTATTTACTCACCCTCCATTTTAGTGAAGCATGTCTGGAAAGACCTGTAAGGAGGGAAGAGACCAATAAAGTTTATGTTAATTACTACAATACAAAGCCCCCTATTTTTCAGTTATTTCATAAACTCATATGCAACTTGCCTTTAGGTAGATCACATTTATAAAGATAAAAATAGATCAACCTTGTTCAAATTGTTATGATTTACTATTTGACTTAAATGCCCTATTGCAAACTTCCCTTGGATTGCCTGGTCCTACATATTCTTCACTATAAACTCCTAAATATTTATATATTAAATTTTTGTTATTTATTGTTAAATATTTATATATATACAGACAGACATTCATGTAGCTAACTCTTGAAGTATTAAAGCTATGTTCCAAAATTGTTACTCTTCATATGAAAGAGATGCAGCCAAGTTGCAGACTATGAAATTCATCTTGTCTGGTCTGGCTTTTGAAAATGTTAGTATTTACTGTAAGTCATGTAGGCTTTCTTTACCCAATGTAAGAAGCCTGAAATTAAAACATGCCATTCAAAAGCAGCTCAGATATACAATTCCTTTTCTCTTTCTTATAACTATAGCCAAAGAGCAGGCAACTAGCTTAGTTCTGATATATTCTCAACTGAAGTTAAATGAGATGAAACTTACCCTGTCAGACAGATCTGGGTTTTCTGAAGAACATGTCAAAAGTAGTTTATTTTCTTTGTCCTGAAAGAGGCAATGAGGTACAGCTTCAAATTAAAATAATCTGGCACTGAAATTAGTAAACAGTAGCAAACAGTCTCTCACTTCGAATTCAGTCTTATTTTTTCCTGACAGTCTGTAGCACCCGCTCAATTTTTGGTATTGAGAGGGAATTCTTACGATCTGGATTGCTGTCAGTGGTGTTCTTCAACACATAACATATTTCTTGACTGTTTTTAAAGCGGTTCAGTGTGCACGTACATAATGTTTCAGCTGCAACAGTTACCAAGTTGAGAAGTTTTCAGGCAGGATCAGTATTTGCAGGAGTATTACATTCCAAAAAATACCTTTTTAAGGCATCTAATAAGGAACATTGAAAGACATAAGGACAGTATTGTTCCTGGAGTCTTTCTTTGAGCTCCATAGAGGGTCATCTTTGTTTCATCTTCATTGATACATTTATTAAAGTTCAAATATTCTCAATAATTTTAGGTTGTGAGCTGATACGCAGTATTAGTAGCATGCCATAATTCCATTAATTCAGAGTTTAATATATACATCGTATAGGGAAAGCCATACTATTGGAAAACTCTACTCTCTTCCTTGGCAACTGAGAGCTGAGAATTCTTGATGGGTATGATAAATCCTAGGGCACATTCACAAGTACCCACACTTATGCTCTTGAATAACCTCGGGAAATTATTTGAGTAATTGCAGTTGGCTTAGTGGTTTAAACTGGTTTAGTATTACTCCCTTCTTTTCTAAAATTGCAGAAGAGACATTTTGTGTGCCCTTTGCTAGCTGCAACTTTCCATTGCAGAAACACTAAATTTCAGGTGTACTTCCCTATAAATACCTCCTTTTAAAAAAATCTCATGACATACAGGGATGTCTGCAGGACATATCTATCGATGCGGCCACACACATATGCATTAGCATTTTAGTAATTTTTAGATTCATAGTATAAATTTTACCTGCAGAGACAGGAGAGTAATTATCAGAACTGCTTGAAATGCAGCAACACAGCTTCTACTAATATTAGGAAGAAGTAATATAATACAGTAGGATTACTCGCCCTAAGAATTCCATTCAACCCATAGTAGCCTTCTGATGGAAACATTTGAAATTTACTCTTAGTGTGTTTCTGTAGACACAAGGCTTCAAACAGGCATCACAAACTCAGTGTGGTTTCTTCTGTAATTAATAATATTTTCATTTAATAGCAAAATATTTTTGTTCTTGTTCCAAGAACATACCACTGCAATCCACTGTTTAAGCCAAAAGTTTTCTTTTAGCTTTCCTCAAATCCTACAATCCAAGCTACACATGACTTCAGTGGATTCTACTCAAGCTTTCCATTATAAACCAAATAACTTTCTTACAAATGTAGCAAAGAAGAAAAGTTGTGTTACACAGTAAATATCAAGTCCTCTCCTGCCGGAAAAGTTTACCATTTGTATGACAAATAAGTATCCTTCAGCCAGTACCTTGCTGAGATAATTCAGATTCATTAAGGTGTTTCCATAAACTACAGTAGACCAAAGTACATTGGAAGTGCTCTGAGATTTAGCTCATATTGAGTTAAATATGCTGATAATATTCTGAAGTGAAATCACAACATAGGATGTTTATCTTAACCAAGAGTGCAACTCTGCTTAGGTTGAGAACATCACAGAGAACTGCAAATGTGATACACTGTGGAAAAAACAGATTAAAACACAAAGTAGGCAACCTGACAAACTCCTAAGACAGCAACAACAGAAATCTGGTCTGCAAATGTAATTCTATCAGCTGCAATATTAGAATCTGGTTTTGGAAGACATGACATACTGCAGTGTGGACCATAGTGAATTTAAACAGGGAACAGAAAGGAAATCTTCCTAATCCTCAGTTTTGCTTTATTACATCATTTGGTTAAATTAGATCATCTGTATCAACGGCTGCCTTCAATGTGCTGCCAAATGAGCAGAAGTACTACTAGTCTGTCTTTTTTGTGTTTTGGATTGTTTATTTAATGGGACCTGAGGTCAAAATTACTTTTAAAAAGGTTTTTTGCTGGAGTCATAGGAATAACATTCCGTGTGAGGGAAAAAGGAGAAAATAGGGGTATCAGAGCAAAGGCTTCCTTCTCCTCACCAAAAAAAATTAGATTAAAAGTGTATTTTGATTTTATCATGCAAATACAAGTCAAAAATAATTGCTAGCATGAATTTGCATTCGGTTACCATTTTTGTAATCCAAATAGCTTGAAAATACAATTCCCCTTAATACTGTTTTTCTATATAGCAAACAAATGTATTTGAAAACTCAGTGAGGGAGTGGCAGGTGGCTAAATAAATGCATAGAAATCCCAGTGGTTTGTCATATAACAAACTATAATAGCACTTCAAAGTTTTGGACAGATTTCCTTATATTATGGGTTTGGGGTGTAGCTGTGTGGAAAACTGTAAATGTTGTCTTTTGGTATTTACTTTATAATCCTTTGTAATCTTCAGCTATATTTATAGATTCAAGTGGGAAGAAATAAAAATTAAAGAGGCCAGCTTGACCATCCTTTGTAATCAAATGCTTTCCCCATTTCTCCTTAAAATAAATGTGCAGCCTGCACATTTGGCTGCCTGAGGAGACCACCCGAAGAGTTTACAAGCCGTGACCTCGCAGTGAAACAGTTTTGTGGAAAAGCACAAGTTGCAGGAACACACAGAGAGGAGTCGTGGATAAACTGGCTGATTTTTTTTGAGGGGAGAATGAGTAACTTGGCTTTGAGTTGGAGGGTTTAACTAGCGATATGAGGGAAAGGGTGAGGTTCTCATTCCTGAGGCGCTGGGATCGCCACTCACTCGTTCAGCGGCGCAGGCCTCCCCAGGCCGGGCAGGGCAGAGGCCGCGGCCCCGGCGGTGCCCCAGGCCGGGCAGGGCAGAGGCCGCGGCCCCGGCGGTGCCCCAGGCCGGGCTGGGCAGAGGCTGCGGCCACGGCCGGGCAGAGGCTGCAGCCGGGCAGAGGCTACAGCCCCAGCCGTGCCCCGGCCCCTCTGCCCGGGCCTGCCCCAGCAGCCGTCGCGGGGCCGCCCGAAGGGGGCCGGGAGCAGTGGGGTTGGGCCGGCAGCAGAGCCAGGCGACGCCGCCGAGCCCGGAGCTCGGCCAGAGCTGCCCCCTATGAGCCGCTGCCCGAGCCAGGCACCGACCCAAAGGAGTTCTGCGTGTCCTGGGCTGGGGAGACGGGCGGAAAGGCCGTCCGAGGGGAAGTCACTGCTGTGAGGGCATGGCTGTTGCAAGGGGATGAATCCAGTGCAACTGGCAGCGCAACTGTGCCAGCTGGTGACAGCCTGCGACGAGCACCCAGGCAAATAAGGGCACCAAAATGCAGAGCCCCAAGGGCGAGGGTGAAAATTTGGCCAGGAGTTACTTGAAAATTGCTTCTGTCGTAAAGAAAAAAAAAAAAAGGGGGGGGGTATTTGAGAACTGCTTTTAGGTCTCGACTTTGCCCTGTTGTTTACTCAACGCTCAAGGCAAGGTTTATAAAGACAATTGCTTTTTATTGGAGTAACTGCACTTCTTGGCAAAAACAGCTAAGCTTTAGGGCAAACAAAACCTTCAGACTTGTGCAGCTGTGGAAAGGTGTCATGGGTACATAAATTACAGGATCTCCTCTCCATGCTGCCAAACAGTTTTTGGGTCTAAGACTTGAAAACTGTTGGTACACAGGGAATATCCCTGAGGAGCAAATGGGGGAGTTCGAGGTATACAGGAGCCTTACCAAGAGAGGTTTTGGCTCTGGACTATCAGTATAGTGAAAACAGGCCCTCATTTGCTATAACTGAAACAAAAGTAGAACTGCTAGGAGAAGACAAAAATCTGTCTCTCTTAGCAGCTTTGGAAACATCCCAGAACTGTAGTTGGAAGAGCAGCAGGATGCACTGTAAAAGAAGCTGAATAGCAATGTTTTCTGAAATTCCAAGGAAGAGAGTTTGCCTTTTTGCCAGCTAACCTAGGTCCCGGTGATCAGATCACAGCTACATTTCATTTCAGTTTTGTTCCTTTATGTTTGGACTGAATGTCCATTTTGCCTTTTGCTTCCTTCATTCCTTAAGCCTTCTCATCTGCTTTATTTCTAAACAGAACACAGGATCAGAAAGATTTCATGGACTATGGAGTCTAGTTCCTCCCTGCAGCAGTTAAACAGGTCATATAATCCCATTTGTAAATTTACCAAGCTTTCATCTTAAAACAGGTTTGGGGGTTTTGCCCCCATACTCCTATTGGGAAGCTGTTGCAGCACTTTTTGTCCCCAACAGTTGGAAACTTTTTAAATCTCCAGGATAAATTTTCATTACAATTTTCGCAGGTGATTTCATGCTGTGACAAAGTTCTTCTTCAAGTATCTTTCCTTTTAGTGTTTCTCTTACCCTCCTTTATCCCCAGTATAACTGGAGAGAAATAATAAACATTTTCTCAGATTTTCATTAAATAAGCTAAATAATGTAAAGAAATGAAGGTAACAAGCTGAAAGAAGTAAAGTAATAAACTGAATAAGATAAATCCTTTATAGGGGAGGGTTTCATAGCTTCATAGTTTTGCTGCAACCGATGTATATACTATGTTTTTTTACCTAATTATCTTTTCTAAACTATTAACTATCATCTGGTAATAGAAAATTCCTGTTGTTAATTCCAAGTCTGCAACCTTGCCCTTTGTACACTCTAACCTCATCTCCTTTCAGACAATGAAGTTCAATCAGTATGATGACCTGTATGATATTCCAAGCCTTTTCTAGTTTGACACTACCTCCAGACTTTGTCATCAGAAAATGTCATAAGCACACACTTACGCTGTACCAAAATTAGCCATGATACTATCTTCTATTTTTAGTCTGCAAGCTAATCCTAGAAAGTTGTGCTGGTAACTTTCCTCCAAACATACACTTTCAACGCAATAGATTGAATCTTCATGCTTGTGAAGATAGTACAATCAGTCCAACACCAAGGAATTTGTGGTTTTCTCTGTAATTTTGATCTGATTTCAGTTAATTTCCTTCCTCTAAATTCTTATTTTTTTCTCACAGTGAAACCTTTCTCCCATTGTGGGCTAATTTTTGATGGGCTAATGTATAAATGGTTTAATAAGGTAAGCTAGAAAAAGAAGGAATTGTTTTTATCTGGTAAAAGGCCACTAGGTAGATCTGTCATAATCCGTTTGACATAAAATGATTTTTTTTTCCCACTGTTTCAAATTTCCAATTACATGGATGTGTTAATTGTTCTTTCCCATGTTGTGTGTTTTTATACCTTTCATACTATTAAAGCCATCTTAATAGGGTTGTGGTTTATTTAGTTACTTCCTATCCTCTTCCATACTCCATTTGCTAATCTTTAGTAACATGATACAATACTTGCTTTATTCAATACTTTCAGTTCACCATTTCAGGCAAAGGAACAGATTTTTACAAAATTTTGTCATTACAAAAATAAGCTTGGTAAGGAGTAATGTGCTATTAGGAGCAGAACTGGGGTGCCTGAAGCAACAACTCTACAGAACTCACTTGGGTGCCTGAAGCAACAACTTTACAGAACTCACTTGGCTGTGTGCCTAATGGTCAGCAAATTCACAGGGGTTGTGTCTAAACTGGGGAATAGAAGGAGGAGCCTCGCTGTGACTGTATTTCACTTAGATTAATTGCTGAAATGCCTGTTTTTCCTTGTCGTTACTAGAAGTCACTGTGACTTACCATAACAATTACTAATCAGTTTGGTCTGAATCATTCTTCACTATCATATGCTGTGTTCTTAAAAAGTAATACTTTTTTCAGTTGTTTACATTATCTTAATCTTATCAAATATATTTCCCAATTAACATATGATATTTTTTCCTGTATCTACACCAAAACAGGAAAGATGTACAGTGTTCTGACTGACCAGCATTCTGGAGAATGTTGCCCAGAATGGAATTTCCAAAGAACACAAGCGAAAATGAAGCTCAGGGTATTCTCATCAGCTACAGTACATGTGGTTCAAATCTTACTGCATAGCAGATACTTTAAATTAAACTTTTCTGTGTTGACAGACCACTGCAGAGCTCAGACATCTGAAACTGCCATCATTATATCCTTTATTTAATGTGAACAGTAAAACTTTTCATTTAGATTCTTACAACACATATCTCAACCTTATATAAACAAGCCATTCTAGGATGAGACAATAATTTCATTGTTTGCCTTATGCTGTAGAAAGGAATAAAAAAGGAGAACCGCAAAATTTTCAAGAAGGGATCTGAACTCCTGCTACTTGCAGAGAGAACTGGATTTTTTTTAGTGATGTCCTCTGTAAATGAAGCCAATGATTCCCAGTGATGAATCCAGAGAAATCTGATTTTTGCTTAGTAAAGAAAGCACTTCAAGTTAGAATTTCTAGAAGTCATGCATTTAAATTTTGACCATTATCTGATAATATGGAAGGCCTTAATAATTTCTTCTGGGTTCTGACTCTCCCATATATTTGTCTGTCTTACTCTATTAACACTATTAGTACAAAGCCTTAGCCACAGATTTGGAGCTGTCTCTCCTGAAGCCAGAGAACCTGAAGAGAAAGCTCTCCTGGTCTGATGCCTTCCTTTCTTAACAGTGGTATTGAAGGAGATGCAGTAGCTTGTTCTACATCTTTGAACACCATGTCTGCTGATGGTTGGTTTCTTTGGTTAATGCTCTGAAATGTAAATAGGAGGTCAGTGTGTACCATGTCTGCTATTTCAGGGACATAGCTATTAAGATGGAGGAAGGCTTTGCTAGGCACCAGACAGACGGATCAAAAGGGCCCGAAGCCTGTGGGTTTCCTCATTGCCAAAGAATGCAGTTTGCTTCAAAGTTTGATTTTAAATCACAGTGAATCAAGGGCTTCAAATATGAGCTCTGAAATGAGAGATTACAGATTCTGAAGAGAGGACTGGCTTGTATAGATATATCACGCAAGTTGCTATAAATGTTAGGCCTACAACAGAGCCTTTCAAGCCAGTGGCCTGAAAATTATAGTCTTGGATGGAAAGGGTGAGGCTGAAGTGGAGAGCAAAGGACATCCAAATCTGCCAAACTGTATAGACTCTGAGGAGCATGGATTGTGGGGGAGGATGTGAGTTACTTTGTATGGAGACTATTGATATCATGTTTTACTTCAGTCAGAAGATACATTACTGTGTCATCTTAGTACAAGATGCTTGTTCTTTTTGTTCTTTGAGCTGTGAATCTTACGTGGTGTAAGGCCATGGAAAACCACCTGCTGGATCTCAACTACATTTTTCAGAGTAAATAACCTGAAAAGCTTGCATTGTTTAAAGTGCAGGGGAAGGTTGGTGAGAAGTTTGTGTTCTACACCTCGAACAAACTATTCTTCTTTATGAAAGATTTGTCAGCCAAGATTGTGGCTTGAGCCCTCTCATGACACAGTGTCTGTGGAGAAGAAATGATTGGTTTTATAGTTTGGTTTATGCAAAGTTCAGGTTCTACACTTCCCTGATATACACAGACACAGGGATTGTTTAAAGACAGGTATGTGAGTTGCTTATCTTTGCTTTTCCTTTCTTCTGTTCTGTTTTTGACAGGGTAACCCGTGCCTCCTTAGTTATAACTCTGGGAAATTTCCCAAGAAACCTAAAACATTCTCTGAGAAGTGTGTGTTCTCTGAGCTAAAAAAGATACATTAAACTGTACTTCTGTGCTTTCAAATTACATAGGAAGATTATGAAGGTCATACTCATATTTCAGATACGAAAAAAATTTTATAGGCTGCTGTGTAAATATACACAGAGTAGTTCTTATGTGGTTTCCCGTAATTGTTGGTCTAGGCTTTCATCTGGTGCAATTTTCACTGAGTGCCATAATGACCAGTTCCACAAAGGCCCCCTCATTCATTTTTAGCTCTACCAGTCCAAAACAGAAAAAAAATTCAGAACAGAACAGCCAGTATGTAAACCAGACTCAGAAACAAGAACTTCTGCTGGTAAATCCTGTCTCCCCACACTGGGAACCGGTCACTCTAACTCTATTAAAAAGCTGTATGTATAGCTTATATATTAATAAATAAACAATATTATATATTAATAAATATTATATATTGCACTCTAAATATTTAGAGTGCAACTGAATGGAGATGGTTCCAGGCACATTAGGCAAGGTGAATGTTGAGAAGCAGCAAGAAATGAATTAATTTTATGGTACAGGACAGTTTAACCAGATCAAAGGGACTAAGCACAAAGGCTAAGGATCAAATGGAGCCTCCCCCACAGCAGGTAGCCAGCTGTTCATGTGCAGCTTTGAAATCGTGTTCTGGATGAAGTTAAGTAACAACTTTAGCAAGCTAAACATCAGTGTGAGTTGCAACTAAGTCAAATGAGTTTGCTGGGAAGATACTATTCTTAAATAAAATAATTTTAATAAAGCAGTAAAGATGCTCTAGAGGATAAAGAAAAGCTTCTTAAGCAAAATTGGAATGATTCAGTTAGAAGGAACTTCATCTCTGTTGGAGCTGTATTTTTGGTTGATTGGAAGAGATTGAAATCATAAACAGTAACATAAACAAGAAACGTGTATTTCCTGTCATGATCCTTCCCCTGATCATTGCAGGTTACCTTTCTATGACAAAATTCTTCAAACCTTCCCCCGCACTGACTCAAAAAAAAACCAACACCAAAAAACAACAAAAAAAAAACCAACCAAAAAAAACACCCCAAAAAACCAACTTTGTTGAAATATGCATAAAACAGTCCTGTGGCAATATTCCACCTTGTTCTAGTATGATCATGCTCTCTACTCTGCTCTGCTGACCAGTTCCTACAGAGAAAGCTTTTAAAGCTGCCTTACCTCAAGGTGTAATTATTCAGGTAAATTATTTAAATCAAAGCTTTACGTAGGAGCCTTTTGGCTTAGAATGTAACCAACTAATCCTCATGCTTCTGCCACTCTGTACAGCAGATTGAATTTAGGTAGCATTCTATTAACTGCCAATTGAGATATATAGATGGTGTATACATGTGGCAAGCTAAACCTCGATGTAACCATTTTTCCTAGTCAAAACAACCATGGTATTTAATCATCAGTGAATATGTAAACAGTGGAAGTGTTGAGATGATGTTTATGGAACACTGATGTTTGTCTCTAAAATTAGCTCAGGAAGAACAATTTTCTTGAAAAGGATGACTCTGTATATGAATGCCTGTATTTCAAGTAATTTAATATTGATCATCTGCTTTTATTTACAGACTAACAAGATGAGAGGCTTTGTATAAAGGAAAATTTGGATATGAATACAGATATGATTCTGCCAGATATGATTCTGCCACCTTGCTTTACAAATTCAAAGCTTTCTTTGTTTTCTACTTATTTAACTTCTTCCATTTTGCTTGCTATTCAAATGTTCCTCTGATTCAAATGCTCTCTTTTTTTTCAAATTACTGTGAGCTTTATTTTTCATTCTCCTGTAACATCTTGAAAAATTGTTCTGCAGCACAGTTTTCAAGAGAACAAAAGCACACTGTTGAAACATTATTTTTCCTGCATGACTGTATTTTATATCATTAAAGCCAACTCTGGGTAATAATGTTGTGATAAATTATTCATCACAATAAATAAATCTTGTAAGATTTCTCTAATTACTGTTAGGAATTCTGTTGAACATTACCGGAGTCCTTTGTGGGAATTAACTTTCAAGTGAATACATATTAAACTGTGGATTTCAAAGGCCATATACAGACATAACCTTTATAAAGATTTAGAAATGTCCAACAAACTGCTGGCTCACCTGTCATGACCAAGTGAAACACAGTGTAACACACGAGTTCACACTGCCACAAACCAGGTCAGTCTGTCCCTTGGACACTTACCAGATTGATCTGTTTTCTCCCTGTCCACTGGGCCTGGTATGTGTTAAGCTTCTGGAGTCTGAAAAGAATCCAGGCGCTTCATTTGTGTTTGTATTGTGAGGTACAAACTTTAGTGCTCCCCTCTGAAACTGAACATACAGTTCAACAATCTGACTCCCGTGCCTGTTGTTGGCTCTTCAGGCTTTTTTTATTGTTGTTGCTTAAGCGCACTTCCAAGAAGAAATTGACATTTGAGGCTGTGTTTCAGTTCTTTGGGCATACATAGATGTGAAGGCAAAGACTTAGTGAGCTGCAAAAGAACTAAAATATGAACTCTCTTTACTTACAAGGTAGCAGATTTATTAGTTAAAAACCAGTATCTAAATGCAATGCACTTTTTAATTTCAAATTATTAGAAGTCTATCTGTTCAATGTGACAGGACTCCTTCCTGCAATTCCTCTCCTGCTTTGGGTGAAAATGCCCTTGTAAGTTAGTTCTTATTATTCTTTAAGTTCTCAGCCCCTCTTCCATAAGACTTCTTTATCTTAAGTCATCACCTTATGCAACCAGGTAATTTGTAGCTTAAATATCCCATCCTTTTCTCCTGCTGCAGACCAGAAAGGATGCATTGTAAAACAAGTGTCTCCTTGTTTAAAAGACAATAGTAAAAATGTTACAATCTTAGGCCAACTTCCCTTGGAATTCTGCATCAAAATGCAGGTGTAAAAATGACATATGGGCTTGCAATCAATGTTTTAAATTTGTGATAACACAGTTCATAATCAGATTACTCTAATCCTTCTAATAGGTACATGAGTACAAATGTGTTCCACATAGACACAGTATATTCATTTTTAAGAGTCATCCAACTTATCTGATTGGATTCTATATAAAATGAACCATTTGATATTGGGAGGAAGCTTGATATGATTAGAACTGTTTAAGGCAGAAAGATACTACAAGAAAGAAAGATTCATGATAAGGACATGATTACAGTAGTCACGAAGTAATGATTCATTTTTACTGAGACATTTTACAGACTGAAATTTCAGAAAAACTTTCCTGCCAGGTATATATCTTCTCTTCTAGTTTTTTGCCTCCTTTTCTCTCCATTCTTCACATAATGAAAGGACCTACTTTTATTCTTCTCCTGCCTCAGTATATCCCGTTCTGAATGCCTCCAAGGCATCATTCTTGGTATTACATTTTTTCAGGATTTCTTCCCTCAAATAAAAATTTAAGCTTTTCTGAACAGACAGGTACTAGCCTGGACCATTAGCTGCTGTTGATGAATGAAATGTCAGATTCTGGATGCAATCCCATCTGGTTTACTTGTTGAAGAGTTTGTTCAGGATATCGCAGTCTTTTTCAGACAGTAACAATAATCCCAGATCTTTTTCCATGGGTGTCCCTTGACATCTCATTTAGCTCTACAGTTAGGAAATACTAGTGACTCAAAGCATTACTCCACTGAGTTTTTAAAGTAGAAAAGGTTTGAAAGGTCTCTGTTTCCAAGACCTTTATAAAACTATTTCTCCAATTTTTTTACATTGTCCATAGTCACAAGAGAGAATTTTTAAGGAGTCAGAGAGGAGTCAAGGTGACCACACAAATGGGTCTAACCAAAACTGACTGTGCTCACAGAAAAGAACAGTTAAACTGTCAGCACTTTTTTGTTGTTTTTCTTCTATTTCAATTTTGCAGGTTAGCATAGCAAAGAGTATTGTTCTTGGACATCAAAAGGAATAAAAGGAAATAAATTATTACTCTAGCATTTAGAGATTGATCCTGTTAGCTACTGGGCTGAAAGCCTCTTAAAAAGGGCTAAAACCTTCAGCTCCTTTTGATTTGATTAAGTGCACTAATCATCTGTTCAACTTGAGTCAATGCAAGATCCAAGTACAAGCACTTCACAAATTGTTCCCCTTGTCGCTCTGACTCAAGCCGCAGTAAAGTCAGGCTGAGACGAGCACCTGCCCAAGGCACCAAGGTGAGAAACTGCTCCTTGAGAACCGAGTCAGCTGTTAGTTAACAAACCAGCCAACCAACTGCTGCTGCTGCCACCTTTAACCAGAAGAGGGGACACAGGAAGGGACCAGCTCTAGGGTTGAGGTATTACCAAGACAATGTGCAGCAGCTCTGCTCTAAACTCCGGTTTGTTCTGTATCCCACTGGGGATTGAAGCAGTTATTCTGGCAAAACATGAATTCTAAGTTCCTTAGAGATGACTCAAGGAAGGTATTTCAGTTAAAGTTTCTTCAGAGTTGCCTATTTGACAAATAATTCAATATTTTTAGCTTTTAGGAAAATGTCTGTAGTTTAATTAAATATTTTAGATTAGAGAAGGGTTTTCTCTGCTCTTGAGTTGCTGTATTTAAGCAACTTTTGAACTGAATTAGAAATGTGTTTTGAGTCTCTGGTAACTTTGGCCCTTGGGCGTTCTCCACCAAAATACATTTTATAACTCTGTACTAATAAATGCGACAATGGTAGAATAACTTTATTTAATGTATTTGATATAGTGATATTTTGGGTGTGTAAAAATTCTTTGGTTGTAAAGCATTTTCCTCAAATTAAGTAGCTACAGTAAAAAGAATGATTATTCATATGTTACAGAAGGAGAAACTGAAACAGAATGACAAGCCAAAAAACATTAATCATGTAGTAATTTTGCAGACCTATTTAAAGCATTCATTTTTCAAGGATGTTTGGCATCTACCTGGCTTTAGTAGTTCTGCGTAGTCCTCCAAAACTTGTGTCAACAGATACTGAACAACAAACAGTGGAAGTATAATGTATAAATTACTTTTTCCCTGCCAGTACATATTTCATTATCCTAGTCCTGTTTTCTAACAAGCAGACCATTCTTTTCTGGAAACCTTCAATGTTTCACTTTCAGTGGTGATTCTTATGAAGTTACCTTTCAAAGTTTAGTGGTTCTGCAGCAACTCACCATTCTATGGTATCTACCAATACAACACTTTTAACACTTTCATCAGAATGTTTTTACCATCTTTTTAAGTTGTAGTGGGCAACATTCTATTTAAAAATTATCTTGGAACTTGATAACTCCATTTAGAAAAAAAAATAGAATTTTATGTGTATTTTTTCAAAGCTGCTAAAGCCAACTAAAGCAAACTTTCTGAAAATTTCTTTAGAAGAACTAATTCCTGGGGTAAATATCAGTTAGATTCTCAAAATATGCCATGGTTGCATTGGTAATCAGATAGTGAGGCTCCTACTGGTCTTTCCAACAGGTGGGTGTTCATATGATAGAGTCCTCTGTTTAGCAGTCCAAAGATCTTTTCAAGAAGAAATAGATTTTTTTTGTCCTAAACATGTTATTCTTAGGAGGTGGATTTGCATGTTGTGAGCAATAAATTATTGAAAAGCACTCTAATGGTTCACTTTCCATTTGTAACAAATCAAAGACTGAAGAAGAAATTGTATTACAAATATTTCTGAGAAAGGGTCTTCCTCATTAAAGAAAATTTGTTTGAATTCTAATGACAAAAACTACAATTAAGTTAAATGAAGTATGAAGTGAGTAGCAAACAAAGTGGCAGAATACTTGTAGCTGGTGAGAAAGCAATTCAATAAAAGAGTGACATTAGAAATTACTTTGCAAATATTTATGTACAATAAATTTACTTAAATTGAAAACCATCTACTCTTGGAAGGAACTTCCTTTTCAACAGTTGTGATTTGGCAAAAATAGCCCTAGGGACATTATGTCCTGACATTGTTGACAAGCGTGAAAGTCCTCTGTATGTTCTCATTCCTAAGAAAACAAACTGGCAGTTCACATTCACTTTCATTCTCAGCTTGTGTCTCCTACTAGGATCATAGCTAAAACGTGCTGGTCTTTCTTTGGCTTTAGGATAAGAACTGTTGCATGTAACTTCTTCATCTTTGGTCATCTGACAGGACCTGTAACTGCTCATCCTTCTCCCAGCTGTCTTCCCTAAGCATCTTCTGATCTTCCTGCCTGATAACCTTCTTCTGTTCCATTTCTACTTCAGAGCTTTAAATTTCAGGTTTAAAAATTTACAGATTTGTCACAAGACTTTTCCCCCCACCAAATGTCATTTGCAGACATGGAAAAAGAAAGGAAAAAAAGAAGTGGTTTTCTTCAAGTGTTGAACAAAGGCTTTAATAGGAATAGAGAGAGAAAACACCTTCAAAGTTACACTGGCTTTAGTTCTGCTTCACTAGAGGTCCCTCTGTCTAGAGTTTATCAGTTTTACTCCTAATGTTTAAGTAAACAATACACCTGTCCTTACTTGTATCTGCCAAAGACAGGGTGACTATATAGTACCTAAATTCAGAATAGAAAAAGTCGTATGGAAAAAAGACATCTGTCATACAGATAAATATTTTTGAAGTTTTGAACATTGGAATTAGGATTTTTTGAGTGTTAATTACTTAAATACACAGAAAAGCACAAAGCAAAGTATTCAGGTTTCTAGGTGTATGTCTAGTTCCCAATCAAATTCAATAGCACTTGTGAAAATGTCAGCAGTGACATAGGGCTACCTAAAATCCCTGTGTACCTATGGAGCACACGGATAGTCAGTTATTCTCAGAAATATACTGAAGCTTACTTAGCTACTTAGTTACTTAGCTCCCTGTAAAGTTAACTCTTTATGTTATTAATGACAAAGAACAAAATAAAACAAATACACCCCAAGTAAGAAAATCACCCAACAGAAAGCCTGAATTATTTCTTATTCATTGAATGACCTCTAGTGGTCATTCATCACAGCTTTTACAGCAGTTGAAATGCCAGCTCAGAACATGACAGAAGAGATGCGCATTTTTTGCAAAATATAGAGCACGAGAATCAATTTTTTTTCAAAATCATGCACTATGAAATTTTCTCTATCTCTGCCAATGTTAAAATCATATTTTATTTCATTTTATAAAGTGAGCCCTGGGAACTCTGCAGGAGTTTTAAGCCAGAGTTCCAGCACCTGCATTGCCCCTTGCTGTTTTCTTTTTGCAAGCCAGAACCTCCCTCAATCTTTGAAATCTCCCTCAACCTCTCTGAAGTTTGTCAGAGATACCCTTCTGTCATCCAACACAGCCTTGAGTGTATTCTGTTACCTTGATAACCTCTGGTCAGCTTCTGATAACATCACTGTATTACCTGAAAAGGGCCACCAACCATCATCTCTCACTGCTGGCCAAAGGAGACCACTTCATTCTGAACACAGATGGCACACGGAGTGAGTGTATCTGTCTAAAGAGCAAACTCAGCAGATGTAATACTTGCAATATAATTGGGAAGAGAGCTCTAATCCTCAGCATTGTGGGACATGAAAAGAAGTCTGAGTTAAACATTCAGCAATATGTCAGAAAACAAATGGTATTCTCATCACTCAGGGGTTTTATCAGCATTTCTGCTGATCTTTTTGTGGCTTCTTTAAACAGTTGGGCCAGATTGTTCTGCTGGACATGCATATCAGTCCAGACATTAAAAGCTTTTGCTAAAGACAGAAAATAGGTCTGAGAAATATCTCCTCTACTCCTATCTTTCTCAGCTATGGGTGTTATACAGGACTTCTATTTTATTTGTACGTAAATGAGCATATCATAGCTGCAACCCAAGCTGCATTACAGGTGAAGTATCCACATGATGATTTTGTTAATCTCAGGTAGCTTTCGATAGTCTTTGTATAGCTTTTCTGCTATACAAACCTAGTAACAGAGGAAGACTAGCTCCTCCAAGAGGAGACCAGTGAATAAGGAATTTATAGTTAAAAGCCTTTAGAGATTGCTTCACAGCCCTACTTCCAGTATTGAGAGCTACTTGAGAGGCACTTGAACAAAACATTTAAAAGGCATTCTGAAATTCTTGCTTACTAGAATAGTGTCAAAAGAAGAATGATTTGTGTGAGAAATAAAGTTTGGAAACTATGCTGACAGAACAGTGATGAGCCTTTTCTATGTAGGCAGCACAGTCTACATTGAAGATGTTTTTTTCTCTAAAAAAGAAAAAAAGAGCAAAAATGCAGACAGTCTGTATGACTACCTGAGTTACACTGCTCTGGGTATTTTGCAAGGAAAAAAAAGAGAATAGATGCATTTGTACATGAGCAAGAAATTTCATCACAATTTGATCAGATGGCTTAACAAAGGAGCAATTCCAGTATTAAAGGAATTTCTCCCCTAATTTCTCATTAATTTTATTGTAAGTGACAACAGTAGGTGGATTCTAGAGAATGCTTCATTAATACTTTTTATCTTCCTAGAAATAAGAGGACATGCATCTTAAAGGTAATATTTATAGCTAAAGCATTTCTGGGCTCGTATATCAGTTGTATACAAGTAGATGGTCAGCCTTTAACCATTAAACCAAAGTAGCAGAGAATACTTTGTCTCTAGTCTGTAGTCAAGTCTAATTCAGACATTCATTTTATCTTAAAATTGATGTCTAGAAGCTACTCAAAATAATCTTATAGAATCACAGAATCCCTGAGGTTGAAAAAGACCTGTAAGATCATCAAGTCCAACTGTTAACCCAACCCAATCCTGCCATTTAACACCACTGAATCACGTTGCCAAGTGCCACATCTCTGTGTTACTTGAATACTTCCAGGGATGGTAATTCTACTACACGTCTGAGCAGCTTGTTACAATGCCTGAGAAGCTTTTTGGTGAAGAATTTTTTCCTAACATCCAGTATTTTTTAACATCCTAAAGCTTCATTTATCTCTGTTGAAACAGCTTGATTTCTCTCTGTTGTTTGGTGAAACACTGTAGTAGAACGTAAATATCAGACAAAATTTTTTTTAGTATTATAATTAAATATTTTTTCTTTGAAATGCTGATTTTTCCACTGAAAATTTGCACATTTCTTTGGAATATAACCCAAGAAGAAATCTTCTTGTCTTGTTCCTAATATGATCAGTTGCTCAGATTTTACTGGAGATTGAAACTGTATGGTACCATGTGTCTCTTTTAAATAATACACATTGGAACTCTTACTATATGTTTGGGATTGATTGGTATCAGATAGTATAATTGGCTATGCAAAAGCTTACTCAGCAGAAAATTGTTTCTATGTAACTATCCCTATGTAGAATTGAAAGGATTTCCCTGAGTTGGTCCGGTCACCATGTCCTTAGGTACAATTTGCTCTGGGCTGAGAGTCCTTCTTCAGGGGTATTGTGTGGCTGCAGAGTACTTTGCCTAAAACTTCATCTGTGCTCAAAGACTGTTTTTTTCCCAATCTTCATATCAGAATCCAACACAGTTTCTTTAACTAGTCTCTGTGCTGCCTATGAAGATTCTAGTACTTCCTTTTTAACAAATAACTCCATTTTTATGTAACTTCCCTTTGTGAAGCTAAGCCCAAATTAGTGGATATTTTGTGTTTATTGCTCCTTCAAGACATTAAATCCAAATTTATTATTGTCATTTTAGAGAGTAACTCTTTGACAGCTCCTAGATATAACAGGATAGTCAACAGAGGAATGCTCTCAATTCATTGTTCCACGGCAGTGTGCTGGTTCTCTTTCCATGCTTGGGAGAGCATTGCATGGGAGATTTTGCCCTGGCTCTGTCACTCTTTGTCATGAACAGAATACAGCCAGGGACCATCTGTTGAACAGTTACTTGCAGGGCAACATGTATAACTATTAGTCAAGCCTAAATAAATGACTGCAATTTTTGAATTTCTTAGTTACATTGTATTAATTCCATCAGACCTTCACATTGGCTGAGAGCATTTCTAACTATTTTTCTTGATTTCAGAGACATCATCCACTTCGCGTAAGTATTTTAAGCTTTTAATCACAATACCAATACATGCTTTTAAGCCAACACCTTTGTTTCTACAGAAGGATGTCTTTCTGATATAGCAGGAGTAAATACTGATCCACAAAGAGGGTCTTTTTATTTCCTGTTTAAACTGTCAGTGAACAAACACGCTCCAGACTTTGAACAGCCTAATGTTTTTACAGTAAATGCAACTCCTGTGATTACAGCACCATTTCCGCCTATAACAGTTAAGTGCTAAAGTACTTCCTTTCTTGAATTATTATAAATGGACTAATATTTATACAGTAAACGCCACTCCTGTTAGCATGACATCATCTCCACCTTAAGATTAGCACCCAACTGCTAAAGCAGTTCCGTTCTGGAAATAAGAACCCGAGAACTTCTGGTTCTAAATCCTCAGTAAGAGACATCTCCTAGAGCGCAGCAGGGGATGAGCTTTGTTTGTTGGGGAAATGTGTGTCACAGAATAATGCGACAGCCACTTCGCACCTTTCCCCGGCCCCAGCTTTCCCGAGAGGCGTAGCAGCCTGTCCTCTGTGCATTAAGTGGAGAAGGTGGGGAGGACCACACTCAAGAGAGAACATCTCCGCTATGCCGGCCGAGCGGAACGCTGCAGTGCAGAGCGGGTGGGAAGCACACCATCAGTGAGGCTGGAAAAGACCTCTGGGATCATCGAGTCCAACCTGTGACCGAACACCACCTTGTCAACCAGACCGTGGTACCCACTGCCACATCCAGTGCTTCCTTGAACACCTCCAGGGACGGTGACTCCACCACCTCCCTGGGCAGCCCATTCCAGTGTCTCACCGCCCTTTCGGTGAAGAAATTCCTCCTAATGTCCAACCTACACCTCCCCGGCGCAGCTTCAGGCTATTGCCTGTCGTTATAGCTTAGGACTATGTCCTCTTGAATGAAGCGAGCTGCGTTCGTGGGCGCAGGGCCGGGCCGCGGGCGGTGGCAAGGACACGGACATGGGCAGGGACAGGGGCATGGACAAGGGCAGGGATAGGGATAGGGATAGGGACACCGACAGCCACAGCAGCAGAGCCGGCGGCAGCGGAAGTGGCGGCGGCCGTCCCCCCGCGCACGTCACGGCGCAGCGCAGGCGCGTGGCGGGGTTGCCGTGGCTCCGTCTCCCCTCAGCCACCGCCCTCCTTCCTTCCCTCCCTCCCTCCATCCGTCCCTCCCTCTCTCCGGCCGCCGGGACGCGGCTCCTCCCTGCACCACCTTTGGCCGAGTCGCGGGAGTGCGCAGACGGCACAGCTCTTCGGCGGCAGCGGCTTCATCCGCGCCGAGCATCAGTCGGGAAGGCGCGTCCTCCTCCCATTCCACCTCTTCTCGCTGCCCCCGCGGCCATGGAGCTGCCCGAGAGCCAGTGCAAGAAAGTCAAGCTGAGCAACAGGGTGCCGAGCTGGGTGAGCGGGTGGGCGGGCTGTGCGCTGGTGGGCAGGTGGGCGTGCGGGGGCAGAGGAGAAGGGAGGAAGAAGCGGCCGAGCGCCGGGGTGATGTGGCAGTGGGCGGCAGCGGGAGCCGTGACGGGGGGCTCCGTGCCCTGCTCCCCGCCCGGGCCGGGAGGGATGCGGGGCGGGGGGCGCGGCGGTGCGAGCCCGGTCACGGAGCGGCGGCGCCGGGGCCCGAGGGCAGCGCGGCTGAGGAGCCCCGCGGGGCGGCCCGGGGTGGCTGTGGGGAAGGGCAGGAAGCCCCTCCGGAGAGGACCCGGCTTCTGGAGGTTTCATCCCTGCCTCTTCCGCCGTGAGCCCTCGGCTTCCAGCGTTTTGGAAGAAGGAAGACTTAAGAATGCGATGTACAATGTGGCCATTCATAAACCTGGGTTGGCCAAAGACTGGGGTTCTTTGTATAGCGGGTGTTATGTGGAAAACTGTCGAGACAGGGCTTAAAAAAATCTAACCAAAGCCTTCATTCTTGTTCATAAAGATGGGGGAAGATCGGTTTACAGCAAAGACCAAAATGCAGCTATTTAGAAGAGACATTGCAGGCCTTTGAGAACATTTGATACCTCTGATGATGCAAGGCAAGCGAAAAAAAAAAGTATGATTTCTTTCAATCAATGCTGAGTTGAACCAGGCGAGACTTAAGATCCAGAAAACATTTGATATGAACGTAACAGTGCAAATCAGTCTTTGAAGTCTTGCTGTGAGTAGTGCAGGCCACAGCTTTCCTGGTAAAAGCAGCTGTTGCCTGAAAAATGGGGAGGTTGGTATCGTACTGTTCTATGTATCGTATGGTTCTATCGTACTACGGTAGATGTGCCTGTTCAAGCCTCTTCCACCGTGTACAAGCTCAAACTTGTTTACATTAGAGAGTAATCGGTAAGTTACATTCTTTCAATTTCCACTAGGAAAAAGCAAACTCAGATGTTTAGAAGTTAGTGAAATAGACGATGCCTGTGTGGGGTTAACAAAGTGTATGCAAAAGTTACTCTGTATCATTTCCATAGCCATCAGCAAAGCCGAGATGGATTTGTCCAAACCAGGGAAATTCCTCAACAGACGTTAAGTGTTTGCTGAGTTCAGTTGAGGTTTTCAGCCCCCTCTATGCTACGTGGCAAGCAGAGGAAGTCTTCCGCTTCTCCCTTTTTCTTCGGAAGATCTCAACTGAAATGCTCTTTATAAACCAATGAGCTTCACCAGCAACAAAAATGCAGCTAATTCACACGCTCCACAGGCAAATGTTCTGGCACTTCTGGCTCTGCATCTGTTCATCTGAGAGCAAAGTCAAAGTGACTTACCCTGATGGAATTGGCAGCCCCGAGGAGAGTAGGCAGAGCCCTGTCCTTCAGAATTTCTCTGTGCTTCCAGTGCTATACAGAATACACCTCTGTCTGTGGAAATGTCCTTGCCAAGCCCACCTCTGAGCACAGCAAACTCCCCAGTTACAGAGCACAGCACAGCCTCAGACACTGACATTACACTGGCTTGACAGGGAGATGTGTGGAGCACTTTCTTTAGAGTGGTTTGGATTCCTAACACTACTGAGCTGTTGTGTCAGTTTGTAGGTGACTCCGAATGAGACCTTGCTCCAATTCTTGTTTCTGAGGGCATATTCAGTGGAGTAATTCTGGCTTCATTTTTTATCCATCCCCTCTGATGCCAGCCAGTGAGTCCCCTCCAGCACTGGTAAATAAGCTGTCTCTGCCTTTGGTCATGCTGGTACTGCAGCAGGCGGCAGGCAAAGACACACTCCTTAATATTATCTTTACCACTGAATTGCTTGTATCCACAGTACTGTAGAAGATTCTGGGTGATTTTTGCTGCTGTGATCTTTCAAACTGTCCCAGCTTTAGAGCATCTGGCAAAAGGAAGCTAGTCTATGTCAGTGGCAGGAGAGCATGCATTTGGCAGATCGGGTGGTGCTTCATGCACAGGTGTTGAAGTGCCTTATTGTATTGGTATCACTGTGGCCAACTGCTTTCTAGGGGGCAATAATTGTAAGGATCCAAGTAAGAATTCTTGTTGTAGATGGGAGAAAATGTAATGCTGTAGGTTATGGCAGAATATGGATTGGGGAATTGTTAAGTTTTTAAAAGACTAAAAGATATTATTGCTCAGATATAATTTCTGGGCTTGCCCTTCTTTCCCAAGCACAGTTGTCCAAATCAAAGCACAGATTTTCAAACCAGAATTTGAGAAAGTAACTAATGGAACGTATTCCTGACAGATCTTTGGGTCCTGAAACCTCATATAGATGTGTGGGTATAGCCTCTGTGGTAGCTGAATTTTTGTGTTGGAACCATGTTTGTTTTCCTTGCTTCTGTTTGTATATAGACAAAAAAAAGGGCACTGTTCCATGCGCTTGAGTTGCTGTTTGGCTATTGAGCAGAACACTTTGCAGGGAAAAAAAAGAAAACTATCATTTGGTTATCAATGCTGAATAATAAATGTAATTAAAATGTGTTGTTATTGGGGTATCCCTGGCTTATAAGAGGCACATGGTGAGCAAGTTAACAAATGACCTAAAGATCGTCTATTATGGCTGGGGAATGAGAAAGGCCTTGAAAGTAAGACTGCAATTCAGAGGGAAGGCTGCATGTGTTGCTTTTGCTAGCTTATGGGAATTCTTAGCTTGGGGAGCCAACACTGTCATCTTAGAGCAGAAGGATATGGAATTAGTTGCAGTTTCTTTGGTATATATGGTTTGTATGGAAACCATGTCCGTTGTTTTTTGATACTTCCAGCTTCAAGCTGTCCCAAGTTGGTGCTGCAGCTTGGGGAGTCTCTGCTTGCCATGGAAAGATTACTTCCTTCCCCAGAGGTCTCGCTTTGTGAGAACTTAAAATTTGATATTGATTGTAGAAGTACAGTTGTAGCTGATAGGTAAAGCTTTGTAAAGGAAAGGCCTGGTAAGATCATGGCTCCGGCCTGTTACTTAGCCTCAGTAGAAAGGGACTGTGGGAGTGTGACTCAGCTAGACCGGAGGAAGTGAGGCAGGCTGCGTGAATGCCTCATGCCCGCACTATGGTGTATGGGGATTGGTTAAAATGGGTTTGTTCTTTAAAACTGTGTAAACTGACAGTCGACTAATGGCTTAAAAAGGCTGGGTTTTTTGTCAATAAAGTTCCTCCTTTGCACCTGCCTGGGGTCCCCTCATCGCTCCATACCGCCACGTACAATATTTCATTGTTACTTGGAAGTAATGAAGAATACATTCAGCTTATGCCAGTGTATATGCCATCTGTCTGTTGACCATAGAGCAATTAAGCAATAATCTCTTCTTTTGGCTGTCTTTGGATCTTGGCATTGCAGCTTGGGTTTGCTTTCCGTCATCTGGATGCCTGTGTGTTCTTGCATCAAAGGTGTTTGGCACTGATAGTCTGATTTGGCTTTGGCAATAAAAAAATTATAGATGTAACTGGGCAAAACATCAAGAAAGATAAGTAAAAAAAAAGGGTCATCTCAGGAAGTCTGTATGTAGTGAAGTTGACAGAGTTAGTATTTCCTTTTGACCCCTATCATTCTTTCTTTTGTTCCTGTGGTTCCTGGATGTCTGTAGTAATTAATTTTCTTGGTCAACTACCTGCAAAGCTAAAATTTACCTTCATGCCAGAAAAAGTAAACAGCGGAGGTATCCTTCCTTCTTTATCATTGCAGCTCTCCAGTGCACATCTAATGAAAGGATTTCTTTAATGCCACTTTTTTTACTTCAATACAAAGACGTTTGCCTGTTAAAGCAATTTTGATTTCATGTGCGAAATGAACCCGCTTAGTGGGGGAGAAGAAAGGAAGGATATGTCAGCATCCTCAGCTGCCATTACTGCTGTAATGAAACGCAGTGGACTGAAGCACTATTTCTGTTTAATGTGGTGAAGTAGGAGGGGAAATATTAAGATGCAGTGTTTGTCTACATAATGCAGAAGCAGTGTGTTGCAGGGTGGAAGACATATTTTTGTGGGGATATCAGAGTGGAAATATCCAATGGTTGTAGAAAAAGTAGATAAACCTTGGTGATTAATGCCCTCTTTTTCATTAGCCCCTTTACAAAAATGTAGTGTGTCCTTTCAGCAGTGACTACTATAGTGAACGTAATTAGGCTTAGAATTTTAAAATAGCTCTTTCGAAGAGTACTTGCTCATCACATTGAGTTTTTCTATTGCATGTTTTCTTATGTTTCATTTCTTTTAACATTGTTAATATAGATCTCCAAGGTGAGCGATGTTTTGATATAGTGTAAAAGGAAATGACTATTCTTTATGTCTGATATAATTTTGGGTGGCCATTTAATTTCATCAGTTGATAGTCATCAAATTTTATGTGCAAGAATTTGAAGACTGGCTAAATAGTTTAAGAGTATGAACATTATGTGCCAGTGAGTATGTTTTTGTGCCACATCAATATTTGTAGTAGGTGTGTATGTCAGGGATAGTAGTTAAAAACCAGAGTTGTTGAAGATCCAGTGTTGAGCTTGTTCAGTTTTTTTTGCTCAGTGCTGTGGGAAAATCATATGGAAGCAAATTATTTAATAGGAAAGTGGACATAATTAGGGAACTACTTTTTTTTTTTTTTCAGCAATAGAGAATGACTTGCTAAATTATTAACTTTTTAGAGCACCTCTATAAAAAGTGGTTTTCTATCAGAAGATAAGGGGGATTTGGGTACTGCTTTGCCCAGGATTAGTACTGAGCTCTCTTGTTTGTGCGCCTGCACACGGATACAAAAGGTGGGGCAGCTGGTGACCAGCAGGTGTGTTTTTGAGTGCATGCAGACTCTTTGGGCACTTTAACCTTTAGTCTTAGATGCCTGCTTCTGAAGTACAGGTGGATTATTGTCCCTCTGCTCAGCTTGCTGGCTGCTCCACTGCATTTGTGTGCCTTGTCCTCTAGCAGTCAATTGGCCTTTTCCTTGCTGTGATTTCTCATCTCTGCTAAGTAGATATTAATACTCTCTTCTTCATAAAAGTTGTGTCTTTTTCATCATTTTAAGAATACCTTTGGCCTGCTTCCTCAGGGTTTGTTGTGTTTTGTAAACCTAGTGTAATACCCTGATTAGTTTCATTGCTGCTTTCCTAGTTCTGGAAAAGAGAGAAAACTGATGTAACTTATGGAATAGGGACTGGAAGAGGTCTCCTTGGATGAGACATTTGACCTCCAGTGTAGGAGTCTGGTAATAGACTCATTGCCAGGCATCAAAAGCAAAGCATGTGTGGGTTTATGTCTTAATGTAAGAGATAGTGGCATGGGATTTGTGCTTTGAGACTGCTGTTTATCCAGTGCCTGGTACAATACAGTACAACTGGAATTAATGAGAGGGAATGTAGCTATTACTGTATTAGTTTGAATGGCTGAGTATATTCATTATGCACTATATATCTATTAATTGAAGCACTTCAATTATTTTTGTTGGTTTTAACTCCACAATTTGTGCGTTTGCTCACTGTGATCTCCAATTTTATGTAGTGCATAATTGTTCCTACTATAAAAAGAGAGAGTGACTTTTTGACTTTTGGTTTTAGTCAGCTGTATTACAATGACTTTGTGCACAAACCAGCTTTGTTTTAGGAGATAAATTATTTGAACATAACATGATCAGCAAAGATAACTTCATTTTGTATGGTTATAACCCGTTTGCAGGTCGTGGTTTCTTCTGGGTTGGTATTCAGTCTTCATCTAATTTTAGGTGCTGGACTATCACCACTGAATTACAGAGTTATTGTATTTAAAACCTGAACATAGGTTCTTACTTTGTGTTTCTATTTGTATTAACTATGAGCCCAGCTGTGTATAGAAGTGGGGACATACAATCACACAAATTCATGATTTCCAATTAAGTTATAGATAAACCTTTGAATAGAAGAATGATGTAGCAGCAGTCCTTGAAGCCACAAGTAAATACCATATTTTTGTTAATTCTACTTTGTGGTGTCTCTCTCTGAAACTATGAACAGGTCTCTGCTAGTACTCTATAGAGGAATATAGTCCCTACCTTCTTTTATATTAAATATACTGCATGTTTTCTTTTTCGACTGGCACTGATACAATGATGAAAGAGAAGATAGTGCAATATGTTTGCCAGTGAGGGAAGCCAAAGCAGCTTTACAGATACTACTAATCCCTCTCATCCCTCACCCCCCACCCCCGTTCTTTTTTTAAAGTCTTCTCTTTTGTTTGATTGTTCATGCACGGTCTGGCAATCTAAGGTCTTGATCTTTTACAAACAAAGTTCATGTAGCCAGATACCATTAAAGTCTAAGACAATGCCAAGGCTGATCTTCCTGTGGGCTCTCTTAACTTTAGATTGTGAAATGTGTTTGACAGCAGTGTCACCTTATTGGAGATATTTGTAGAGCAGGTTATGATGATGAATAGTTTTAAGAAACTCTGTAACCAGCCTTATTTAAATTAAATTATATGAAAAAAATGCCTTATTTTAAAATAAATTCTTAAAAAAATTCCTTGAAATAGTAGTTCCTTTAAACATTTAGAGTCTGTGATAACTATCTCTTGTCTGGAGACTGATGATGCCATACATAAAGGCACTTGTTTGACTGAAAATTGGAAGAGACATGCATAGTTTGCAGTGAAAAGGACTCTTAGGAGTTAAAAATGAGTCACACAGCCAGTGCCACCAAATTTGTCAGGCTTGATTTGCCCTTAGTGAAGCCAGGTTGGCTGTCACAAATAACCTCCTTATTTTCTGTGTGTCTTAGCATAGTTTCCAGGAGCTTCTGCTCCATGATCTTGGTGGGCAGAGAAGTGAGACTGGTGGGTTTGTAGTTGCCCAGGTCTTCCTTATTTTCCTTTTTAAAAACGGGCTTATGTTCCTCTTTATCCAACATCACCAGACTGCTGTGACTTCTCAAATAGGGGTAACATGGGTAACCATGTCTCCCTTTTCCTTCCAGAGATGGCCCACATTTTCCCTAGTCTTCCACGCTCTGTAGGACTCCTTTTTTTGTGTTTGAGTGTGTCCAGGAGTTTCTTGTTCATCCATGCAGGTTTCCTGGCTTTTTTTGCCTGACTTCTTGTTTGCTGGGATACATCACTCCTGAGCTTGGAGGAGGTGATCCTTGAATATCAACTCATTTTCTTGGGCCCCTCTTACATTCAGGGCTTTATCCCATGGTACTGTACTAAGCAGATCCCTAAAATTACTTGAATAGAAGTCAAGGTCTAGCAGTTCTGTCTATTTTATAGTTGATATTTCTTAAACAAGTTTTATTTGAAAGTAGTAGTTGATTAACTTTTCAGTCCCAAGCTTGAAGTAGCACAAGGGATGTAGTTGGCTATGGGTGACTGTTCTAATTTCCTGTCTCCTTTGGTCCATGCTGGAGCTGATGGAATGAGTATTGCTTTTTACTGCCATTCCATTTTTCTGTCTCCAAGTCTTTCTTTGTGCCTGTGAATGAATTTGTTTGCGTTGCCAACTCACAGTGTATCAATCAAAGACTTAATCAACTTCTTCTTTTACAGGGAATGCAAAGGGCAACCAATGTTACCTACCAAGCTCATCATGTCAGCAGGAATAAGAGAGGCCAAGTGGTAGGAACAAGAAGTGGTTTTCGTGGATGCACAGTCTGGTTAACAGGTACAGCCATGGATTTCTGAGGATCCTTTTGTTTTAGTTACTCTTTTGAAAAGCTACTTAGCTGTAGCTCTTTTTTTGCATGCAAAGTTGAATGTTTGTGAAATCTGAGACCTTGCTGCAATTTTATTACTATTTTTAGGTAGACTAGCAGGAAATTGCTTTGGGACAAATAGTAACTTGAGAATGTATTTTATTCAGTGCTCTGGGAGGGTTGTTTTTTTGGTACTGTCTGCTACTTCTGGTTGAGTTTGGGAATGTATGGGGCTTTTTGTTTGTGTGTTGCTTTTTTTTTTCTCTTTGTTTTAACCAATTCTGTCTGTTTGTACTGTCCATTTTATCTATTTTGAAATAAAATGCAACTTTTTTTTTTTAAGAGTCTGTACTTCTGGATCTTCTGTAAAAAAGATCTCTTCTCTCTGGATTGTTCTTGTCTCCTTGGTTTGAAATAACATTTTAACATAAATCTGTGCCTTTGGACAGCAATTGCATGTTTAGGCAATGCATACTGGGAGTTGTTTTTGAAATCAGCTCTGTGGGGTTTTTCTTGTAAATAGAGGCAGTAAATACATTCTGGAAGACGTTTTTTGTTACGTAACAGTGAGGGAATTTTTTTGTTCTGTCTTTTGAAGTTTTTGGAAGCTTTAAAATATTTCCTTTAAATTTTTTTTTTAGTTAAAACTGGTAATAAAAAAATTTAGCAAAATACGTCATTTAATTGGTTGTAAACCATTTAGAACATTGTTGTATTGCAACATAAAAGATCTTCGCAGTGTTAGAGAAACTTACTACATTAAATACAACTGGTTTCCACTAGTGTTAGTAAACGTGTGTGAAATGCAAAGCAGTCGTTGATAACAAACTGCTGAGAGCCATTCCAAAGAGATTTGATACAGTGGCTTGCTGTCATGTATTTCTTTGGGAAAAGAATGGAGCCCTTTCTCTCCCTGTTTCCATCACATAGCTCCAGCCTCTCTCTCAGTGCTTGAATGATCTGGTGGGCTGCCTTCCCGTTTCTTCTGGTAATTCATTAATATAATTTTGAAAAAGGTCATGATAAAAATGTTTTCTCAGTTATCTACATGGCAACATTTTCCAGTCAATGTTCTTTTTAAACAAATGTAATCTTAATGCCAATTTCCTACTTTTTCAGGAAGGAGGGTGGTGGTAAGTTATCAAGAATGTGTGTGGGAAGCTAGGTTATTGAAGGTGTTTGAGCAGTAATGTGAAAGGGTGAAAAGCACTGTAGGCATTGAAGTAAGCAATATTAACCATTCTAGAGCTGTGCAAACATGAGTTTCAAATTTCTGATAGGTATTAGTATAAAAGCTGAAATATTGGTACACTCCAAGATTCTCTCACTTTGTCAGCACTCAAGGAGTGGGAGTGTATGGAAAGATCTTTCAGGCATTGCTTTTCATTTTTCAAGGTAGCCTTTATTTGAGAGCTCTATTTTAATGAATGTTGAGTCATAGGGTCCTAGTAAAGAAAACTGAGGAATGTAGCAAAAATACGGAAAAACATTGCTTTCATGTGTAAAATAATATGCAATTTTTAAAGTGTAAGTTATTTTAAAGACTTGTCAGCTTCAAGACTGTTTTTAAATTCATTAATGTATAACCTTAACTTTTGCAATTCAGTACATGTTGGAGACCAAATGATGTGTGAAAAGCTAGAGCGTTTTAGCAAATAGGGGACAGAAACAGCAAGTCAAAGACTGCATCAATGAGAAGTAAATGACGAAGTTGCTGAAATCTTATTTTGGACAGTTGTGCCTATTTTCTGTGATGGGGGTGTACTTATTTTGGACAGTTGTGCCTATTTTCTGTGATGGGGGTGTACTTAACTGCTGCCAAAAAACACTGTTCTGTTTTCTGCCTTGTGTTCCTTCTCTTGCCTTGCACATGCTGTACTGCTTGCCCAACTCAACACTGAGCTGATTCAACTTGGGAAATCATCATTGAACTTACCACAGCCTCCCCACACACACACAAAAGGGAGAAAAAGAAAAAGGGGAAATACCCCATGGGTGGGGGGGGGAGCGAGATTAGCAAATTGAGTTGGCTAATGGGCACCAGAGGAAGCAATGCAATGACTCCTTTTCTTTAAGTTACCCTGAACACCCTAAGCTGTCAAGGTTTCCTTTGCACTTTGTGTTTTCTTAGGACACGCTTTTTTAGCATGGTTGCTATCCTTTGCCATAGATGTCTTGGAAGTAACACCAAGCTGCTGTTTTGTGTGATTTTCTTTGGTTTTTTCCATTCTTTGAAAGTTAAGATAAATCTTAATCACTACTAATAAAACCATTTTTCTTCACCCAGTAGCACTACTGTTTTTATGCTACCATTACTCTTTTTTATTTTTCTCACTCAAAGGTAAATGTCACCTTATGAAGATCTGATGGATCTTGTGCTCCATTTACAAATTGACTTCTTGGTATAAGCAGAAGCATGTGCTCCAGATAAACTGAAATCTAGTCTGGAAAAATTATTTAAATAAATTTCCAAATTAAAGTGAACAGTGGACTTTTTAGGGCCTGCAAATGTTTGTTGCCAAAGATTCTAAATTAGACCAGAGTTTGATAGTACAATTTTCTTTTCTTGTTGCTAACACATGCTGGTTAGTGGAGCATCACTGCTGTGTGTGAGTCTTGAGTGAGTCAGTGGTGTCTAATTCAGTGCTGTCATTCTGCAAGGAGTAAGAAGAGAGTGTGATTTTGGCCTGATCCCATTTCTTTTGTTGACTGAAATTCGCTTCAATGTGAGATCTTCCTCTTATATAAATGTAACATCGTAACTGTGTTTGGTTTCTGTATTGTTTGCTCAGGTAGTAATAATTGCCAGTAGCACTAGGGAAAGTGCACAATCTCTATAAGCAGCAGCAGCAGCAGAGCTCAAGGCCAAACTCTTACCTGCTTCAAATTGCACACTTAACTTTGTGCCTTACTCTCTCTCTATACTTATCGTCTGTGTAAAAGCCACTTGGCTTATATTCCGAGTAAGCTTATCTAAAAGGCATTGCTGCTGACACCTGTCACTTTGGGGTTTTCATAATATGCGTGTACTACAACTTGCCTTATCTTGTTTCTGTGCTTATATATTTATATTATTATTGAATATTTTAGGTCTATCTGGTGCTGGGAAGACTACAGTGAGCATGGCACTGGAGGAGTATTTAGTATGCCATGGTATTCCATGCTACACATTGGATGGTGACAATATTCGCCAAGGCCTTAATAAGAATCTGGGTTTCACTCCAGAAGATAGAGAAGAAAATGTCCGTCGTATTGCTGAAGTTGCTAAATTGTTTGCAGATGCTGGTTTGGTGTGCATTACTAGTTTCATCTCTCCTTATGCTCAGGTAAGTGTGAAAAACCTCTGGATGAAATGTAGGGAAAATACAAAATGCAAAACGTCACTCAGAATTCTAGTTACACAAATCCCCTTCTGAACTTAGCCGGAATCGAATAGTTACTTGTTTTTTTTGGTGACATTTGTGCTTTATGGAGGTGATTACTCAAAACAAAAATATTAATCTAAAATGTTTACATTAGTTCTATAACTGGAACTATCCTTCAGTCCATTAGACAGAATTATTACTCTAATATTACAAACAAGCTCAAATGATGTTCCAAGAAAGACTCTTAAAATATCTTGTTTGATCCGTGTAGATTCTAGTACTTTATAAATATGAAGACTGGGTGTACACTTAACCTGAAGACTCAGTTAAATTGCTTTTAAAAGCAATGTTTCCTTTAGAGAATACTTGGTTAGAGCTTTATTTTTCCCTTAAGCTAAGTGGCTTAAGGGAAAAGTGTTTTAATTGCCTGTAGGTTCTTTTTGCTTTATTTCATGTTGTGTATACAACATGACATTATATAATACTGAAAATTAACGTAAATCCACTTTCACATTTTTTTGTGAAGACCGTTTTCATTCATGCATGAGAACCTGAAGGGGAGAGACAGAAATGATGTGTGAACACCCAAGTATCTTGAAAAATGACCCAGAGACTTTAAGCTTAGGTGTTTCATGGTACGAGAATGTGTTATTTCTTTGGTTAGAGTGGTACAAACAGTTCTGATAATAATTTGGTGAACTCAAATCCTACAGTAAAAGTGAAGTCTCTGGATATGAGGAAAATAACTAATAAAATAAACAATATTTAATAAGAGAAGATTTTAGTGGATTTTGGAAGGCTTTTTTTTTCTCTGAATGAAAGTCACCAATATTGTCCCAATGCTTGGCAAGCCATAAAAATAATACAATAAAATAAAATAATACAAATAATACAATATTTTGACTACACAAGTCTTGTCAGATTAAGGAATGTAGGGAAAACGGGTGCTTCGGAGAGAAGGCTGGTTGTATCAGGAGCAGCAGGTAACACCTTCTCCTGGCTGTACTCAGCTAGGCAGATGTAATTCCTCAGACATATATGTACAGGTATAGAAAATCTTGCATTCTATTGGCTGGGTTTGGTTTGATTTTTTTCTAATAAATCAAGTTTAATGTAAAATACCTCACATCTTCCTGTCAGCTTTTACCATGTGATGTACTGTAGCCAAAGTGATGTAGCTTGCAGGGCATCAGTTAATCAAATCACATTTCTTTTTTCAAACTTTCAAAACTTGTTTACATTGTGCTGTCAGCTTCTTTAAAATGAAATTCAAAGGCAAAACCCAGTAATAATACGTGGGGGCAACCTTTTAGGATTTTTCTTCTGTTTTCTTTCAGGATCGTAATAATGCCAGACGAATTCATGAAGGGGCAAGTTTGCCTTTTTTTGAAGTATTTGTGGATGCTCCATTGCATGTCTGTGAGCAGAGAGATGTTAAAGGACTCTATAAGAAAGCCAGGGCTGGAGAAATTAAAGGTGAACCTAGATGTAATCACATCTTTCTGCATAAGTGAAACATTGGTGTAATTTGAATCCATGTAAGTGGATGTGCTCAAGTCTGAGTGTACCACCCTTAAAAAGAGCATGGATTCAGGACAGGACTGAGAAGAAAATTGGAATTGTCTTCTAACTCATGGAACTGACTAGTTAAGTGTGTAGGGCCGTAAAAGGGTAAAAGTGGCTAACCTCACACAGAAAAAACCTTGAGCACATTAAAGGTCGCAATAGAAACCACGTAATGATTGAGGATTAGTCTGTCTCCTTTGTGTCTCCATTGACCAGTTAAAAAAGAGCCTGATTCTTTCTAAAGTCTTCAAAGAATGGCATTAGTTGCTAGTTGCTGGTTTCTTCCAAAAAGTAAAGCAAGATCACTGTCTACCTGTAAAGACCATTAAGAACACTTCTGAAGATACTTTTACTTTTGAATCAGTGTTCTATTCTAGTGCCCATGAACATTATTTCCTATTCCCACCCTCAGGTCAAGATTTAAGTATAAACTGCAATAAGAAAAGCTCAGCTATGCAATCATACATTGCAAGGATTGTTTCAAGTTCTGCTTTGCTCTGTGTTGCATTATAGTTTGCAGAGGCTGATGATAACTAGCTCTGTATTTAGCAGCAAAGCAGTTTTTAAAGTAATCACTTTTGGGGGTGGAGTTTGCAGATGCTGTATGAATTCACTGTTAATCAAAAGTGATATAAAATTGAAGAAATCTAAGATGTTCCATATGAGTGGTTGCTTGATACTTCTAGTACTACAGAATATTTCATGTAACACCAGGAATAAATAAAGCTGAACTAAGATTTGTTCAAAATCAAAGCAAGATGGCTTGAGCTGACAGGATACAAAGATACAGTTCTGTACAGAATGCTTATTTGTGCTGTAGAATATCCCTAGTATTTTGTTAATTTTACAAGCCCCATAATGGAATTGTGTTCCTGTAGAAGTAGTAGTGAAGTAAACAGTGCCTGAGTAAGCTACAAGTTGGTGTAGCAGTGGCTGTATCTCATGACCTATCTGATATATGAAGGATGAAAATTAAACAAACTTGCCCGTTCACAATGAATGTCAGCAATTGTTATCTTCTTTTTCTCTGGCAATGGCAATGGGACACTTTCTTTGCCCTCTGTTCCCACTCCTCCAGTAATCAGATCCTTCTAAAGTACACAGGTTTTGGAAAAGATACCAGCCTTTCTTTATCGCATGGGGTACTGCAGTAATTGATATTTTTCTTAGGTGAGGAACTAAACTGCTTATTTTGAGGGTATTTAAATCTGAAGTGAAAAACAGGAGTTCTAATGTTTGCATTTGCACTTGTGGAGGATGCAGATGTTCAGTAGTTGTAGCCCAGCTGATACTCCTGATGCAGATCTGACCCATAGTGCTTATACTCTTTGCCTTTGGGCTTGATTTTTCCTCCTTGTTTATGCATGAGTGGTTAGAATCTCCACGATTTCAAAGCAGATTGCAAGCTGAGTAGGCCAGAGCAAGTGTCTCTGGTAGCTTGTACAGTCTGTGACAGCTACTATAACTATGATAAACATACTCATCAATCTGACATTAGCAGCTACCATGAGTATATTAGCTAAACTAATGTAATAGGTGTAGAAATTCCTTGCTTCAGAGTACTTCTTGGTGGTATGAGTGTAAATTTACATATATACATATGTATATGTATATATGGATGTTCATAATACTTTTTCATATTTTCTTTCTTTTTTTAAGAGCAGCAATCAGCTGATAATGAAGGTCAGTGGATGAATGACTAACTCTGGGTTGATATGCACAGTTCCTCTGCCAATGCTCTTTTCTTTAGTCACAGTAAAAATCAAATAGCTTCACCAAGACAAAAATGCTATGTATGCACTGCAGAATGCTGAAGTTTGATGCAGTCAGATAGTATGATTAGCAAAGGGTCTGATAAAGAAAAAACCCACTGACTTCCCAAAGAAATCCTGTATGAAAGAAGCTAAAACTCCATGTTCTTGCCTGTTGGGTTGGTTTATGTATAGAAAACTGTCTGTGAACAGCACTAAAATGGAGTCATCTTTTGGAAGAAGTCACCTAATATTTTTGTCTTATGTTCTGTAGGCTTTACTGGGATTGACTCTGAGTATGAAAAACCAGAAGCCCCAGAGCTTGTGCTGAAAACTGATTCCTGTGATGTGAATGACTGTATACAACAAGTTGTGGAACTTCTTCAAGAGAGGGTGAGCAGAAATGGAGACATATCTTAGAAACTTTTGTTTGAAGTATTTGTACCTGCAATATGAATGTAAGTGCTGGGAAAAACAAAGACAGTTTTTAAGAGTTAAAGGCTTATGCATCTTTCAATTCAGACTTTTAAACTTGTCCTATTGTGTGTTTCCTTTTTAAACCTGAACATTGCACAACATTGATCTCCAAGTGAAATAGATTTGGACGAGTGGAAAATTAATTTATATCAATAACTGGAAGGGAGAGAAGGCTGTCTCAGTTGTTGCAGAACCAACAGTGAGTGCTGACTTAAAAGTGCTAGCAACCAATTTTAAGAGTCTGAGTTTTTTATGTCTCTATAGTGTACAAGTTAATATATACTGCAGATGTGAAGAGACAGGCGTGCGTTTACACATGATTTAATCTCACTTAAATGGGGGCTGCTGTGCTTGTGTCTGCTTTCCCTTGTTTCCACTGTTTTTCTTGCACTAGTAAAAGTGCTCCTGCAATTGTGTAATGAGCAGCCCAGGAAGCTGATCTTCTTGGCATGGCTGAGTTGAGTTTATGGTTCATAGCTTCTGAAAAGGTGGGTCTATTTCCTTGTTCATGCCTGCAATCGACACCATCCCTTTTGAAGTCTCCGGGCCTTCTCCTGTTGCCTGATAAGTGGATTCAGCTCATTACCCAACCTAAAACACCCCACCCCCAACAAACCCCACACAGAAAACAAAACAAATAGACAAAAAACCCCCAAACCCAACACTAAAAGTGAAGGCAGCCAAGAGACGGCTTTATTTTCTTGAAACCATACCCCTAGAATATGCTAATCTTCATGTAGAAGAAGTGTGTTTCCTTACATTCTTGTCTATAGTCAGTGGGTAGTGGATGACATTCCAGACAACTATTTATTTTAATTGAAATACTCTTACAGACAATTACTCATGCTTTTTTATGTGAGTTGGATGTGCTGGAAATTTAGGGTATAGACAGTAGTTTGAGTAAAGCTCCACCAACTGTTGAAGTTGATACAAGCAAAAGACCTCATCGTGTAGCCAGTACGGAGTTAATTTTAACCCTCTGTGTAAGTACAGCTCTGGAGAAATTTAGTTTCTTGTATTGAAATGTTCAAGAAAACTCCTCATGGATGGCTACTTGCTCAGAGTTGCTCAGGAGATAAGACAGGGCAGAAAACCGTAAGAGACTTCTAGATTTTTGCCCAATTTCCCATCTGAATATTTTTTTTGAAGAAAAAAGGAGACCTGTGTAGGAGTCCTACCTATGAGAGGTGGCAGTTCCTGACTGGGGGACCCTGTGCCTCCTGCTCAGAACAATTCAGTGTGTTTCATAGTTGTAGAAATGAATGTCACATGTGCCAAGATAGTGATCCCTGAAGTCTTGCATTGATACGTAGTGCTCACTGCTGGCACCTCGCCCAGTCAGCTTTGTTGAAGGCACATTTAGCACTTTTTTCCTTTTCTTTGAAGATAAAAGTATCATGAATAGCAACATATCTTAGTGGTTGTTTAGTTCAATAAGAGACAATGAAATCAAGGCAAGGCTAAATAGGCACATCTTGTTTTAAGACCATATTAATGCTGTGCTTGAGAGTAGAATTTCTGTAGATTTCCTGTAGTTTGAACAAAAAGGCTTATAAGAAGGCTGAAGAAGGACTTTTTATAAGGGCATTTAGGGATAGGTCAAGGCTTTAAACTGACAGAAGGTAGTTTAGATTAGATGTTAGGAAGAAATTCCTTACTGTGAGCCTGGTGAGACACTGGAACAAGTTGCCCAGAAGAAGCTGTGGATGCCCCATCCCTAGAGGTGTTGAAGGCCAAGTCGGATGGGGCTTTGAGCAACCTGGTCTAGTGGAAGGTGTCCCTGCCCCATGGTAGGGGGGCTGGAACTAGATGATCCTTAAGGTCCCTGCCAACCCCAACCATTCTGTGCTTCTATGATTCTATGGAATAAATTTTTCAGCATTGTAAGAACGTTTGTCAGCATTATGAAAACTTGTGCCTGTGCTGCAGAGAAGACTACCTGCAGGCTCTACTGTAAATAACAAGAGCATAGCCAGGAGCTTGGGAAAAGTAATTTTGCAATTTTATGTGGTACTTGTGAGACCTTGTCTGGATACCTTGTCCGGGTTTGTGCCTTTTTCCCTCACCCCGAAGAAAACAGACATTGATGTGCTTCTGTGAGTGGAGCAGAAGGTCACACCCAGACAGTCAGTCTGGAGTATGTCACTGCACAAGGAGAGGCTATGGGGAAGCGGATTTGTTCAGCTTGGAGAAGAGAAGGCTAAAGGAGTTCTTGTTGCTCTTTCTATCATCCAAATGGGACAGTACAGGGAAGACTGATGAAGACTTTTCTTAGAGGTGCACAGAGGTAGGATGAGGGGCAGCAGACATGAGATGAAATATGGGAGATTAAAATTAGACATAGGGGTAAAAAACCTTTTGCTATAAAGATGATCAATTTTTAGAACAAGTTGCTATGAGTGTTTGTGGATGCTCTGTCCTTAGAGATATGAAATGCTTGATTGGCCAAGGTCCTGAGCAGGCTGCTGTAGTGGGACCAGTTTTGAGCAGGAGGCTGGACTGGATGATCTCCAGAGGCAATCAGCATCAGCAAAGAACCCACCACCCCAGTGTGGGGAGGCACATTTCCATAAAGCATCTAGTTTATTTATTTATTATTTTGCCATTTTTTATATGAATGCATTGAGAAATAATAGATACTGAGGAATATTCTGTAACTTGTCCTTTAGTAAAATTAAACTTTCAGTAAAATTGATGCCTTGGAATGGTCACTAGATGGCTTGCTAGCCTAGCATTTTCCTAATTCCTAAAATTCATGCAGTTTAAGGACGCATGGATTCCTCTTGTTGCGGGTTTTATTGTTTGGTTGTTTTTTTTTAATCTAAGTTGTTATTTTAAGCACCACTTTGATGTGTGCAAGGGAGTCTATGTTTACTTATTCTACAAGTTCTCTAAATGTCACTCAGTTGCTAGAACTGTCTTCAACCTTTTTACATTTGTATACTGAAGTAGGTTGTTGACAGAAACTGCATTGTGAAACCTTTGTTTTGCCCATTAGTGGGACACTAAAACCAGGATAATACTTGAAGAGATCTTTTTAATAGGCACGTTTATTTTAAGCTATTGATGGTTTGTAAAATTCGGCCATCCTATCCTGGTAATGAGCTAGGGTCCAGAGGGAAATCTTCTGTGAAGCAGCATAATGTGCACTCCATCATTATTCTGTTCCTTACAGGAAGCAATGCCTTTATTTGATTCTGGGCTTGTTGCTGTGGCAGGAGTCTGCTACAGCTCTCCTGGGCTGTAACGCTGCTGCTTAGGCAGAGAAAACAAAAGGCAGGTTGTGCCTAGCTTATGATGTGATTAAATCTGCTTCCAAAACGATGTCTGATATGCAGTGGACCAAGCTTTTCCTTATAAAACACCGTTTCAAAGTGCTAGTTTGATTTGTCTTCTTTTGATATGTCTTTGAGGATATGAATTATGCAACAACCAGTGAGACTCATGACATCTTGTTACTCCCGTAGTAATTTTCTCTCTCACTTGTCAGCATTTTACTGCCTTTGTTTTACTTTCCATGGAGGTAGTGCCTAAGGTCTGATAAATGCATTAAAATTCCTGAGCTAACTTTGTGTTTTCTACAAGCACACCTATTTACTCTGGCCTGCATATACTGGAAAAGTAAAGATAATTTATTCATTATTGTTATGGGTCTGTATATACTCTGCTCTAAGGGTGAGCTTTTTTTCTCAGAAAGTAAAGCATTACTTTACAAAGGTTTCTCAAACACTGAAAAATGTGTTTTAAAAAGAACAGTCAGCCTCTTTTCACTGATTTTTTGCTACTGAATGTCAGTGGAACATTTGACTGGGTCTTGATATATTACACCATCCTTTGTTGGAGGAGACTCTTAACAGTTTTGTCATGATGACCTTCTCTCTTCTTTTAATTATGTTTTTATCTTTGTGTTAATATCTTCTAACAAGTTTAAGGTCTTGAGTCTTAAGCATTGTGGAGTGAGAATATCTTGTTCAATACACATGGGGGAAAACTGAATTTTTTTTCAAATTAAAAATTGATATGTTGCTTAGAGAGCTAGATTTCAGTTCATTGCATATATATGCACAGATGACATCACATTTAAATATTTTAGGAGTTAGTATATAGATGAAAATACTGGTGGTATGTCAGCTGTAGGAAATACATTTAATTTGTACTTCTGTATTAATTTTCAGTAGAGAAGGAGCTTTATTTATTTTACTTTCATCTTACCATTTCTAGTGTATCCTGTATAGTGAATGACTTAAATTCTTAAATGCTCAGTCTCTAAATCTTTTTTTACTTCAGCATGGGTGAAAGCATAGAGTCTTCCTTTCTACTGTAGGTAATGTGGGCATTAATAAGTCATAAAAACTTCACTCAATTCAGTGGTTAAATATTTACTAGGTAAATGTTATATGGGTTACTTAAGGTTTAGAAAAAGTCTCTTGTCAGAATGTTTCACTTTAGCCAATCTGCTGGCTTGAGTAACTAGCAATATATTATAATCTTGGAACAGTGCTGGCTTTTAAATGAGTAGAGATTGCATAATGAATAAACTCTTGCTACTGTGTAGTGCAACATTAGAGTTTTACTTCTTGATGTGTGTTCAGTGCCCAAGAGGCATTCTGAGCAAACATTAAGTTCTGCTTATTCCTTTTATACAGGACATTGTACCAGTGGATGCCTCCTACGAGGTGAAAGAGCTTTATGTGCCAGAAAACAAGCTACAGCTGGCCAAAACTGATGCTGAGTCTCTGTTAACCTTGGAAATAAATAAGGTATTGTGTGTTCAGGTGTCTCTGCTGCAGTTGAAAGACGGTCTGATCTGTTGCTTAGTGTAAGTAGATGTAACTGAAATACCTGTACTGGTTACAGAATACAACTTGATAAACTTTTTCCATCTTTCCTTGAGAGAAAGCACAGCACCTGTGTTTTCTTTGTTTACTTACCAGAGATAATTGAATCTTCATAATTTCATGAACAGTGTCTGGTATAGTGTTACTTAGTTTATCCCTAGCCTGGAGATAAAATTTACAGTGATTTTGTCCCATGCTCCCCCCACATCAATGGAATAAACCAGCCCTGAAATGTCTTCTATGAGAAATTGCTTTTAGAAGGATTGCTAACTTTTTTTTTTTTTTTTAGTTTACTTACAGAAACCATTTTATTTTGGACTGTAACTGCCTAGAAAAATGGGGGAAATCAGTTACTGCTTCTTGATTCTTCCTTTTGGTAGTCTTCAGCTGTTCAACAATAACTTTTAATATATATACCAAACTCAAACAGTTGCAAACAGATGATTAGATCTACTTTATTGCTTTTTTTTTTTTCTCATTAGAACATACTCATTCTATTTTTCTGGTTTCCAGCAGAGAGAATGTGGAAAAGCATGGATCAACTTGATCAACCCTTTTCTTATTTTGGTTAAATGCATTATTTTTCAACTGAGATCAATTGGATGAAGCTGCTTCTGGCTGTGTTTCTGTTCTACCTCATTCATTTTTCTGAAGAACTAAGCCTATACACAGATACAATGCATGAGTTTTTTCACTGGCTTTTTGACAGTATTACTAGAACTTTATGCTAAGCATTTGATCTAGGAGCTGACTAAGCTCAGAGTTCAGCATCTGTAGTGACTTTGAAGGATTGGACATACTAAGCACCGAAATAAATAGTTTTAAAATTTGCCTAGCCTTCTACTAGTAATGAATATTAATGCTTCCTTTCACCACATACTACTAATTCCTTTTCACATATGTCTGCATAAAACTATTCATTGCTTTGTTGAGGAATAAACACTTAAGGTCACCGTTATTAAACTTCAATAGTGTCCCATTCTAAATTGCTTCCTATCTAGAAAAACAAATCATTTCTCCCTCCACCCCCAACCAGTGGTTTGTTAAATATCAAACAAGTATATAATGTAAGCTTGGGAAGGAACTGTGTTTTGTACTTGCCTCAGTATAAATTAAACAGTGTAACAACATTAGTCTTGCCCTTTGCAAAAGAGACTTGCACAAGCAAAGCCTGTCCTTGTCAAAAACTTGACCGAGTCTTAGTAATGCACATGCAGAAGTAATAGAGACCACACACTGAGTTATAGTGTGACTGTGTGCTAAGGAAGGAAATCCTGTGTAAACTGATATCTCGTGCTAAAATAAGTACTAGTCTAGAGAGAATCTAACTTCTGGATTGTCTCACTAGTTTATGGAAAAAATTTCTTTCTCATTTGTTTAAAGATTAGACCCCTTAATATTTACACTCATAATTCTGATATTTTTTGTGGTGATTGTATGTGTTGTTATTATATTTTCTTTTTTTTTTTTCTTTTTAACATCTTTGTTATCTTCTTTTGTTAAATAAAGGCAAGTGGTATTCTATAATTTTGTTAAGATGAACTTTATCAAGATTTACAAATAAAGTTTGTTGTTGTGTGTTTGTTGGTTTGGATTTTTTTAACCCAAGGAAATTTGATCCAGTATAAGGACTGGAAAATAGCCAAAAATATGAACAGTGAGGAGCAAGTTGGTCTTTTTTCCTTACTTGTAGAAACTTTTAAATTATTTGTGATTAAAAACTGTAGTGCTGAGAAATCTTTTGTTTATATTGTCCTGCATTTTAGAATTAAATAATGATCTTTTATGATTAATACCAGTAATTAAGCAGCAACTTTTATCTGCTCTAAGTCTATTTCTTCATTTCTTTACAAGGTGGATATGCAGTGGGTACAAGTGCTAGCAGAAGGTTGGGCAACACCCCTGAATGGATTTATGAGAGAGAGAGAATACCTCCAGTGCCTTCACTTTGACTGTCTCCTTGATGGTAGGGTAAAACACACAATTTGTAAAACCAAGCAAACTAATCGTACTTCTAAAATATTTTTGATGCTTTGCTTCTTAGTGGTGGTGTGGTAACACATCATCAGGCTTGTGCACAACTTGAGGTCTGGGATAAGAGAATAGGATATTATAATAACCAGTTTTAAACTTGATGGTTTTATTCTTTTTATACCTACCATCATATTAGAATTTGAATATTTTGTCTTTTTGCCTTTACAAATTCTTTTTATCAAATATCTTAATTTTTGAAAAATGTTTAATTCTAAAATGCACACTTCTAATTTGTTTTGAAGAAATTGATTTTAGAATTTGGAATAGCAATTTAATTGCTGTTTAGTTCTGTGTACCAAAAGATGTGTTCTGTATTAGTAATGAAGGAAAGGACAACAAACTGACTTGAGTGCTGGAGCTGTTGCAAGTGTGAAATCAGAATATGAGTATGTGGCTTTAGTATGAACAACTGTCACATGTAATTGAATTACTATGACTTAGTAATTATCCTGTGATGATGAATGAGTAAATTTTATTTTGCGTTACCAGTTGGCCAAGAACTGAGTTAAGGTAGTGAATAAGTCATAACATCCTCAGCTTTTGGAATTTGATTGCAATCCTCTGTCATTTTTCATTTACTCATCTTTGAAGGCTCTGTTTTACTCCAGCCTTTTTCCTATCTTCATGCTTCCTTTTGTATTACTCTTGTCTTGCTAGAGGCCAAACGGCAGAACAAAAAGTCACTTGTCTTTCAATTCTGTGACGCAGACATCTGTTGTCCTTCTTATATTTCTTAATTCCCTTTTCTCTAAGTCTCACAGGTGCTATCCTAGACAGCGTAACGCCATCCTGCTATTTTGGAGTTCTAAAGTTTGAAGTATAATTTTGGACTGCTAGTGTTGTTTTCATTTAATTTGCCTTCTGTACATCCATCCAGGTGAAGTGTCCTCTGCAGATGACATGCAATACATTCAGCTGCTAAAATAGCTTGTAGGTCCTAGTTCTGTCCTGTAATTTTCTGTAAATCAGGATTTTTATAAGGCATGTAAGACCTTGTATAGGTGAGTGTTTCAGGTATAACAATATAACAATTTTTTAAACTTCTTTTGCAGTTGTTTTGAATATCTCATCTATGCGACAAAAACTATGAGTAATGAAAAATAACTTATTGATAGAAACAGTTTTCAGTCCTAAGCTTGAATAAAACAGTCGTGTTCCTCTAGATTTCCTGTTACAGATTTCCTTTTTTTACATATCTACTACAACACTTATATGTGAAAATCTGTTCAGAAAAATATGATTGCCTTTAAGCTGCTTTGCTACTTTCAGCAATGGCAACAGTTAAGTCAAAACAACATCCTGAAAGTTTCCTCATTGCTTAGTATGTTAGTTCTGAGTCTTACAGCAGGAGTCATTTTGCAGGGCTTTGATTCTGAAGAGAGGGAGATGGTTTGTTACCTGCAATAGATCCCATCCTTTGGGCTTTAAATGTAGTGTTCATACTGGCTGACTTCTAGGCTATGGAGATCAGTGCAGATGTGTTGATAATCTCCCTTTAAAGATTGAGTTGTCTGAAAAAGTCTCATCCTGACACTGTGCTCGTCTCTGATTTAACAGACTTGCTTCACTACCTTGCCTCAGTTTCTCATTTGTACAATGGCTGAAGAAAAGTGTAAAAGATATTATGTATTTATTGCTGGTCATGGACAAAATTTAATAAACAACAGGTTTGAGATCTCTTCCTAGTTTGAAATATTTATTTACTTGTTTGCAAAGGAAAATGTTTTTTTTGAATTATCAGGTTTGGGATGTCAAACCACTCTCTGTGTCTGCTGCCAAACTCAGTTTTAAGACCTAGTTGCTTTGAAAATAACTGTGGGCACCAAGACTGAAATTAGGAGGAGATGCACAGCATGCATAATGCATTTTGCATAATGAAAGAAGGGGAACCTATTTTTCTCTTAAACTTTTCATCCAGCTTTATAATTGTTAATTTCCTAAGAATTTAATTTCCTAATAAAAAATGTATTGCTTAAATAATAGTAAAATTAGCCTTATTTTAGAGTCTTGGCAAATGCCAAAACCTCCATTAACTTTAAAGGGTCCATGACTTTTCTCCTGGAGGCCACCCAAAAGCTTTGCACTCAAGCATATGCTTATTAGAACCCAAGCCTTTGTAGAAGACTTAGGATATTTACTCCACTGGGTTTCTCAAATCTCACTCTCGTAGTAAAGAAAAACAAGACTTCCAGCATCTGGCGGTGAAGTAGGTGCTTAAAAATGAGGACCACACATAACCTTAAAATTCAGCTACATTGGCTTAGTTTTAGAAATAAAGTAGCTGGTAAACTTTCAGCTGAACAAACTGTGCAGAATGTTTGCCTGACTCAGCAGTTTTTTCTGAAAGGTGAATGCTTGAATGTGAATATAGTTTTAAGTAAACAAAAGTCACCTTTTGAAATAGTTGAATTATGTATGTTAACTACTTGGGTACATTTGTCTGCTCCAGTTGCATTGATTTTCTTCTTAGGGGCCAGAAGTATGTCTACTGAGAATATAATTTCCTTTTTACTAATTATCCACTCCAGTAGCAATCTTGTCTGATACATTAGATGATCTATTTTAAAATGTTATTTGTGTATTTCTGCTTTCTGTATAGATTCTTGAGAAAGGTATTAATTTGAGAATCCCAAAAAGTAGTGTCCTCACAGTTCAAATATTTGTGTGCAGCTCTAAGTACTTGCTATTTTCAGTGCTGTGTTCACTCGTTCTCAAACCTTAGTTTTTGCTCAATTGGAAGCATGACTTCATTCTAAAAGTAGTTTAATCCCTGTTAAAATAAGTGTTTCAACTACCTGTCATGTAATACACTTACAGCCTTAAAAGTAACCTGTTAATTAGGTAGATTTTCATAATGACATTGATGACCGTTACTAAGGATAAAGGGCTTTTTTTTCCCTCTGCAGGGGGAGTTATTAATCTGTCAGTGCCTATAGTGCTAACAGCTACTCAAGAAGACAAAGAAAGGCTCGATGGGTGTACAGCAATTGCACTGGTGTACGAAGGTTGCCGCGTTGCCATTCTCCGTAATCCCGAGTTCTATGAGCACAGGAAAGAGGAACGCTGTGCCAGGCAATGGGGAACGACGTGCAAGGAACATCCCTATATCAAGGTGTGTTTTAAAGTTGAAAATCTAGTCCTGTTCGCTGTACTGTTGTGGAGCTGCAAGTTAAGTGAAGCTCATGTCTGTGACTGATGTACTTTGACAAAAAAACTACTTTGAAAATTAATTAAAATATCTGAGCAGAAACAATGCAGCTGTTGAATAGTCTGTACTTAGTGTGAAAATCTAATGTCAGTATGTACACATGAAATGAATTTAGAATGTACTGTAGAATCTGTGCTACAGAAGAGGGAACTTTGCCCTCCAGTGTGCCTAGGAAACACATCCCTCTGTGTCACCAGATGGATCATCAAAGCTCCTTAATCAGTGGATATATGCATTGTGAAGGATGGAAAACTTCTTTTCTGCCTGCATGTGGAGCACGTGAGACCTGCCTGTTTTAGATGTTTTTGAAACAGGCCTTTTTCCTGGAGGGTTCATCATTTAACCCTCTGGGGAGTAATTTCCCATCTATTGTGTTCGTTATGTTTTATTATCTTGGCCTTATGCGTGTGTCATCCTGAAATGTTCTAATTGTAACATACTCATCACAATGCTGTGGTGGCTTATGCAAGCTGATGTGAATATTGCATCTTAGCTCTGCAGAGCCAAAATATGTTTATTTCCCCATTTGTCTCTGAGGTATTTTTTGTTTAAAGGTATGACTTAAAATTAGATAAAGAGAAATCAAAAAAATTACAAGCTTGCTCTTGAAAAGGGAAAGCTTTTGAAATGTTGTGAAAGTATCTGTATGACTAACAGAAGATTTTCAAAACCCTTGATGTGGTCTGTGATGTTGAACATAAGATTACCCCTTTTTTGAAAACTTAACACAGATTTAATAAGTTATAAGAAAATCTCATGCAGACAAAATTTGAAGGACTTGGTATGTAGAAGATGAGGAACTGTGTTCTTATGCCTGTACTGGGGTGTGTAGTGGGTAACATGACACCACGTGAATTTGGTGGCACTTCTAAATTAATCAGAAATATTTGGGTACCTGAGAGATTCTGTAGTGCAGAGTTTTCTCGTCTTCATATCATTATCACACCTTCCTTGCACCTTGGTAAGATGTCAAAGTCCGGCATTTTCTTTGGGAAGGGAATGGTTACTGTGGCATCATTTAATTCCAGCAGGTCGAAGGAAAAATAAATTGAAAAATTCACACTTCATTTTCGCATCTTTGCTTTTGGGTTTAGTATGTAGTATCTTCTGTTATATCAAGATTTATTGTCATTTATAAATTAACAAGGCTAAAAAAATTATCAGAAATGTGTCTGAAACTTGAAAGCTTTTTGTGATTCCATCTTCAAAAGAAAATGCATTCTTAGAAATTAAAAATTTCCAATAATGTCTATGGCCATTTGTAGAGTATGTTAAGCAGCTTGCCATAATTATTTTTTGATAAAGGGTGAGGTGATATTTAAAGCTATAAAAAGAAGTGTAGTGACTGTCTGACATCTGTTACTTGGGTAAGCTGCGACCATGAAAGAAATCCAAAAGCAACTCTACTTCAAAGATTCTGATTTTATTGTTAGATTAAAGTGGGTGAGTAGTTAATCAGCATTGTTGTGTTTGTTACTTTATTGCTGATGAGAGTCTTGTAAGCTACAGAGTTGATACTGCAACAGCATTTGCTTTGACCAATAACTAGAAAATGCAACTTCATTGGATTGATATAGTGAAATTAAATTTAAAAATATATACTAGTAAAAATACATACTAATATATAGATAGTAAATAACTAACCAAATGGTAATAGACAAGGCTTTCCAGACACTATTTTTGTTTGTTATGCAATGTTGGTTAAGAATATTGGCTATTTGCATTTCTGTGTATTATCTCAGTTTTGAAAGAAAGGCATATCTCCATTGAAGATTTGTGCATTGCTCCTACATCATGGTATAACTTGTCTGGACTATGTTCCAGTGAATTTTTTTCATTTTTTTAACATTGGTGCTTGACTTACAGCTGTCAAATAAAATTAATCTGGAATGCATTCCTTGGTAAAGATGTGTCCCCATTTCAATGATCTAGATACTCAGGAGAAGCTGATAAATAATCCTGACAAGGACTTTCCTTTCTTTTCTTAGATGGTTATGGAGCAAGGGAACTGGCTTGTAGGGGGAGATCTACAGGTCCTTGATCGTATTTATTGGAATGATGGACTTGATCAATACCGTCTCACTCCAGCTGAACTAAGGCAGAAATTCAAGGAAATGAATGCCGGTGAGTAAATTTTTTTACTTTCTTTCTTCCTGCAGAGGCTTATCCAAATGTCTGCTGCCACCACTGAGGCTGGCATTGTTTCAAGGATGAAGATTTTGAATGCTCTGGTAAATGGTATTCTTTGCTTTTAATAGCAATAATTTTTATAATCTCAGGCATTGCATTGCCTAAATACATAATAGAAGCTGATAATGCCTGAGGTTCTGAACTCTATCTTTCCATGCACTGTAGACATGTCAGTAATGCAGGAAAAGATAATGTTAAAATGTGGTAAAATGTGATTTAAATGTCATGTTGTGCTGAAACTACAGAGGTATGGTTGAATGCTGAGCTTTCGTGCTCTGCTGTTTTTAAGTCTGTTCATGCTGCTTCTGGGGAACAAGGCTTATGAAAGTAGTGCAAGTAGGCTGGTGCCAAGTTTCTTTTCTGCACAAGAAATAAAGCAGTTTTTTTTCCACAAAAGAATTGTGTTAGGCAGATAGGTAAGAGCTGAGGAATGTCATAAAGTGGAGAACAAACATGCTGCTTTCACTGTGGCAGTGACTGGCAGGCAGCTGCACTTGTAAATGTGAGGAGAGAGATTAACATCAAGAATGCAAGCCACAATTGGTCCTCAGCTCCTGTCTTTGTTCTGTGTGGTCAGTATGTCCAGGATCTGTAGGTCTGGGATATCAGTCTTTTGGCTAACCCCTAAACAAACATATATTTGAGATCTGAAAAAAACCTATTCTCTAGGTTTCATTGGTTCTATATTGGAAAACCTCTCAGTTACAGTGATTTTGCCGTCTTGTAGGGTACTTTAGTTCATCTGAATTTGAAGAAGAGAGAAATCCTGGTTGTGTCAGGGTTTTTCATTGAAGGGTTTGTAATACTCTGGAATAGCAGTTAGTTTTGCTTTCTTACTGCACTTAAAATCTACTAAATTAAGGTGAAGGAAACTTAGTAGGGAACACTAAATGCCCTTTTATTAGTTTTGTTCCAAACAGGTCCATTTGTTGTCTTGATGATATATTAAGCCTTTAAGACAGGTAGCATAGTTTGATTTCCTCTTAGAATATAATATACTTATGCAAGTGAAAAATCCAAATAGAAGATGATAGGTATTGGAGAAAACAAAGTTATTCTGCAGAAAATTCAGAAGTTAAGGAAGCTGACTTTTTTTTTAATATGATTGTTTTTATTAGTTTTGCTTGTTAAGTACAGTGGTTTTGTAATAATTAATAAGTCTTTAATGACCTGTGACCACTGCTATTATATTTGTTTAATATAGTTCAGAGGAAAGCATGTACTGAAGATTTTTCTGTGGTTGTACAACTCCTGATAAAATGACTTGCTTTCCTCATATCTTTTGTCTCGTTTTGTTCTCCATAGATGCGGTGTTCGCATTCCAGTTACGCAACCCGGTGCACAACGGGCATGCTCTTTTAATGCAGGATACTCATAAGCAACTTCTGGAACGTGGCTACCGGCGCCCAGTTTTACTCTTGCACCCCCTTGGAGGCTGGACAAAGGAGGATGATGTTCCTCTTATGTGGCGCATGAAGCAGCACGCTGCAGTACTGGAGGAGGGAATCCTGAATCCAGAAACAACGGTGGTAGCTATATTCCCTTCCCCCATGATGTACGCAGGACCAACTGAGGTGAATACATCAAGAGTTTAAAGTAAAACAAACCCCTTTTGATAGTGCACTTAAGTGTTTTGTGCTATGTCTGATGTTTGTGTGTTGCGTTGTTTTAATGGAGAGAGAGAGGAGAATAATTTTCATTGGAAAGCAGCAGATTATCAAGTCTCTGTCACCAACCAAAACATTCTCTTCTGAAGAAACTTCTTTATTGGAGGATTTTGCTGGAAATGGTGGGAGAAAATATTGGATTTATAGGTTCCTTTCTTTTACAGTTACAAAGATATGATACTAAATTAATCCTTCCTCCTATTTTTACGGTCTTTTTCAGAAGGAATTATAAGATCTGTTAACATACTGAATGATTGTCCCAAATGTTAAAATACAAAAGTTTTATGACTCCTAAGCAAAAAAGTTTGTGTGTTGGAGGGCTATATACATATTAAGAAAAAAAGTCTGTTTATTTTTTGGCAAACTTAAGTCAGAGAGAATGTTTTCAAGGCTTTTGTATGAAATAATTCTTTGGCAACACTTTATTTAGGAGCCAGGTCTTGGGGTGGAGTCCCTAGAGGTTTGTGGAAAGCAGCAGAAAGAATAAATGTTCTCATTTGAGGGCAATTCCTCTAGGGGATAGTGATTCTCCATCTCATTCCTTTTTTTTTTTTTCCCCCCCTTTTTTTCCCCTCCTTGCTCCCCTCCACCTTGAATCACAGGAAGTTCAAGTTCTGACCAGTCTCTGAGGTTCATTCTGGGATAGCTTTTTTCATAGATAGGGGATCTTGCTAGTGAAGTTAAATTAGGCAGATGCCACTTATTTTCTGCTGGCCAGTTCACTGGTCAAATGGAGCCTGCACTGCCTTTAAATCCAGAGAAAAAACTGCAGTCCAGATCTAGCCGAGCCATGAGAGTAGGTTAATGTGGGGAATCTTCTGCTCTTCCCCATAGGCGTTTTGTGAGAATTAACAGAAATCTTCTACCTCATTCTTGTATGTGTGAGGAGGAGCAAAATACACAATCCTTATTCTGAACAGGATAAAATTTTTCTTCTTGCCATTACGGTATTTCCAGTGACCTCAGAGTACAGCTTTTGATGGTAATGTTTGTTCAAGTAATAGAAGAGATTCTTTCTTTAATAATTTTCCATAGGTTATTTAAAAGTCATTGGTATTAGATCTGTTTCTATAGCACAGTGCTTCACAGAAGAACAAGCAGCTGGTAATATGATTATCTACAAGGTAGATGTGTCCTTCCAGTCTGTAAAAATCTTAATGGACAAGTTTCATAAATATCAATTTAGCATTTTTTGTATTTTTAACATTCCTCATAAGTGCCTTGGAAGAAAAGAAGGAATTCTGTAATGCAAAGGTGCATCAAAATGTGATGAATTCACCTGCTTAGGAAAGTAAATCTATTATAAGCATTCAGGTGCAGTGTGTACCTAGTTTGTGTCCTTTGGGTCTTAATGTTCATGCAGACTGAGTGTTAATTCTGCCTTGAACAACATCCTTGCCACATGTACAAGTTGAAAATGCTGAACATGGGTGATTTTTCTTTCTGAATGTATAGATAGTGCTGAAGTAACTTTCTGAGCACCTGCTGTGCAATAAAATGGGGATAGTGTGTTTTAGCTATAAGTTTGATGGTGATCAACATTTAACTGGTTCTTTATTATGTTGTGGCTCCATAGTAAAAATCATATCTGATTAAGGAAAACATGGTAGTTACAGAGTGCATGCCCATTATGAGGGCTGCATTTTTTGGAGCATTTTCTTCTGTTAATTGTTTTTCCTGTCTCTGTTGTAGGTTCAGTGGCACTGCAGATCACGGATGGTTGCAGGAGCTAACTTCTACATTGTAGGGCGAGATCCAGCAGGGATGCCACACCCTGACACTGGGAAGGATCTGTATGAACCAACCCATGGTGCCAAAGTGCTGACAATGGCTCCAGGCCTCCGAGCACTGGAAATTGTACCCTTCAGGGTGGCAGCTTATAATAAAAAAAAGAAGTGCATGGATTATTATGACTCTGATCAGTAAGTTGTATTTTCATTTTAAGAAAATTTTAAGCAATAACTGCCTCTTACCTCTGCTCACATTAAAAAAATAGTTTATAATTAAATTCATATTGCTCAAATATGGCAGTGTTTAGATGTGGGTTTAGATAAGTGTAGCTTTTAGTCAAACATAGCTTGAATCAGCATGGTTTGGTTCACAGTGCAACTACCTGATCTAATTTTAGCTGCCACATGAAGGCTCCTCAGGTACTGGGGTTTCTCTGATTCTGGAACATGGTACAGATTGAAAAATGCAGAGAAAGATATTACTATTTATTATAATGGTAAGATTAGATTTCTGCCGCTTTGTCTTTCTAAATAAGCTTCTTAGGTATCAGATGTGCATCAGATAGGAGGGAAGAGAAACAGTGAGAGTGTGCGGCATGGAGAAGGAAGTGGACAAGATGGGGTGACAAATGGCTATTTTCTCTGCTAGTAATAATGCAAAATTATGCCCTAAGAATATTCTGTGTCCCAGGGTTTTCAGGTGTTTTAGGTTTTTTTTTAATCCAATTACAGAACAGTTCAATTCACCTTCTGTATGCATGTTCCAATGTTATTTTTCCCTTGTGTGGCATAGCAGGATCCAAAACTTAGTCTATGTGTTGCTCTGGTGACAGTGAATGATACTGGGAAGATGACTTGTCATTTTATTTTAATCCTCTTTATTCAGATTATTGAAATGTACTTTTGTTTTACATCAAACTGCAGTTGAAGTTGGTACTGAAATGCAAACTTCTCTGGACAACATATTCCAGTGCCTCAACACCTTCACAGGAATGAATTTCTTCCTAATATCTAATCTAAACCTACATTGTTTCAGTTTAAAGTCATTCCTCCTTCTCCTATCACTACAAGCCCTTGCAAAAAGTCCCTCTCCAGCTCTCTTATAGCTTCCTTTAGGAACAGGAAGGTGCTATAAGGTCTCTCTGGAGCCTTCTCTTCTACAGACTAAACAACTTCAACTTTCTCAGCCTGTCTGAAGAGGAGAGGTGCTCCAGCCCTCTGATCAAATTTTTGGCCCTCCTCTGGACCCACTCCGTCAGATCCATGGACTTTCTATGTTGAGGTCCCCAGGTCTGGATGCAGTTCTCCAGGTGGGCTGTCACAAGAGTGGAGAAGAAGGGGAGAATCACCTTCCTGGAGCTGCTGGTCATGCTTCAATACAGAAAGATCAAAGTGAATTAGTTTTATTGGTGTGTTAATTCTTAATAAATTGGAATAGTAAGGGAGTAGCAATGTGACAGGCCAAAATTCAGAATATTGATTCTCTGATCATCGATACTGTACTCTTAGCAGGATAGATGTGATTTAGATCAAGGGGAGTAAAATTTTACCTCTGTCATTAGCCAGAGCAAATGATTAAAAAAACCCCAAACAACTCTTTGAGATTTTTTATGAAAAGCTGTGGGGACAGATTTTGTCTTTTGCCACAGACTGCGTCATGTGTACCCTTTCATCCTTTCACTGTGTCTGAGGCCTTGGTTTGGGGCGCTTCTTTTCCTGTTTCTGTAACTGTTGTGGGATAAAGGCCATGCTGCTTCTAATGTGCAGTTCTGCCCTGCTGCTGTCAGGATGTAAGCCCATCTGTCCTGTCCTTCCCTGGATACTGTTTGTAGATGGACTGGAGTGTGGCAGCAATCCTCTAGATGGCAATGTGGACATGCGCAGGCTCCCATTACTGCTCCTGCTTGCCAGAGACAGAGCACTGTGGTAGGCTCCAGACAGAGTCAGAGCTTGGGTGGGTGCAGCTGGCTGCCTTTCAAGATAGTCGGTGTAATGCTGAAAATGTGGCAGACTCCTGGACCATGTGGTGTTTGACTCTGCAAGGAGCATGGCAGGGAAGAGAGGATTGCCTGGAAACATGAGAGGATCTGTACTGGTGGTACAAGACCCTTGTATGTGAAATAGTGATGTTTGTGGAAATATTTCCTGAGCTCACTGGATGAAAAGCACAGCATGAAAATGTGGGGAAGGAGGGTTGAATGCATAGAAGCATTGCTGGAACTTGTTTTAGAAAAGGGTAATTTGGTATCTCTTGCACCTTTCTCAGTCCTTTGAGGCTTGGAGACTTGACAGCCAACTAGGCAATTCCAGAATTTACATCACTAATGAATGCATGGAAGGTTATGGCAAGGGGGTTTCCCTTGGACTGAGCTATAACTGGCCGTGTGTCTTAGCTGCTGGTGTAGTTATTCTTTCCCCACATGATCATCTCTTCTATTCTTGCAGGCCTCCTGGAGTCCTCTGTTTGGGAAGGTGCTTGTGAGAAGCTGTAACAGACACCATCTGCTACCTTGAGTGTCTCTGTAATTTAGCAGAGTTGCACCCACACCTGTATGGGCAGCAAAGACATGCAGAGGTTATTGCACTTGGGCTCTTTGCTGCTATTAGTGAAATACCTTCTAGCTTCTGAGGGAAGTCCTAACATGAGGATGGTGGTAGATGAATCTTTGGTTAGTGGTGAGAGGTTACCAAAAGCTTGATCCAGCTGCCAGAAGGATGTCTGAAAAGTTGTGGCTGCAGAATTAGCAGTGGCAGAGAGTTGCTTTGCTCAGCTTTCATGGGAAAGGTGTAACACCTGCTGATAGCATTCCTTGTGTGCCTGTGGGGGTGGGTGTTCAGAGGCTGGGTCAGCACTGGTCAGCTGCCTACGGTAAGGTGCGGGGCAACTGTGTGAGACCTGGCTGTGGCCAAGCTGCTTATGACCTTGCTGGCAAGCCTGAGAGGCATCAAAAAGCCTACACTGGCCCTGCCTCCACATCAGTAACAAAGGCCCTCACTTCTCTGGTGTGCTGCCTGTGATTCCAAGAGGTTATTGTGCTTAAGGCCTTCTGCTCCCAAAGGTGTCCACACAAGCAGTTTTGTGGAATTCATATAGAAGTTCAGTTTGTTTCTCACTTCCATTAGTATCCTCCAGGACATGTGCTGCCCTTGGAGTTTCAGTTGACCCAGTATCTGCTTGGGAACAGCCTAGAGACTGTTGTTGACTTTGTGTGTCAGGACCTCATGCTGCTGGTTAAAAATGTTGAGCTGCTGTGGTGCTGTGGTGGAGCTGAAGTCGCTTGGCCCCTGTTAATAAGGAAAGGCAAAAATATCCTGGTTGCATTCAGGATGACAGAGCATTGTCTGTGAGGAAAGGGGGTAAGGAAAGACTGATGTGAAAGCCTTTATAAAAGCTGCACAGCAACTGTAGTTGCAGAGTGATGCACAACGCTTAACTTGTAGAAATTGTTTAAATAAAGTTACCCTTTAGAGTATTAAGATATATGAACAACCAATGACTTGGAAGTATATTCGTATTTTACCTCATGAAGCCAGCACATTTTAAAATTTGTTTCTTGGACATCTTAGAACTAGGTTTAGCACCTCGTGAAACTGAGCTCTTGAAACCTATTTTTGAAGAAAATGTGTCTAAAACTAAGATCTAGGAAAGGGATTTGAGGAATGCATTTGAAGTGATGTATAGCAGCACAGGTAGAGCTAAGTTAATTTTATTTTCCCTTTGGTCTAAATGAGGATAATAAAAATAAAATTGCCATTTTTGCTGTTACTCAAGTCAGAAAAATTAATCTGAGTTTCTGTGGGAAGCTTGAGCATTTCCACTTGCATGGAATTCTGAAGTAATGCATGTAAAAACTAATATGAATATTGTTACAGTCCTTATCAAAGTTTTTACACTGATTTAATAGAATTTTTGATCTATAATTGGCTATGTCCAATGTGTTTTGGAAAAGTTTATAGGAAGAATTCTAGTTATAATGGAGTAATTCAAAAGGAATGTCTGAGCTGTAAACCATTGGTAGAGTGAAGTGTAAAGAAAAAATCAAAGAACCGAGAAACCAACAAATAACACTACTACCCACCCCCCCCCAAAAAAAAAAGCTTACCCAGTGCTGAAATCCCTTCAGAAAATCAGTTAGTGTGTTTCTTCAGCCAAGAAGGCCTCACAAACAGTTACCACAGACAAGTGTAATCTGGGATTGGTGGCTTAATAATAGAAGCTGGTTTTGTGAGCAGAAATTCCCAATTCTTAATGGAAGATCAGTCCTATAAAATGCAGCCACAGACTACTGCTGAGAAAAAACTCAATTAAGAAAGGAAATTAGTCTGGCAATTAAAAAAGCCACAGCAGTGTCTGGAAATAAATTACTATTTTTTTTTTCCTGAAAAAAACCCAAAGAGAACATTTTGGCTAAAAGAAACCCATAAGTAAGGTGACTGGAGCAGATTGTTCATGCTGTCTATAAAATGTGAATGGGGCATGGGTATCTGTGCAGAAGAGAGATTTTAACTTAATATATTTTTTTCCCAGAACCTGTAATATGGTTGCCATTACTGCTTTAATACTATCAAATCATACAGGACACCTACTCCAACTACGTACATACTGTTCTCAAATTTGTTTGTTTTTTAAAGTGATGGTAAGAGGCTGAGATAAGCACATTTGACTGTTCTCCTTAATTTAGTTATGTGAAATATGGTTCCTCAGTTACCATTAGTACGTAATTTAGGGTACACTGAAACACTACATCAACCCAGGAGACTTAAACCCTCCTGCTAGTTAGAAGGGAATTAGTAAAGGGTTTGCTTTGCATATGTTGGGTATTAATCACATTATTGTGTTGTAATTTCGCAAACAGTTTGTTTGTGGCTGGTTGGGATTTGAACCTAGCTGGCACTAGCTGGTTCATTCAGAATCATGGGACATTCATTCCCAAGGCATCATGTAGACTTCCTGTAGGAGTTATGGTGTAAGTCATGACTTGATGCTGCAAAGGCAAGTTTAAATCCAGAGAAAATTCTTTTTAAGAGGGTTTAAGGTTGGAATTGGACCCCGGATGAGGAGGCTGTGAATTGTCCCAGAAACTAGTCTGAAGTTTACCAGCTGAGTAGAACATCACAGTTGTTTTGAAGACAGACCAGGGTGAATAAGTCATGTTATTGTTTTATTTTCCTATTGTTCTATTTGCCTAAAAAAGGGCAAAACTATAAATTAATGGTCTGTACTTTTATCATGAGTCTTGTATTTAAGAGTAATTCTCTAAGACCTTGAGAGCACCAGAGATTGCCCTGCACAGAGAATAGGAATTCCTAGAAGGTCATTTGCACAGTGCTAAATACCTAAGAGGAGGTCAGGGTTCCCAAGATTATGACTGACCTTCAGTGCTCCCAGATGAAAAATCTGCTATGTAATGTGGTCTATACTTAGATTAAATTTGTAGGGAATAATGCTGAAGCAGAAAAAATATTCTCTTCAGTTACGGTATTAATGTACTGTACTGACACCTCAGAGATGCAGAACAGGAGGGTTCCTGTAGGCCTGTGGCAGTTCCTTCCTACTTGCAAACTAATGATGTCCTTGTTTTGTCACAGGAACTGTAAGGTCTCTGAAATCCCTGTGCTCCATAAGTAAGGAAATTTCAGTGTGTGTAGGTATGGTTTTTTCCACACTGTGTGTGTGGTAGAGTTCTAGGATGCTATGCCACAGAGCAAATACCAGTCCTCAATGTGAAATGTTTTGAGACTGTTTTTCTGTTGACAAATTTTTGTTGTGGTTTTATTTCTGCCTTCTTTTCCTCTTTCTTTTGGAGAATGCTTTTAATTGCAGTGGCACAAAGTATTGTGTCAGTACCAGTCAAACTCAATTGGCAGTAAAAGGTCAAGTCAATATTGCAAGTATTTAATAGCATCCAGTGTGGCTGAAAAAAAGCTGATTCCAGCAGCTACCGAGTAAAATTTTCAAAGGCACGTAAATCCCATACTCAGAAAAGGCTTGCATTAAGTTTCATTGAGGGTCATTTCAAATCTGACAAGAATGGAATTTGAATGGTTTTGGCATTTAAATTTTATAGCAACTTTAATGGTCAAATGTTTCCCCCTCTCATGTTCCACTCAAATCCACCTTATATAGAGTAACTCTTAACGTCCTCAAAATTCAATTTGAAAAAATTACTTGATGGTTCCTTTTACTATCTCATTCTACTAAAGCAAATTCCTTGTACTGATATGTTTTACTTCAAAATGCTTGTGGGTCACATCACGCCACGGTGGTGAAAATACTGATAAGGTTTTTTCTTCTTAGGAGGAATCTCAGTTTCTGAAATTTTATTAAAAATTGTAAATGCAGTAATTCTAAAAAAGGCAAAAATTACTGTGTTGTTGTATATATATTGCCAAGGCTCCATTTGAGTCACTTCAGTGATTACTAATTAAAGTTGTTTTGGTTGTTTTTTTAATTAAAAAAAACCTTTTCAAAATAGACATTCAGGATAATGAGAGGGCATCATTAGTACTTTTGTGATTTTTAATGGTATTTTGGAAACATTTCTAGAAATGTTATGAGATGCTGAATGTACTATGTTTCTGAAATGATCCTCACTTTTTTTCTTTCATTTTTTTATATTTTCTGTAGACCTCCTTAGCTTCTTTTCGTGTTTCTCTCTTTCTTCGTATCTCTGATTCTTAGCTGCTTTTTGTGCAACTAGGGATAAGAAACAGCTAAAGGAGTTGTATGTGTTATTGAAGGAAACTTCTATGGCATATCTAAATGTAGTAGTTTAGTAGCATTATTTCACTTGTAGGGCATGGGAGGAAGTTGAGTGTTTTTCTGAAAACTTAAGAAAAAAGGAGCGGTAAAGTACCTTTTTTTTTTTTTTTTTTTTTTATTTCTTTATTTNTTTTTTTTTTTTTTTAATGCTCTAACTTTGGCATTGCTACCACAGCGAGGAGAAAACACACATGGAGAAACTTTATAACACTTGCTTTACTCTTCTCTTCCTGATCATCTGAAGACTTGGTATTTTTTTGACAGAATTAACCAGGCTTATCACTTCCCCACATATATTTTATATAAATAGTTCTTTGTGAAGAACTCAAGGTATCTTCAGGCAGTGTTAGTGAACAGCAGACATCCCTCTGCTAAGGAATAAAATTTTCAGATGTTATAAATAGCAGTGTGAATTTTTTGTCCTGTGGAACTACATCAACTTCAAATTTTCATTTTTATGTAATTTATATTTTGCAGGACTAAAGCACAGTAGGGTTTTTTTTTTGCCTTGTGACTCTTCAGGAACCCACAGTCCGAAATTTAGAGCAACAAGAAAAGAGCATGTATGACAGTGCTGGTGTGTAAATGTATACAGTCCAAATCAAAAAGTTATGGGGCAAGTGTTGTTGTGAAAGGGAACTGTGGAATGCTTTCTGCATCTTACTAACTTCCATACCCTACTGAGCACAGACCAACATTTAGAGCCAAGTTCTGCCCTCTGATGTGCACACTTGGCTCTTGTTTCTGGCTAAGGCATGTGCATCTGAGATCAATACTTGGTTTTTATTTCAAACAGACAAGTAAAGAATGAATAATACATACATGTTGCAAATTGAGCAAATGGCATAAGTAAAATTGCATATTTAATTTAGAAATACATAATTTTTTCCTTTGGAGCATTTGATAGAACTCTGGCATTCTAGTCTTGCTTTTACTGTTCCAGTCCTGTGAGGAGTAATTTAATTTGTGGAGCTTTTGCTGCTTGGGACTACATACCTGAGAAGTTAATAATAATTTAGATTCTTATGTTAACAATGGTAAACAATTGATCTGTGTTCAATTTTGAGTTTGTCCAACTGAATTCTGTTTTTTAGGGAAAAACATCTTTAGGGGAAGGTATTTTTATTATTCCCTTGCTTTTCTGTTCATTTTGAACTGTATATGCCACATTATTGGTATGCATAAATATGTATATGTGTGCTCAGTGTCTTGCAATGGCACAGCTGCAAAGCTTGCCTCTAGATTCTGAGGCTTTTATTTTCTCTGTTGCCCAAACAGTCCCTCACTAAGATTTTATACAATGTTTTTTTACACACTCTCTAGTGGCGCTGAAATGACCTTCTTGAACCAGCACAGGAACATTCAACCAGCTCATCGGGCTGGTCTCCTGCCCTGGTGCAAGGCAAGGAGTAAATCAGGATGGCTGCTGTTGCCTTGGCAGAGGATTCAGACAGTAGGCAGAGTAGATGGTTCTCCTTCAACAGGGGTTTCTTTCCTCGCAGAGAGCAAGCCAGGCTCGATGGAAGCACAGACTGAATTCAGTCCACAGGGGTTCAGTTGCACCATGCTGCTAAAACCTCAGGAGTTACCAAAGCTGAATATCATAGAGGATGTGTATTCTTGAGATTTGCTAGCATTGCTGGCCTGGAAATGACAGTTGCTATACAGCATTATACTCCCAGGAAGAAGTGTATAAAGTATCAAGAATGTAGAGGGAATATGAGCATCTTTGCCTGCTTTTAAAGTATATTCTTTTCTCTCCCCTCCTTTGCCTCCACCCCTACCCTCTCAGCCATGAAGACTTTGATTTTATATCGGGAACCCGCATGCGCAAGCTGGCTCGAGAAGGACAAAACCCACCGGAAGGCTTCATGGCTCCGAAGGCTTGGACTGTGCTGACAGAATACTACAAATCCTTGGAGAAGGCTTAAGCCTCTTATTAACTGCAGATCAACCTTTGACGCCTGATTTATTTACGAGAAGGGGACCACACAGTCACCATTCATGTTGCTTTGTTGTGGTGTCTGTCAGGAAGTTCTCTGAAAACAGACTCTTTCTTCCTAACTTAGCATCATTCTTTGCCTGCCCTTATGGGTTCTATTATGTCCTGGCACCTAACTAGCTGCTGGTTTTAATGTCTTCTCTTTTATTACAGTTAATATTCTTGCAGTAGGATTTTTAACTCTTGTATTTTTTTATATTTTACTGCCTCTGTCCTGAGTTCTGCAGCTGTTAAATAGATGCAGCTTTTTCATATGTTATTTAAGCTGCTGGGTAGTGTCTGGTTTTGGTAGTTTGTAGGACAAAATGTGATGGTTAGTCCCTTAACTATGGATAGATTATCTATAAATCAAAAAAGTAAAGAATGTTTCAAAACATCTGTAAAAGTGTCCTCATCTTTATCTCATCATTATCATCTCCAGAAGCACTTAAAATTTATTTCTGACTATATGTAATCAAAAAGCATAAGGTTTTTTTATGTAGCATAATTAAAATTTTGCTTTCTTTGTTTAATTTTGGAGTTTATTGAGTTGTATGGTGATTCTCTTCTGCTGTGGACCTGTAAAGATGGCCAAGTAATGAATAAAAGAAAATATCTAGTTTTCACTTTGAATTGTTAACAAATTCACATATTGTTTTTGTATATGCTTGCTCAATAGGGTATGTTTTATTTCATTTAATGTAACTTGCTGGTTTTTGATTCCAGATATACTTGATCAGCCTACTACAACTTTTTTAAAAGCATGACAGACCAAACTTAAATTCATGTTTAATTATTGCAAGAAAAATAAAGAAAATCCTCAGATTTTGCCATTTCCTGTGGTAAAAATACTTAGTTCAGATATTAATTTTCTGTCTATTTTTCAAGGTCTCCAAAGAGTAATCTTCTCGTTAGTCAGGTTTGCTTGCTTTAAAGACAAAGCACATGTTCTTTTAGGATTCTCCAAAAATCCTGAAGAAACATAAAAAAGGGAAACTTTTTCAAGTGTAAAGTAATACTGTCTATTGGTATATTTTCAAGCATTTGCAGGTAATCAGTGGAACACTCATAACCTCTCTTAGCTAGAAACTACCTCATATCCTTGTCACAGGAATGTACTTTTTTCTTGTTAAACAGCGTATATAGGAAGAACCGGCTCAACATTGTTTTTTGAATGTTGGTACTGGATGAAGCATGTGTTCATCTAGATTTTTTGGATGCCAGGAAGGTTGTCATGGGGGGATCTGTGTAATGAATGGCATGAATGCTACTTGCAGTCTTTGTTTACTTGTTCACTGTAGCATTTAAGACAAATTCTCTGAGACTGACTTCCTCTTTTCTTCCTCTGTCTCTGAAGAGATGTAAAATGTACCTTTTAAAGGAATTATTCCCTCTGATAGACAGTAAGGTGGAATTGGGAAAAAACAAGATGCTTGTTCATTAGCGAACCACAACAATTACTTGAGACTGCGTTTTAGTAATGTCAAGCTTATTTCTTCAGAATCACTGAACAGATTTTCTTCAAACTTGGCTTTCTTTTTAGATTGTATCAATATATAGGGTGTACAAAATCCGGAAGAAAGAGTCCATTCATCTATGTGCAGCTGTTCATGCAAAACTTCAAGTTTAACCACGAAGGTGAACTAGAGTTGTCAGCTGCTAAAATGGGATTTGCTGTTGGAAGTTGCATTTTGGAGTCTTTGCTGTCAGATTGGATTCTTTTGCTAGCTGTGATGAAGGATAATAATATTTTGACAGAATAGCAAACACAGGTGAATGTCTACAGAAGTTAATGTTTTTAAAATGCTATATGAAGCCTGGAAAATAAATGGTAGCGATGAACATGAATGTGAATCATCCTGTGAAGTTAATTTAGAAGCAGGGATGCCTTCAAGCAAATTAATACAGTGATAACAAGCAGATCTAGTTTTCTAGACGAAACCCATTTTGTTGTAATAGTGCTTCTGCAAAGCATTTCTTGAAGGGCTCTGTATTCAAGAAGCTGCAGGCTTTTGTGAACTTAAAGCCACAGTATTCCCAGCATAATGATAATTAGGAACAGGAGCATCTGATCAATTTGTGGGCAGAACTTGCTCTATACAACAATATTTTCCTGCATCATATGAGTTTTCACTGTAGAGTTCAAATTTTTTCTCCTGTCTGCAGCTGCCTTATTTAGGGAAGCCATACTTACAAGAAAGGGCTACCCTACCAAAACTTACTCTTTTGCCAGTGTCTCTCTTCAGCTTTTCACTGCCTTCTCTCAGTGGATAGCATTATCAGTTGACAAGTCCTAACATTCTGTTTTTAACAGTAGGTTCAACTTCATTAAGGGTGCTATGGCATTTGAGGTGCTTCTGAGACAACAGTTGAGTGCCTTCCAGAAGGCAGCAACAGGACTAACGAGATGAGGGTTGTTGCACCAAACACATGCCTTCCCACACCTGCTCTGGCACCAAAGAGCAATGACCTCAGGAACATGTCATGCAACAGAAATAATGTGATCCATGTG